>VYXC01009634.1:145141-242892 GCA_013397175.1 Platysteira castanea | reverse complement strand
AAAAAAGGTAGAACATTCTACTAAAATACCACAGATTATATGGGTAATTCAATATTTTAGTCAAGTCAAAATATGAATAGTTATAAAGTGAATTTTCCAGTGGTACAAGATGGAAATGAAATAATTTGAAAAAAAAAGTGACTTCATATAACCACCTACTGGAGTTGCCTATTTAAATAATTATAAAATTATGCTAATAAAAACTGAACAAATAATACACAGATCAGGATATATGTATTGACTTACTAGCATCTTTATAAAAATTTGAAGATATACACAAAAACACATCAACATTTATGGAACTGTATCCATTCAAATTTAGATAAGACAACACAAAAAACTAACAAATAGCTAAGATGTGGTTGACTGTAAGCACTTCGAGTAACATTTTAATTTTAAAAGGTCAATATTTACATACTACATTAAATGCCTTTTTTTTTCCCATTTTGCATCATACTGTGAATTCACTACAAAGAAAGAACAAGATAATGGTTGCAACAGATCTTCCAAGAAAGTTAACTTAAAATGCTCAGATTTAACTCTGTGCTGGAAGAGAACACATCAAGAACACGTCTGTCTAGCTTTACCTCTACTTCCTTTGGGTTTTTTTGGGAGGAGACAACAAATGGATCTAAAAGAGCTGTATCATCCAAACTGATCAATGCCAAGAGATCCACTTTTAAAGATAGGATTTGAGAAGAGAACACAAACATTTTAAAAAACGACTCACCTAATTGCTACTTCTGCTACTGAGTTTTTTAGGATATTAGAGAGATACGGTGACAACACAGGGTGTGAGTATGTATGTACGTGTATAATAAAACAAATATAGACATACATACATATAGTATGTTTACATATAGGAAGATACCCAGGTACTGCAGCAAGCAGCTGAATTAATCCCCAGCAATCCACCCATACCCTGTCTATGCACAAGCAATAATCTCCTGCAACCGCTGTTGAAGAGGGTGCATCTACTCATTAAACAGGCATTGCTCACGTCACTCCTACATTTAAATAGATATGAGGCCATTTCATGCCTTTATTCCAAAGCCACACATTTGTCTCAAAAAAAAAAATTAAAACCCAACTGAATAAAAATTTTTAAAACTTAAGTTGGCTGAACCTCAGGCTCTTTGGGATGGATTCAAAACCCAAAGCGGGAGCATTTCTACAAACTTCTTTGACTTTTGAATCAAACCCATATTCTTAGGCTCCAAGAAACCCTCTAACCCCAATAATGTTTGCTTCTGACAGGACAGCTGATCAACTGCAGATGTTCCTACTGCTGAACTCAGCTGCTGGCCTGTCTGGCGTTTGCATCCCTCCCAGATTTCCAGACACGCACTACTATCGCTCCACTCCGAGATGTCTCCTCGTCCTTCTCACTGCAGAGAAGCTGCTCCCTCTAACAGTGGGATGAGGGACTGTTTAATGCCTTGTTTGAAAGATAAGCAGTTATTTCTTAAGAATAGAAGTGACATAACCTGAGGAGGCAGTCTCTGGGGTCCCAGAGCTGATGGTGGAGGATTAAACAGCCTGGGGCTCATCACTTTACAGGCCTTTGGGGCTGGTCCCACCGGGCACTTCCTACCTGCAGCTCATGCTCTGTCCTGGGCTTGGCTCGACCCTGAATCACTAACAGCACTTCAAGTACAGCAATTGTGCTGTCACTAAACATTATGCATGAATTATACAGGTGGGTATAAACCTCGCTTCCACGCAAAGATTCTCATTCTGTTACTGTGTCTTGCCACTAAGTTTTAAATGGACTTCAAGAGTATTTCCTAAACACCATGTTATTCTATATTCTTTCAATGAACAGAGAGCAGGTCTACCTAGAAAACTTTTGATAGTACTTATTCACTCATTATTTTTGGTAACTTTTACTTAATTGAAAATCTGGACCAAAAGTGGAAGAAAGCCAATTAGGTATCTGTGCAATTAAATCTTCCAAAAAAAAAAGATACTGCTAAAAAAAGGTACTATAAATTTCCTTAGCTCATCCTTTCCAGCTTGGCATGCCTATTTCGGACCCCATTTGCAGCTCTTTTATTTCATACCCATAGTGTTCTTCTGCAGTCACTCAGGTAACAAACCTATATTTCTCTAAGTCCCCCCCTTCAAACAGTAAGTAGAGTGCTTAAGAATATTCCTAAAATAAAGCATGAAGCAAAACATCATGGTCTAAAAACTAAGGAAATGTTCACAAAAACTGGAATCCAATATAAAGATGACATTTTAATAAGTTTATTCAGAAGTAACTGAAAAAATTGTTCCTTTGGCAACCCCATCTGGATGGTTCTAACCAAAAGGAAATATTATGAATTTTACTTTGAATAAAATATAAGCTTCTTAATGTTTGCATGGCATTTTTGGGAACTGACACGTTCACCAGGAGATTCACAATGGCCTTATAGTCCTTTATGTATCAGGAACACCACATCAAAACAAGTCCTTTCAGTTATGGGTTTCTTATGGTTCAGCATTAATTACAAAATAAATCTCAAAGAAAAAAACCTGATCAAAATAAAGCATGAGGCAACCATGAAACTCTAGCCCAAAAGAACTACCAGGAATGTACCACTCTTCCTGCACACCATTTCTGAAGTGACCCACCAAATATTTCTTTTTCCTTGCATCTGGCAGTGTTATTTAAAACAACTTAATTACAACTCGGAGTTCACTACCCCATGATGCTGCTGAAGGGTGAAAATCCTTGTTTTTAAAAACCAAGGGAAAACACACCAGTGTTATCTCTCCTACACAGGGTTTTATGGAATAAGTGGAGTTGGAAAGAGAAGATGGAAGTCTATGTTGGAATAGAAAAATGCAAAGACAGACTTATTTACAAAGATCAAAACTACAATTTTCCAGTGTCACCTCCAAAGCTTCTCAGCAAACTGCTATTCAGTGAAGCAGACCATGTTCAAATCTACGCAAGAATACCTTCTGTGCTCTCAGGTATACAATGCAACTAATTTGTTTAGAAAAATGAGTTTTCATTCAAACACCTTGCACTGAAGATAAGAGCAACCATTATCAAATATTCTTTGCTATGAAGAAAGTTTTTTAAATCTCTTGCTGTAACCGTTCTCTCTCAAGTCACTGTGGTCACACAGTACGATCTTGAAGAACAGTGTCTACATGCATCAAAAGCATTTTGGAAAAAAAAAATTCTATAATTCCATGTGGTTACAACAGAATGTGAAGAAACCGAACAGAAATTCCACCTTTGCAGATCCTCTCGAATTCACCTCTCCTGGAGGTCATCCCGGTGCATTCTGTAGTTCAACAGAGCAGTTACAGACTGAGCTGACAGGGTTCCCAACCTGATGCATTTTCCCCTGTGAGTCTGTAGCTCCACAGTACACTGAGGTTGGTGCCGGGGCTTCTCTCAGCAGACATCACTCCACAATCAGCGCCACGTTGATGTGGGACAGATCTATCATGTGCCTGTTAAAAGTTAAAAGAAAGTTAAATGTGGTGCTCAGACTGATTCTGGCAAGGAGCTTCTACGAAGGTCACTAATCAACAGATGCTTGATTGGATTACGGAAACACTGAGCCAGAGGAAACTGATTTTATCTTCTGAAAGGAGGGAAGGAACCACAGCGGCAGCAGTGCTTAATTATTTACCTGTGGAATTTCTGTTGAAATGCTAAAGCATGTGCTGGCTCCTTAAATTTTGCTATGGCTTTCCGTTGTTGAGGAAGCATCTGTAAACTCTGCAGAGACAAAAAGCAAAAACATATTTTTAATATTCATTCAAGATCCACTTCACAATAACCCCTTATTTTGCACAAAACCAGCTGAAATTTCACTGTATTTCTCTTTTCAGCAACATATTTCTGTTCTCTTATTGGTGTCCCATTAGAGAACAGACTGGAAAGAGACTTCTGAGACTGCAGTCACAGCCCCAGCTGAAGGTGTTTGAGTTGGCACGTTAAGAAACTGAATCACCTGGAAAATCCAGACTATCATTTTTTAAGCAAAGGTGACAACTTCAATCCACACGAGTCAAACCCCACAGCCAAACTCCCACCAGGTAACAAGGAGCCAACTGGTCAGAGCTCAACTTCCCACACAAGCACCTGGAGTCATTCACCTGATGTACATTAAGGGATCAGCACTTTCCACAGGTTAAACAGGGCAGACACAAAGAAGTGGTAGGTTCTAATCTCTCAACTGTGTATCCTCACACTGTTTTTATAAAACAAGGGGCCATCTTTGACAGACACCACCATGAAACCTCAGTGAGATGGATTAGGTCACCATTTCCAAGTCCTCCTAGTAAAGGAAACCATACAACACACATCTACGCAGACAAGTCCATCTGATACGTGCCTCCCATACCATAAGAGCAGCAGTTCACAATGCTTTAACTATGACAAACCCCCTGCGTAGTACTGACCTCTCCAAAACCACAGCACACCTCAGACAGGGCTCCGGAGAACTCATGTCCTTATTCCCTGCTTGCAGCAGAAGTTCAGGCCAAAATGATCTCAGAGAGCAGTCCTGTGGCCTTGGTAAAGAGGTGTTACCACACTTAGGAAGATTAAAGTTTATGCTTTGAGTTAGCCCTTCGGTCATAATAGAATAGTTTTCCAAAAGACACTTGAGAAATTCAAGATGAAGCTTTACATGTTAAGTAGCTACATACCCAACAATCAGTGAGAACATCCAACAAGTATTCAGCATTGCAGAATACTCCGGATGGAAATATGATCCTAAAATCCCCTCTGCCTGTGAGCACAGGCCAGAGATTTCAGAGTAACGAGGTTAAAACAGATCTGAAGGTTTTAATCAAAATTTCACAGTTCCACAGTGATTCCAACATCTCACAGAAAATTCTGGATGTTTAATAGCCTATGCTGCAGCACATTAAAGACAGCATGGTTCTGATTCAGCTTCCAGTTCCCAGTTGTTCTTATGGCTTTGGATGCAGAATAAAGGATTATTAACATTCTACTTTTCTGTGAGTTTCTACATGAAGGCAATACAATTTTATACCCAGATTTAGATATCTATATATATACACACATAAATATACACACACAGACAAATGCATGTATATGGACACCTTAAAACTTTTCTAGATGATAACTTCCTGATGTAGAAGTATGAACATAATTCTTTGCTCCTGCATTTTGCCTGGACCTCAGCTGCATCCCCCACACTTGGATGAATCCAGCCCTCTGATGGTCAGTCTTCAGGATTTTAAACTTTACCTCCAAAAATTCTGTATCACCATCTAGATTGTTAAAAAAATACCAAGGATCTTTAGACAAAACAACTATTCGTTGGGAAACAACATACAACCCCATTTGATACATTTTGAGGGTGACATACTTTGAGATGTCTTAGTGAAAGAATTTTTAATCCCACTAATGTGTTCCCTGCTCATTCAATCTAACGGAGCATTTAAAGCAAGATGTCAAATGCCTAGATGAAATTTGTCATTAAAATTGTCTACTTCTATCTTTTTTGAACACGTAGGACTCTCTTGGAAAGACGTTTATTTAACAAGAGCCATGGCACCTGATAACTCATATTTCCTTGCATCTAAGCCTGACAATTCAGCTTTGCCACTTTCTGTAACTTACCTATCTGTGATTTTGAAGCAATTAATTTTACACCTTCTTGTAACTGACAGGAAACTTTTCTCTCTCCAGGAAAATCACAGATGTTTAGTTATTTCCACCATGCCTGTGATTTCAAAGTGAAAGCTGAGTAAAAGTTAAAGGATTCAGCAAGTCTGATAAGCATCAGCAGGTTAATTTGCATTTTATAGTTTTTGGAAAGCTGCTATGATGAAAAGGTATAGCTAAGTCACTGCAACTTCTCAGTTTCTGAGCTGATAGAAATAGGATTTAGCTTTGAAAAAAAAACATTCAGCAGATGATTTTTATTTATTTTTTTTTTATATCAGAATGCTCTTGACACAGTTAAACACATTTTACCAACAAGAACACAGTCATGCTGCAGGGAGCAGCAGTGAAAGACCCTGGGTAAAGCTCAATTCACCTGCAGGTTTATCTGCAGGAATGAGTGACAGAGATGCTGAAGTTTGTGTTCTCCTCCCTTACTGATCTCACTTTTTTATGACTTACAGAACTAGATCTTAATACACATTTTATTGACACCACTTTTTTGCTAGAAAAGAAAGAACCACGAACTAAGTAAGTCCTATCACTGAGGACTACGCTTTGAAGATTAAAAATTAAATACAGCCCTTAAATAAGATTTGGAAGGAGCAAACTTTACTAGTAGACAAAAAAAGCCTCTGAATTACAACTAAAAACAAACAAACAAAAAACTGTTCCTTGTTGCTCTGGAATTTTGTAAGCTTTTTGGTTTTAACTTTAGAGTTAAATTTTTTTTACACGGATTTATGTAAATAGTAGCTGATGTTTACTTAACGGTATTTTTTGTTTTTTATTTCTTTTGTGATATAACAACTTTGATGAGCACTTTTCTTCTCCAGTGAGATGGAGAAGGAAGTGACATGCTTTCCAATCCCTTGTGGAGTTGGGATGTGTATAAGAATGAAATAATGTCAATAAATCGATGTAATTTCCTCCTTTCTGCTGAACCTGGCAGGTGTAAAGCGTCTTTATTGTGTCTCCCCGAGTTTCAAACTCACAGTTCCTTTCAAATAAATCAACAATTTTAATGAGAGAAAAACCTGTCTGAATCATCGAAAGGGTGAATATTTCAGCGAACAGTTCAAGAGGAGCTGCAAAAGAACCCAGGGGTGCATCCTTCCAGCTGCACCCTGCATGTCCTGCTGTCAGCTGCTTCCCTCCCCTCTCCAGATCCACCTCCAGCTCTCCTGCTGCCAGCTGATCCTCCCCACAATGTCAGGTCTCATTCAACTGCCACAGCAGATTCTCCCAGTGCTTTATGCTCCAGACCCTTGCTGTGATCAACTGAAGAAGAGAAGCTGAGTTTGGTGATGTTTCCCACAAGAACTGAGCTATTATTGCATTAATATTCTTGAGATGCACAAAAGCAAAATTTGATTTTGCAGTTCATACAATCAAGATGATAAATTATTAACAAGCATCTCAGCAATTAACATGTAAAAAATTGACTAAAGGAAGACATTCTGGTGTAGTGCAGACTTATTAACAAAATTAGGCAAAGTATCTAAATATTATTATAGATAACTTATTTATACTTTCTTATGAATTAATAAGTTTATTGACTGATGAGTTTGGGTACTGTGTTCTTACACTGTATTACTGCCTTACTTTCCAAAGCAAAAAAAAAAAAAAAAAGAAATCAAAACACTAAATGCATTTTAATACTCAACTGTATTGGCAACAAGGCATCAGTTCTTGGGTAAGTCTCCTGAAAAGCATCTTTATGCGATTTACTTTCACTGGTCAATACAGACAACTATGGAAACAAAAAACCAACCCATCTGATCCTTCACTGAACTGCATAAACATCACCCATCACTCAGCCCAGGGCAAGGCAGCATCTTCTCAACTGCTGCAGTTACTCATGCCTAAGACTTAAGACAAAGAATTAAGGACTGCAAAACAAAGAATAAACTAACGCTAGACCAAAAATACTGCTCCAGTTGGAAACTGTCTGAAAAAAATTAATTTAAATGCCCTTAATAAAAATTCTCAGCCTCTGCTGCACTCAAACTACGGTAGCAAAAATGATGCATAATCACTTCCTGTTTGTTAAGATATATGAGGTATATACACTTTCATTGGGTATAGATTAAAAAAAAATTCTGGTTTGGTTTTAACAAGAGACAATTACTAAGCTAAGTTTACTCTGAAGATGTGACCACAGCCTGAAATACCACCATAAATATCTTTGCTGTGTTTTCAAACAAATCCTCATCTATCTTCACTTGCAAGTATAAACACTATTCATCCAGCTAACAAAGATTTGTTTATGTTCAGATTTTGGGACAATACCTTCTTACTTACTTTACTACTTAAGCCCCGAGTTTTATGTTTTAAGAACACCGACTGTCAGGCACACAACACATTTGCCTCAGGTGTAGGTCCTGAGCTGCTGATATCCCCTCCTGAGCAGATGGGCTATTAGCTGGGCACAGAAATTAAGAGTTCCACTTCAGCAGAAATGTGAAGTGAAATAACTGTATACTCATCCGACTGGATTATCTCTGTCTTTTAGAATTTGGGGTGATTTGCAGTTTAGAGCTGATCCTGCATTTAGATGATGCTAACAGCTATAGTTAGAAGAAAACATTCCTTGTGTACCCTGTGGTATTTTATTAGCTCAAGATTTTCAAGGCATTATCTCAAAGACTTACTGTACTAGCTTCTACTTTTGTTGATTCCAAACACACAAGCTAGGAAAATACATCTAAAAATTAATTGATTTTGCAAATCTTAATCATATTACCTTGCAAGTTTAACACACTTAAACTTTTTCATCCTTTTTGAATAATTTGGCAGCTGGGTTTTTTTTTTTTTCAGTGATAACATTCAATAGCCCCTCTTCCCAGAGGCACAAACACTGATAGGCTCAACCTTGGCCAGTGGTGGGTCCATCCTGGAGATGGTTGGCATTGGCTCTATCAGACACAGTGGAATCTTCTGGCAGCTCCTCACAGAAGCCACCCCTGTAGCTCCCCCACTACAAAACGTGGCCACCAAGTCCAATACACATTTCTCAAAAAGTAGTTCAGTGTGTTGGTCTTAGACTTGAAGCAGCACCACGAAGCAGCTACGGGCACCACACAGGACTAATGACAGCTGCTCTCTCGTTTTCGAAGGACAAATACTCCTACAGCAATCCTTGGTCTTACGATCTTCATTGTAATGACAAAACATATGGTTCTATCTTCCCCAAAGCATGATAGCTCACTAGGAATTTGATCGGAGTTTGGGATTATTCTGTGACCTACAGATTTTGAAAGGCTAGTGGTGGGAGGCAGGGAAGGACGCAGCACTGCCTCTGGAGACCAGCTGGTTCTGTAGCGAGCATTGCTTAACTTCTCATTTAATGGGAGGGCCCTCACTCTTCCTCCACAGGAAACTCCCCTATTGCCACACTGTGCAACACCAGAATCTCCTATCATGAACTCCTAAACTGAAATATCACAATCCTTCCAAACGTCACAGCTCTGAGAAAACAACTTCATTCACATCTCTTTAAGTTGACCCAGTCAGATGTTCACCAGAGGATGAAAACCTCTTCCGGGATCCACTCAGGTGTAAAGGATTGACAATACATACAATAACTTCCAAGGGATTTCAAATGACTGGTTACTTTACAGATTTGGCTGTACAGATCTACTGTGCAGCACTTCCTGATAGCAGCCTGAGGTCAGAGGTAATTCTGGGCATGTTCCTGTTTGACTCTGGAGAACAGAGATTACATTCTGACATATTTCTAGCATTAAAATAAAAAGCTAGTTTAGAGTGTGGATGAGTATTTTATATGGAACGGATTTAGGAAGCACAGAGCTCATACTGATCTTGACTGTCTCCTTTTTCTGCTTAGGAACTGCCATGGGAAGATGCAGATCTTAGGCTGAAAGGAAAATTCAAGAAACCCAGTATTTCATAATCATACTTTTGATTGAGAGTTTGCCTACAAACTGTTTTAAAACACACTATTTATTTCAACAACTTAAAAAATAACCAGCAGCTCTGGCTTTTTCTGCAACTGAACTATTACCAGTGACTAAGGCATGAATATCATAAAAGGACCATTCCCTCTGAAGGATATTTCCTTAGGTCTGAAGATCTACACTGCCCTCAAATTCCTCCTCTATCCATGCTCTGTAATTAAATTTGCACTTACTCGTACAATATTGAAATAGCCAGTAGGATTATATAGCAGCATGTTTATTTCACTAAAGCTTCACTGCAATCCAAGGGCCTTGAGACAAACAGCAGGACATCCTCAAGTACAAAGCAAGAGATCGTTTGCAGAAAGCAAACATCTTTGACATCAAAACTCTCAGAGGTTACACAGAGTAAGAAGTTAAAAGGGAGATAATAGAGCACTGGGAGATGGAAACCAAGTAGGTAGAAATGAGACTAGAGCAAGCACTCATTTCAACTCTAGCAGACACAGGGAAAATGAAAGTTTCCTCCTTTACTTAATTTCTCTCACTGAAGTAAATGGACTGCCCAGCAGACCACATGTTCAGTTCATCAGTGAGTTTGGGATTAGGAGTGACAATTCATATGAAGCTGCTAAAAACCAGGTCTATGCAAAAAGAAAGTGTAAACCTTTCCAACCAACATCATCGCTAGTGTGTGATCCAAGCTGCTCTGCAACAAGTCAAATAGCAGCACAGTAGGCACTTTCTGAACAAAAAGATCAGATTCTATTCATCCTTCCCTCCCATCAATAAATGAAGACACGTTTTTATTGTCCTTGCAGTCTCCTGACACCTGAAGCATCTTTCTGGGCAGCAACACTTCCCAGCCACTACCAGCAAGCACAGAGGCTGGGATAGAATGTATTTATTTCACCTTAACTGTTGCAACTGATCTCTTCCACCTTCTGTTCCTCCTTCCTGTTTTTCTGCCACCTCTGACTTCCTACTATCTGCCCTTAAAAGTACTCAGCTTTCTTTCTCCATATGCAAGGTGTCACGAGGGGAAAGGCTGTTCTGTCCTTGAGCTGGGCATCTGTAGCTCATACACAGCTCTACAGCAAGGGTGAACTGCACAGGCTCATGATGGAGCTGCTGTTCTTTTCCCCCAGCCCCAAGATGAAGCAGGACTGCCTATGTCTTCTCCCACAGCTTCTGCAGCAGCTGACAATGTTTTCACAGCTAGAAAGACCACAGTGGTCCCCACACCAGCCTGAGCACCTTATGCCAGAGGAGAATGCCCCTGCTGACCTGCAAGAGCACCCGTGTTCTGGGTGTGTGCATCCACGGCATTTACACTGAGGCCTCCGTGAACTAAAGGTAAATCCAGCACTCTGGAACGCAGAGTCAGGGCAGGGGGCTGGCTGTGGCTGCCTTTACCCCAGCTGAGCACTAGGTAGCACTGTCACTCCAAGAAAGCAAAGCCAGGCACATCAACGTTGGAATTGCTTTTTCTTTCCCAGACCAGAAATGACAACGATAGCAGAGTAAAACCCCTGTTTGTAGAACTACTCAAAGTACACCTACAATCCCAACATACCCATCACCTCTGATATACAACAGTACATCTTTCCTTTTTTTTTCTTTTTATAAGCATCAGAATTTATAATCTTAAATCTTCACAAAGCAATACTGAGATTTTGCAGTGATTGGTTTGCAACCATTTGATGTAAGAAAACATGATTAAAGACGACGATGATGGAACACCTCCACAGAACAACGCCCTCAGTACTCAAATTATCTGGAGATCTAGAAAACAGTTCACTCTACCTGCCATCATCCTAAAAAAATCCAATTCATCTGAAGGTGGCAATAACTAGCTGAACACAAGCCTCTTTAGGCAGTGTAAACATTAAACCTGGATTCAAGAGCACAAAAAAAATATGAGTGCTGTTTTTCATGACCTTTGCAACTTACTAGTAATCTACTTTATCAAGTGGTTCCGGATGGATGTGTACTGAATGTCTTTGCTCCAGCATTGTCCTCAGGAGGCTTTAGTTTGGTGATGTGCTCAGAAATCTTCTGTACTTTCCAACATTTTGGAATACATAATTTTATTTCTAACATGTAATTATTTTAGAATCAGCAATGAGATATTACTGCAGGTACATTATTTGCTTCTGAAAGCTTATTCTCTCCAGAAAGAGTATCACAGCAAAGTGTATGCTGGAAGGAAGCCCTTTTTCTGCTAAGTTCATCATGTTTGAGTTGTAAAAGGCAGCTGCAACAAAGGGGATATTCCTGGAGCTCCAAAGACTTTCTTCTATTCAGTGTGAGAATCTTAGTGGTATTTTTTTCTCCTGTGTTAATAACAGCACCTTTAGTGAAGCAGGGATGAGAATTAAAGTTTTCAGTTATCAGGCAATAAAGGGCATTTCAAAGGTTACGTACAGGAAAAGTTAATTTTCTCAATTTCTCGAGTATGGAAGGGAAAAATGCTGAATTTCCAACTTCAGCCCTAAGTTTCCCCCATCCTCTCTTATGCATGCCCAGTTATTCCCAAACCCTGACTCACAGAACACCACCTCAATGAAGGCTGATGGCAAGGCTTGGAGCATTGAACATCATAAACTGAGGGAAGTTTTTAACTTCCCTTCTCAAGGTTTGTGCAAGGTACTTGTACCTCGAGACTGATACTGACAAGAAAAAGCTAAAAATAAAACCCCAACCCTTTCGTACACAGAAAAGCAAAGTAATCTCTTCCTCCCTGTTAACTCCAATGATAAATTATGGACTTTTCCCACAACTTAAACTGTGCCAGCAAAGATTCACCTTCTGAGAAAACACACACAAATTCAGGATATTTGGAAACAAGAGCTGGTGTGGGACTCGTTGCTTTGAAAATGCCCCAAGCATGGAAGGTGAAGCTGAAGCAGAGGTCCTCTACCAGGTGAGACAAGTGCTCACAGTCTGTTCTTCTTGTCAAAGAGCAGGGAGATCCTTGGGAAGTATTTCTCCCTCCTCTCTGCGAGCTCTGTCTCAGCGCAGCCACTCCCACGTTCACATCTTGACTGCAGCAGAAATTGATACACCAGATACTCCGATTTCTGAGCTGTGTTTGCACGTTGCTTTGAAGCAAGGTGCTTTTTTAACATCAGAGGTGTATGTCCCACAGTTTGTGAACCCTTAACTTTAACCAGGGGTTTGGGGGTTGGATATGTGTTATTTCAAAAGACTATCCAGGCATGACAAGAACTTCTTAAGTTCCAACTCAGATTTAAATTTCATTTACAATTGCAAAAAAAAAAGCATGAGTTTGACATATAACACACTGAAGACAAAGAAAATGAAAAATCTCAATTGCAAAAGATTTTAGTTATTTAAGGAAAATTTTTCTGAATATAGTCAACAGCTGAAAATATTCTACATCTTAGACTGAGTCAGATAGAACTGACTCACCTTTTCCTCCTCTTACTATTTCTTCAGCTCCATCAGATACCAGCTAAAAACCTGGGCATCTTGCCTAATTTCTAAAAAAGCAGCTAGAATTTCTCACCTTACTTTTTTCTCACAATTGCCATCTCCCCAAATCCCTCCTATTTCAGTCCATCAAGCTGCAACACTTCATCTTAGAGGACCAGAGCTCTGCACTACCCTAGAGCTGTTTGCTCTGGTCCATGCCTCTCACACACACTGTCCCCACACAAGAACCGCCAAAGCCTGCATGGAAAGAGCCCTTCCAGTGTCTACTGGGCTCTCCAGCAGCTCAATTCTGCACTCCTCCCTGCAAAATCCCTTACCTGAAACATATATTAAAGGAAGAATGAGGAAATAACTGAGTATCCCTTTGCTATCAGAGCCTCCCGACCTCCCAGCTGCAGTGGATTTTGTACAGCACTGAGCACAAACAACAGTCAAAACACTGATTTACAGCCACAAGAAAATCCACTCGTGTACTTCAGATATTGACCTCTTTGAAAATCTAGCATCATCTATATAAAACTAATTGCTGTGAATAACAACAATGTAGATTTTCAAACATTTTGTTTGCCATTCTTAAAATCACTTAAAATTGTAGCTGCATCTTCCTCATTTGGTGCATTAACACCTCTGTGGTACCACTTCTGATGACAGTATTAAAGAACAAAACCAAAAAGCTGAAGAACAAAACCAAAAAGCTCAATATTACATATGGTGGAACCAGTCTTACACTCTTTCTACAAAAGGATCACTTTTTTCCTGCATATCTCACCATTCATACTTGTGAAACATCATTTAGTCTCAAACGAGACAGGAAATGTCTAGCCTTCTACAAGTCAGACTTGAAATTCAAGTGCAGAATTAGCACAAAAGCATTCTGCATCATTAGCTAAATTCAAGCATCTTGTTCAAGTACTACTTCTAGATTTCCAGTAAGGTGAAAATAGATGATGATTCAGAAAGCGTAATTTCCAAAGGTACAGTTGATGCTCCTGCAAGAATGCAAGTTCTGGAGGGCATAGATATGCATCAAATCCCATGAAAAAATTAGTCATTGTTTTTTCTCCTGTAAGTACATCCTTCTGAATTGGCCTGTGACATTGAATTGAGAGACCAGGGTTTCAAGTCTCCTCTGAAACAGCAAGTACTGAATAAATTTTTTAGCACATTCTCAATAACTTCTCTCAATTGCGAGATTTCCTTGCAGGGTTTCTATTAATCTCCTTCTAATATTCTCATGCAAGATTTAGCAAGTAAACACTGAATAAATGTGCTTTGGAACTGTATGAATAATTTCCTAGAGTACTACAGAACACGAAGGCACAAAGTATTTTGCGAGAGTAGTTGCTTTCCCAAACAAATTAAACCTCTCTGAATTGATTACGTAAATAATTCAGCATTATTCCATTTACAAAATTAGGAACAAGTGAGGCAGAGTGTTCATCTTTAGGAGAGCAGTCTGTTTTGCAACAGAGAGATGATCTCAGTAATAAAGAAGTCTCATAGAACACCTCTAATTCATGCATTGTATTTGTCTGAAAATGTTGTTCCTGTCAAAAGGAAAAAATTTCCTCACCTGTATTTTTCATTATTCAGCGACTGGTATTTTTAAATGCAGTAACAATAAGTCAGACAGGGCCTCCTAAGCCTTTCACTGCTTTGAAAACCTCCTGCTTCTAAAGTCATTTAACTGATGCATGAGTTCCAGGAGGCAGTTTATGAACAGAAGCTGCACAGCAGATACAACAGTGTGTGCGTGTCATAACCTTGCTCACAAGCCCCTACTGAAGACTACCTTCTAAAAAATTAAGGATCAATAAAATCCTTCAAAGAAGACTGTGTTTTCATCTGAAAAAGTAGAGGATGCTACACAGTATAAAATGTCCACTGGGTAGCGGTCGTTAAGTGCATGCACCCCGAGACTGCAGTGACAGGAAAAGGTAAATGTCAAAAAAGAGAGTAGGTGCAAGTCAACAATAAACAAGGACAGCACCCAAAAATACATTTGATTTGATATGACCATCTGGCTTTGACAACCTTACAGAATGGACAGGCTTGTATTGCCTAAGAAAATAACAGCGATAGCACAGGAACTCCAAAATGAAGGAGAATTTTGCAGCAGGAATGTGATGGTTAGCAAAATCCTACTGTGCCTCCTGTGCTGCAATATCATCACGTGCTTGTCTTTGCTACCAGGTGTAGCTTGTGTGGGTGGGGGTGCCTTCAAACATAAATTACCAATAAACACGCATTGTATTTACTGTCAGGGAATTAATTGAGCTTTCTGGAATGAAAGCCTTTTGGCACAAAAATGATAAACCAAGGTTGACCTACCTGAATGGGTCCCACTGACATCAGCAGGTTTTTCAGTTGGACATCAGTAGTTGATGAAGAAAGCCCTTCAACTGACACAATACAGGGCTGAGGTTTGCACTCCACCACTCGCAGGTTCTGTTTATTTGGCATCAAGCGTCCTCGGCCCATCTGGCCTGCTACTCCTCTGCCTCTGCCGTGCATAATGACCTGCCAACAACAAAAGTAACAGTATTTCGATTTACTTACCCACTGACTCTGCTTACTGCACTTGACAGAGGATATAAAAGTTGGCTATCTACTTGAAGACTTGATTAAAGCACACGTTGATTTAAAACAGCTTGTGGCTGTTTGCTGATTTGAAAGGCCACTTATTAACATATTCATCTACTGCTTATACAAACCTCTTTTAGCAGGATAGCAAGTTATATATTGAGTTATATATACTGCATTCATCCTAGAAGCCTCATCTCTAGCACAAATTGATCAATCAAGCAGCGGAGGACCTTAGGCAAAAATACATAACCTAGTTTTCAACACTCATCGCAACAGCAGCATGTGTTTGGCTCCCATATTTTGAGTCTGGACAAAAAAAATTCAACAGGTGATCCCTCTCCTTTTCCTGCTCTTTACCTGTAGTTAAATTTAATGTATTCACAAGATCAGCAAACTGCTTCAAGCACCTTCAATCTCTACTGCTACCAACTCTTGGTCTGTTACCAGAATGGAGTTTTATTTGCATACGGCTAAATAACTTTAAAATAGTTTTTTTCGAAGTTCCCCTCCCCTGTACTCTGGAGGTGGACATGCACGGATTTAATTCTTGCAAATTAAATGTTGAACAGTCAGAGAGAGGAAAATAACAATGAAACAGAGTAACAAACATTAAACAGAGTTAACATGTAACACTGAGTCAACACTCAACAGTTTCTTGATTCCTGTTTGGAAACCCTATGATGGGTAATAACTTATCACACCCTTCCTCATCGGCAACAAAACTTTATCCTTACATGAAGCAGAAAGATTATGGCCAACAGTTCAAATCCAAGAAGTAACTTAAAAACCAAAATGCCAGCTACTTTCAAGGAGCGTGCCAACTTGCAAATGAAGAGAAGGCACACGCTGCTGCCACCCTGACCTTTCCCTGCCTCCTACCAGTGCACGATCAGTGCAAAGATCAAGTTACAAGATCACCAACTGTTTTGAGTGATACCAGCTTTGGGGATCCATGATAGAACATCCTGAAACAGTTACTGTGTGTTCCTGCATACGCAGGAAACAGCCAAAATAAAAACTTAAGTACAATTTCAAAAAACCACTTGATTTTAAAGCCAGAAAGCACGTTGGATATCATCTCCTCCAGGAGCTGTCTCAGGACACATGCACTTCCCCAGGGAGTGCTGAGCTGGCCAGAACGTCAGCAGATGAAGCAACCTGCAGGCACTGCCAGTCTCTGCTGGGTACAAACAAGTGTCTCTAGATTAAAAGCTTTATATGCAATTATGCATCTCCTGGGTCATGCAGCCCTGCACTAGCAATTGACAAACAGAATGCTGGTTATTAATAGAGCAACACAGCTAGACAGTGAAACTTCTAGCAGCAATATGCATCTAAAAATCACCTTTTTAGGCTGATGGATTCCCTGGATGTTTTTGACTCCTTGAGGAGCTGGTGAATGAATCTGTGCCTGCTGCTGCTGTTGGTGCTGCTGCATTCCCTTTGTCAATGTGACCTTCCGCACTGGCTGCTGTTTCGGCTCCGGGGGTTGTTGAGGCCGCTGGGGTTGGCCCTCTGGGTGAAAAAAGCCAGCATCCTCTCCCCCCTGCTGAAATCAACAACACAACAGCAGCTCAGTGTCCAGGCACTGCACAACCTCGCCCTGAGCAGATCCTGCCACATTCCAGCTCACTCAGAGTGTGTCCAGGGCTTTGGCTGCTAAAGCAAACTGGGGTCCACAGTAGGCGCATGCCAAGGCTCAGCCTGGAAACTGCACTTCACCCTAAGATAAATCCGTGCTATCTGAAGAACAGTTTACTTTGTTCAGGCTTTTTTATCATTACAATGGTCAGTCATGTCTTTTTATATACAAAGCAACAAGATGCCTTCACTTCTCTTTCCAAATCATTCTTCCTTCCAGGTTGCATGTGAACTATGGTGTATGTTATTTATTACTTTTCTTTTTTTTTATAACATAAGGAGAACATACACATTGCAGAAAAAGGACCAAAGAACTGTGGAGGCTGGTAAAATCAGGCAAATGCTCTACTCATATTTAAACCTCCAACCTCCCTTTAGTTAAAAACTGGCATCTATTTTGAAGTGCATACTCATTCTGCCAACTTCTACACCAGCAGCTTTTTAAGCAGTCCTCCTCCTCGGACACTGTACTTGGAACAGTTCCTCAAGGTGTTCTTTTGTTCACCTTATAAAGCTCCTATTACATATATTTGTAATTATAAAAACAGTGAAACATCATCTCAGGGTCTCTGTCTTTGACTAAGTCCCTAACCAACCTCTGGTAATCCTGAAAAAGCTCTCAAATAGAAGGCATGTCTAAAGGAAAGAAGTAAAAATACTATTAAAATACCTTCATTTACACAGGGTTTTCTTTTCCCCTTCCCTTAAATGTTCACAAGCCAAAACTCCTTTTGCATCTGTAACACGTCACAAAACAGAGGTTTTCATGCTAACTGGCACATTTCTTGTGGGTAAGGAGACAAAACACAAGGGTGCAGAAGGAACAGGTTTATGGTCTAATAGCAAGATTATTTTCACTGAGAATAAAAATTAGTACTTCTTTGCATTAAAGAAAAGCAAAAGAAACACTTAGTGAGGACTGGTTACTAAGCCTCAGCTAAGATTTGATAAGAAATAGTCTGTGGTATGCAGGCCAGTCTCATGTTTGCAAGTTCAGTAGTTCACAATTTACACCTCTAAATTGTGGCCTCTGCATTATAAAGTATATGCAGGCTACAACTTCTCAAGAACTCAAGCACTTAAATCCCAGACAAACTGAAGCAAGGAGCTTCAAACCTCCTTGCACTACACCTCAAAAGCACAATCTGTCACAGGGAAAATCCTAAATCTCATCATGGCACTCGTTCACAGTGTCCAAAATGAGAAAGCAACAGAAATCTGTATCTGTCTTTTCCACCTCTAATCACAAGCAGGCTTTTTTTCTCTGCTGAACTGAATGGTCCAAAGTCCTCATAGAAAACTTTGTATATAAACCTTTGAGAGCAGCACTTAGTGAGAAATTATAAAGCTTTCCCTTCAGCTCTCTTCAATTTGTATTCAAAAATACAAAAGCAAGAGCACTCCTGAAAAACCCAAACATATGCACAAAGCCTTACCACGTAACCAGCATTAAATCCTCCTCATTTTAGTACTAGTTCTGGTATCAGCATCACCACAAGCCCTATGCCTTGATCAGATAATTTCTTTTATTCAACCTCACAGCAGCTAGAAGATGATGAAACTGAAAGGAACAAAAAAATTCTAGGAGGAATTCAAACGCAGTAACTGGGAGTTAAAATCTAATCTCTGCTAAATGCCTGCTGTGAGAACCATAAGTATTTGCAACCACTTCTTTCCAAACCAAAAAAAGATCCCAGCACATCGGAAGAGCATCTGAGAGCAAAAGCCCTTAGGTACAGAACACATCGAACATGCTCATTACTGAAACTTCAAAAGCAAACAATCATTTCACATAAAAGTCTAGGATGGCCAACAACCACCCAATATTTAACTACCAAGCTCAATTATCACCAAATAAAACTGTATAAACTGAACACAGAACTGTAACAGAGTCAAAGGCATCAGCACACAACCTTGGTCTGCACTGATGAAACATCTGATGGGGTTTGCTCCCTGCTGGGGTCTCAAATGCTACCATTGGAGTTTGCCGCTACCATGATGCTTTTGCAAGAGTCTGAAAAGGTGGAAAGCTCTGGACTTTTTAATGAATTGATACATTTCAGAAATAAGAAAACCTACAGAAACCAATTAAGAAAGGGGATGGAACAAGCTTTGCTTGTTCCTGCAAAAAGAAGGAAAGGCAACTGGATCAAGCCCTTTCTTCACATTACTGCTCTGAACATTTACTGATTTTGAGACGACTCAGAGAGGCGAAGCAGAGACAAAACTACAGCACTGCTTCTCAAGAGAGGTCTGGGAGCCAGCAATGTGGTGCTCAAGGCCTAACAGAGCTGAGCAAGTCAGCAAGACATTAGTTCCTGTTACAGGCGGGCTAAGTTAAACGAAGATAAAACCTGGTGGTTTTCCTAAGAAAATAAAAACAAAACGTGACTGCTAAGTGACATGTGCCAACAGACAAAAAGACACAGAAGACGCATTTTAGCAGCAACTCCTTTTTCAGTCCTTAAAGACATGACAGTGCAAGGACGAACACTGAGCCAAAATGAACAACCTATGTAGTACCATGTAGTGGCAAATTACTCTCACCGCCACCACCATCCTTTAATCTAATATCCAAGACAACAGGTGGCTTTTCCAGGTACGACAATGAAGAACCAAGTCCAGCAAAACACCTGAAAAGAGCTTTTTAACATCTGGACTTAAAGCTACAAACCCTCAGAACATTACTGACAGGTCACATGCTCACAGGAGAACACTGACATTTTGGAGGAAAGGACATCCAATTGTAAAGATGACTGTACATATGCTGACTCCTGATGTTCCCCCATGAGCTGTACCATGAACTGGCTCCAAAACACACAGCAAATTACAGGCAAGCAGGCAAGCCCATTGAAGCTGTACTGCAGCACCTACCCCAAATGACATCTAAATCACAGAAGCTAAATTGCTAACATCTCTTCTACTTAAAATACCTCAGGTCTAGCTCATCTTAAATCAACTTCCGCTTTTCCTAAAGACAGTTTCTGTATTGTCAATTTTTCGTCATCTTACATCACTGCCCTCCTCACATTTAAATATACAGCAACAGAGAGAGGTATTAAAATTTTAAGCCTTCTCATGTCAAAATACATTTTTATCTGATTTCTTTCCTGTAGTATTTCACAATGTACAGGGCTGCACTGAATTTTTCAGAGATGCATCTATTTATTATCATGGTCTGTCTCATGTAACTTGATGTACAAAATGCTGACCCCTGGGTAGAATGCCTTAGTCTACCACAGAGACCTAGGCTTGATTGATACAAGCTCTGATTTTATACTTCAAATTTCCTCTAAAGTCCTGTGCAGAAATGGAATTTCCATTCTTTGTCTGCAAACCAATGAAGGATGAATGATTTTCTCTTATTGTCTACTCCTTAATTTCTAGATTATAAATCATCCTGATTTTCGAGCTCCAAATTTCCAAGTTTCAAAAAAGTTCTGTGTTCCTAAAATCTAGCCAGGGAAGAGTTCTCTTCAAAGAAATTTCTCCATTATTCAATTAAAGCTGCAGTAATGAAAATGCCTTTTTTAAGTTGCAGGAGTTCTGTTCAGGGGAAAGTATAAAAAGTATCTTTCAAATTTCAAGTACTACAAGACTGCAAGCAGTGCCAAAATAATTTCAAAAACTGTGTGTATATAAACAAAGCTCAAAAGATTGAGGTAAAAGGATTTGATTTACATGGTGAATGTTTTTCAAAACCTCTGCTCTGGAAGAATCTGCAGTTTGACCTGAAACCAGACTAACAAAAAGAACTGATGCCATTCAATGGCCATGACTTTTAGAACCAATTCACTGATACCTATCAAGGCTGTTTTTCATCAGCCTCTCACTATACAGATCTATATACTGTCAGTGTTGAGTTTTGAGCAACGCAGAAAGAATTCTGTCAAATATGAGAACACAAATTCTAAAAGCAGAATTTTATGAAGGACTGCTTGAATTTAGCAAGCTGGAGCCCTCTGTCATAATCATTATGACAGTTTTATGATGAAGATGAAGTTTATTTGCCACCAACATTAGCAGGACAAATTTATTTATAACAAATGCTTTAAAATGTACTGATAAAAATGCCTATTGATACTGTCAGAGCTGCTTGCAATTTGACAGATCAAATCTTATTTTCATTCTTAAACCCCATGAAGGAATGGTATCACCAACTTGCATTCTGTAGTGAGCAAATTGATTAATCCCCCTCTATAGAAATCTCAACTCTTGATTACACCTATCAGACGTTAAGCAGCATTATTCTAGAGTGACAACACTTGACAAATTCCCAAACCATTTTTCTCAGCCTTTGTAGCCCTGCTAGCTTGTATTAACCCTGATGAAAAATTAATTTTCCTTATCTTCTGCTAAACCCCAAAATCCAAATCCGCCAAACTGGCAACTCTTTCTGTAAAGGTATTATGAAAACCTCTAAAAGATTAATTGCATGTCTTCAGGTGACATTAAATTAATTTCTGTACTCGTGACAGACATTGGATACTCCGTACTGAGAGGACAGATAACATTGTCAGGATACACAGAAGGACAGTGGTGCAGTGTCCCAGGGCAGCCTCTTATGAATTCTCCTTTCGATAAGGCCATACTTCACTGTCATTGGCACTGTTAGTGATCTTGCAGCCCACAGACCTCACTGCACAGGTTTCTATTAACTACCACAATGCTGTGTCTATCCATGTAATCTTTGTCAAGCTAATTCAAAATCATCCACTAGCAAAGGGATGCGCATGCCGGATAAGGCACTTAAAAGGAATAAATAAACTCTGGTTGATTTGTGCAAAAATAACACAGAGAAGCAAAATGTTGTCATCTTTTTTTGAGCTGCATTACAACTCAAATTCTCTGTAACATGATGAAGACTTAAATCTTGCATGGAAATCTCAGTCCAAAACTGTACTGTAATTGATTTCTTGTAAGAAAGAAGAAACCCTTTATCTGTTACCAGTTTAAGGTAGTATTTCTAGAAATTAGTATCTTTAAAGTATCACAGTAGTTGGGGGAGGAAAACATCCTTTAAGTTATTAAATTTATCTTTACTTTCAGGACAAGAGAAATGACTATTCATCAGCTATATGGGTTTTCATATGTAAACTTCTATTTTACTGATACTGCAACTGACTGTAGTAAAAAATAAATCTACAGAGACAGCTGTGATCCCACGTAAGAAAGAAACGTAAAGCAAAAACCACGTAGAACAACACTGATTTTCATCTAATACATACAAGTATTTTTTCACTACAATTAGCAGAAATGCGTTATTAAAGGCAAATCCCTAATAATGAGCTATTTCTCTCTGACTGGTGCTCCAAATGCTTTACCACTTTGATACAGCTGGCTGACAGACTGGGGACCTGGGAATAGGAAGCCTAATCACTTGCCAAATATCCCACAACCGAGTGACATGACCAAGCACTGTTTCTGAACAGTTGAAGATCTGTTTTCAATCTGTCAAATGCCAATGAGAAACACCTGGAGACCTTTTTTTCTCAGGCCTTCTAAGACCTTTAAAAGGTTATTTTTTTTTTTTTTTTAAGAATAGCAGTAGTTAAGAAAACTGCTCTCCCACCAGGATAGAAAATGCCACTCTATCAATAGACAACTCATCATTAACAACTGGTTTAAGACATATTAATGGTCTAGCTTTGACTCAAAGTACACACAGCAGTAAGCTACATCAGACAACAAAAGTGATGAAAGAGCCAAATCATTCCCAGTTCACACCAGAGAAAAACTACACTTCTGATGCTGGTCAGTGATTTAGGGGTTATTTTTTCCAGTGTTAAGTTTTTGTATAGGCTGAATTAATTCAAGCAAGAGCACCCAGACTATGAAATAAATAAATAAAAAGCAGAAACAGTTCCCTTCGTTCCTGTGATAAAAAGACACTGCTCCACTGCTTCGGTGAGCCATGATGTGATGAGTATCTTCTGTGCCTAATGGTGTATGAAAAGTCAGAAGAGCAAGAAGAAAATGTCTTGTAGAAAAAAGCAGCTAATTCCATTTAATCCCGTGTACTAATAAAATTCTCAACGGAAGTATCACCTGCCTGAAAGGAGAACTAAGGCATGGTGGACTGGCCAAAGAGAGCCCAAGCCATACCCATGCTGCATGAAGTTTCACTGGGAATGACAAAAGTACAGCTGGAATTACGCTGAATCAGGGTTGAATCACAACTTCATGGTTTTTAATACAACCACCCACCAGCTCATTATGAAAAAAAAAATTTAAAAACTATGTGTCAAAGCTACAGCCAAATTAAGGTTCTGGAATGAACATGTCTAATACTCTCAGAAATATCCTCATTTTTATGCATCATCTGCAAAATACACAACATACATAAACCATGTTTTGAGCAAAGTTTCCCAGTTCGCTTTTCAGGTGGAAGTTAGAGAGGTTTTTTTGCACAGTTTTAGCAAAGACTGGACATGCAGAGAATCACCAAGAGAAAAAGCTCCTATTGGAAAATATCAGCGATTCAAAACTTCTGACAGCCCAAAGCTCCTGGAGGAGCACGTCCCAGCTGGATGCCAGCTATGGCACAGAAAGCCAGTACTGGGTATTAGAGACCCGTACAACTAGAACTTCCCTTCTTGTGCCATGTCTGGTCTTTCTAGTTCAAGTTTCTTGAACCTTAAAACTACTGGCAAGTCAAATCCCTCTTGTGTCCTGCCTGAAGCTCCTGGTAAGTCTTGATAAAGACAACCCCCATTCCCTCCCTCCCCAAACACTCCGGACTCAAGAGCCAAACCTCCACACTAAAGGTCTATTCCAAGTGGTCCAACCTTTTAACAGAGGGATGTGACTTCCCAAACTACTAAACTGTACAAATATGCAAGCTTGCCTCCCCAGTTAAGAGACTGCATTTTCCTATGAAGACTGACTCTCTCTCTGTAAAGCACTTTAGTGGTGTCACAGCTCTCTATCGGGAAACCGGACTCCAAGATACTTTGTTAACACAAACACTGTACAGATATGAATTCTGCACTGTAACATTTACGATGGCAGAGAAATTCTCCTTTGAGACTTAACAAGAATGACAAGCTACAAATGCTCTGCTTTCTGGGTGTTCAGGAGCAAGCTGCACTCTTCAATATACAATTTAAAAGTCTCCTGAGGAAAAGGAGAAACCTGTTCCACAGTCTACAATAGAAAACAGTTTACTGCACTTTGGTTATCCATAGCAAAGTCAAATTCAATTTAGGTAAGTATCTCTTCCCTCTTTCAAGTATTTTATTAGAAGCCCATAAAATGTATTATCTGTGTCTGGTTTGGTTGTCACCTTAAGTCTCACTTGCTAAGTGTGTCCACACACACCCTTATATTTCCTTTTCACAGTAACCCAAATGCCCTAAGAGTATAGCACAGCCCACCTCCTGACCCCCAATCCAAGAAATACTCTGTCTCTGCAGGGATCATCCTCACTTGGAGGTCTGGGAGGACAGGGTTTATTCTTATTTTCAAATGTTCTTGCCATGGGCAGGGGCACCTTCCACTAGACCAGGTGGCTCAAAGCTCCATCCAACCTGGCCTTCAACACTTCCAGGGATGGGGCATCCACAGCTTCCCTGGGCACCCTGTTCCAGTTCCTCACCACACTCAGAGGAAAGAATTTCTTCCTAATATCCAATATAAATCTAACCCTCTTCGATGTGAAGTCATTCCCCTTTGTCCTATCACTCCATGCCCTTGTAAAAAGTCCCTCTTCAGCTCTCTTGTAGCCCCTTTAGGAACTGGAAGGTTCTATAAGGTCTCCTTGGAGTCTTCTCTTATCCAGGCTGAACAGCCCCAACTTTCTCAGCCTGTTGTCAGAGGGGAGGTGCTCCAGTGCCCTTACCAACTTTGTGGCCTCTGGACACATTTCAACAGTTTCTTACAATTAAGAAATTAATGTCCATTTGTGAAATATTTCCAGAGCAAAATCTTGCAGGTTGTGGAAGGCACAGTACTTCTTCAACAGTATTTGCGTTAGTGCTGCTTCAGAGGTCTTGCCCATTTTGCCATGGTACCTGGGCATCCAGATACGGCTTCTGCAGCTCCCTCAGCCCACTCCTAGGTGGGCATTATCCATGCCTTCTTCAAACAGTGGGATACAAATAAACAGCAATGCCATTCTCCTGTTTCTTAAGAAGTTATAAAACCATGCAGAGCAAGAGTTCCTTTGTCAAGGGTTGGGGAAAGGGCCCCCTCACGAACTTCTCACACAAATGCCACAATTCTCAGTGCTTACAATTCCTGACATATTTAGATGAAAGGCGCTAAAGAGCTTTCGAGTCAAATATTTTTAATTAAACTTGAACACATACATGCAAGTAGAAACAAGTACAAACATTAAGCAAAGTTGATTGATAAGGTTACATTATCAAACAAGAATCATCTCAATCAGGTTTTTTTCCATATTTAGAACTCCATATTCATCTCACACTTCTCAGTTACTTCAAATATGAACGGAGTTGTCCATCTTTCATTTCCATTTTGTTTTTGCAATCCAAGGATGTTTTTTTGTGACAGGCTTTTTCAAACAAAAGAACTTGCCAGCTCTTTTTTCAAGCTCTTCATATGAAGCATTTCAGGTTTTCAGGAACTAGGATCACTCATAAGATACTGCTTGTAATGCAACAGGGAACACCAAGACTTTTATGTGTTTTTATGGAGAAATGTATTTATGAAAAAACCCTCACTGTGCAGTCTTCCACAGAGACAAAGATTGGTGTGTTCTTGGTGCAGCATAAGAACCAGCATTTTCAGGCCTTTGGGACAGACACACAGCTCTCTGAGCATGGCAGGACATTTTCTGGCTAGAGAGAAATCATCCAACAACAGCATAAGATGACAATGATACAGAGACTTTAAGATACTGTAGTTTCCCACAGAACCTCCAATTAAGTAGAAAAATAAATGTTCTGCATGTATTTCACATGATCTTAATATATCTAAGGTTATAGCTGGTACAAACCTGTTCTTCCAGGACTAAAACAACTCTGAATATATTGACTTAAGGAATTCAATTGCATTTGGTACTAGAACTACTAACACACAGACTGATCACAGAGAGCCCAAAGAGCACCACAAACAGCCAAAGTGTTAGAAAACATGACTCACCAAGAGAGAATGAAAGATATTAGAGCTCAGAAACAGTTAAGATATCTTTAAAAAGAGAGACAGGCACAAAGAGAGACAAATTCTTCCCCATCTCTCCTAAAGTATAATACAAATAGTCAGAGATTCAAAACCACAGCAAGAAAATGTGATTTGGTCACTAAGAAAATTCTCCTAAATATACACATTTCATACTGGAATAGATGACCGAGAAAATCTGCAGTAATGAGATCTCCAAAAAAGGCTGGACAAATCTGTCAGGAATACTACTGAGTTCACCCCCTGCTTCAAGACAAATTATTTTAACAGTCTTTTCATCCTTATTTTCTATAGTTTTATGATCACATTTTGAACCGATTTATTATTGTGTTTTTTTCCTACACTCTCATTGACTTTATACTTACAGGCAACTTTACCATTGACTTCAGGCTCCTCAGCAAGCCAGGCAAGTCTCAGATGTTTTACCAGTAAAATTTACAAGTATGAATACTCAGTGAATACACTGAGCTCCTGTATCTGAAAAGGACAGCTCTGAGGAAACGCCATACAAAACAAAGCACACTGGATCCATCAAAAGATATCTAGGCCTCCTTGGAAAAAATAAAACCAAGAACAAAACCAAAAACAAACCAACAAAAAAACCCAAAAATCCCCCCAAGCCACTCCCCTTTCCCCCCCAAAAAACCCCAATTCAAGTCCATACCAGCAACAAAAAATTCCAAGTCCATGTACTAAAACACTGCCTCATTTTCCAGGAACGTAACATTTAAAGGAGTAATTAAAATGGAAAACTATTCACTTTATTACCATTCCTGCATCATTTTTATGTCTGTTAAAAAGGGATGGGCAAATCAGTATTAGGGGGGAGGTGAAGGGTGGGATTTGTTTAAAAAAAAGTACCAACAGACAAAATCATTACTGACAGTACCTAATGTGTCACCTTGATACATGGACTTAGTCTGACGTACTGGAAATGCTGAATCATTTTCTACTTTCATTTTCCTGAAGCATAAGAAGTCAAAAATGAAAGCATTTTATGCATCAGGAAAACTGAACAAGTTAAAATATTCCTGGAATTTACATGGTAATTATTACAATTCCAAAAGTAAAATCCTCTCACAAGAGAATATTGTGGAAACAGATGAAAAACCACTTTATCTTCTAAGGACCCAAGGGGTAATTCTCCCTGAAGGTCAGAGATCTTTGCTGTGCCCAGCAACACAAACAAGACAAAACTCAGCCTGGTAAAGACTTGCCCTCAAGAGAAGAAGCCGTTTTCTTCTGACCGTATCTGTACTCCACAGCCCTCACCAACACACCACACTCCTTTAACTGTTATACAAAAAACATCACCAGCAACACAAAACCATTGAATCCTGGTTCTACAGATGGTCCTACTAAACTAATAACAGTCCTCGTTACCAGTTTCTGGTTTAGACCAATTTGGTCTAGAGTTAGTAGAGCTCTGGACTCGAACAGCTCCTTCAACTAAGAGCTCTCCAGTGGTGCCATGCACGGCTGCAAGCAGGGACTTGCCTGGCCTTTACTTGAAGCCAGTGAGCTTCAAAAGGGAACCTGCATTGCACCTAATCATGAGCCATCTCACTTGTACAGGTGTATTCAAACCATCTCTGCACAAGAGTCCAAGAAAGGAAAAGGTTACAAGGGATTAAATGGAGAGCAAGGGCAGGGATGCTTAGCTGCAGGACAGAGCCAGTGCATACAGGAAAGAGATACCAGCAACCGTTTGGCCAAAGGCATGGAATTGGAGGAAGCACTATTACATGCCAAGAAGAACAGCTAGGGAAAATGAGATGTGGCTTTTGCTGTATATTTAGTTATAACTTTGCTCAGGCAAAAGTTGTGAAAATAAATAAAGCATGTGGCAGGACTAAAGCAGTGGAAACTAAATATTATCTCCAGTTGTGATAGTACTTGGAGTCCAAGCACCTTTTAACTCGTCTCTTAAATCCTGTCAAAAATGGAAGACTGGAAGATTGTCTGCCCTGCTGCTCAATTTATATTTTTTAGCTTGTGTGGTCAAGTAAAGTCACAGATTCAGCTTGTCACTAACTGATTAGAAATTAATCAACTATCTTGATCAGTGTTAACAGCTGATTCCAATGCTTGCTTTCACTGTCTCACAGTTGGAAGGAAACTTAAAATGTCCATGGCAACATGAAAACTGACAAAGGCTACATGTGAAGAACTTGCTTCACCTTGCTGAAACCTCAATATCTGAAAGTTAAGGACAGAGTAAATCTGCTTCTGTGCACAATGAAAGAAGTTACACATGCATTTAATGAAGCTAATTGCTCTTGCTTATCTTGAAACTTATCTGAAACAAATCATTTATGGTCTTCTGAAATAGAGCACTGTGATAAAACTATTTCATTGCGAATGCTGCTGTGGGCATTGATAACTATTTGTTACAAGGAGCTGCATACAGTTGTGACTGGCACTGTTTTGTTTCAACACACAATAAAATAAGCTGTGCATGACTGCTTTATTCAATTATGCATGAATCACAAACCTGTCATACCTCTTGCAGGCCACTGGGATGCCTGCAGACACACTTGTATATAAATATTTTTAGCTAAACAGAATTAATTTCTTTCAGCTTCCTGTACTTTATTCTTCTGTACTTATCACGTCTAAGGAATTAGAGCTGACAACAACCTGACATACAGGATGTCTATGTTGTCAATAATGCCCTGTATGTTAATATTTGGAAAGATCACACAGTCATCATACAATTCACAGTTCTGAGTGTATTTAAGTTTTATGAGCTATAGAAAAACATTAATGAAAAGTAGTTAAGACTTTGTCATTTCAACTTCCTCCCCATTTCTACAAAGTAAAGCCTACCTTCCAAGGCCTTGTTCAGTCCCTGTTACACACTGTTTTGTTTTCCCAAATAATGCTCCAAATAATTTAAAAGCATTCTTCCAGAAAAACACCTCCAGTGTGCTGCTACATCACATCATTCTTTCCTCCTCAGCATAAACCCAAGGACAGACTTCACACACTGACAACATGATCTCGATATGTCCCCTCATCTTAGTTTCTTTAGAGTCCTAACAAATTAACTTGTCTTTTCATTAAGATAGAAGAAATCTGGTCAAGAGACTTCCTAACCAAAATTCCAGATTTTAAATAGGCACACTGTCCTCAAGACCATCATTGTGAGTCCTCCACACTAGTGCTCAAGGGACATACTGCAGATAAAAGACCCCTCATCAAGAGATAAGGAAAACTCATTTAGATGCAGAAGTGAAGTGGTAATGTTTTAAACCCAGCCTCTAACAGAAAACATCCCCCTCCAACATACCGCTAAAATTAGTTTCATAACATGCTTCCCAAGAAAATAAAAACAACCTTCCCTTGAGTACAGAAACCATACTAATACCAACACCTGCAGACAACTAAGTTAGGTGGCTTCACCTACCAAATAAGCAGGTCCTTTTTAACCAAACTTTAATTAAATACAGCCACTCAAATCCTTTGAGCAATTATCAGACCTATCAGCCTTAAGAAAAAGCAGCTCAATTGAGCAGTCTTTCAGATTTCAGACTCCAAGCTACAACTTAAAAGAAAGGAGTATTTCATTGGTAACTGCCTGGCAGTAAAGCATTACAGGAAACACTAATTCTTTAAAAACTGCTAATAAATTACAGTTCTGAAAATATAATATATGGACTATTAGGTGTGCTAAACCTGTTACTTCCCTCACCAGCTCAGGCCCATTTTTTATTTCGGGATTACACAGAGTCAAACACACAGAAACAAACCACGAGGAGACACAGATATGAGATGAGCCTTGTAAACTTACCCCTCCTGACAACTTAATCACCCTGACTTTGCTGCCGACATGGGGCCCATCACTACCACTGTTTGTCCGCTGCATGACAGTCCTTTTCACCCCCGGCTTCTGCTCCTGGGGCCTCGCGGGGACAGAGGCCACTCGAGCCGCCTGAGGCGTGGGCAGCGCCGCCGCAGCAGGTTTGGTCTGTAACACTTTCTGTGGCGCCTGAGGCTGACTCGAAGGAACTGTTCTAGTTTGCCTCAGCTGCTTCACTGGCTTCATCTGCTGTCCTTGGTACTGCCCATCCCCTGCGCCCTGGGGGAAATCTGTGGGTTTGGGGTGGATGTTTGCAACTACCGCGTCTTGCTTCCTAACAAGGAGTCTGTTTTTCACGTTGTGCCTGGTCTGCAAGCCAGAGTGGGGTATGTAGGGGCTGCCGTTGGTGGGGAACTCGGAGGAGTCCTCCTCGTGCTGCATGTAGGACTGCTGGGAACAAGGCTGCTGCTGCTGCTGCTGTGCAAGTCTCTCCAGCAGCTCTCTCTTCCTGGCCCCAGCCTGCTGCTGCCGTCTCAGCTCCTTCTGCTTCAGGATCTCCTCTCGCAGGCGCTTCTGCTCTTCTATCTTCAAACGATACAACCGAGTTTCCTCATCTTCGTCTGGATACTACAAAGGAAAATACAAATGAATTTATAAAATTCTAAACAAATGCCCAGCTTGGTCAAAACAAGAAATTGTTTCAGATCTTGTAAAGCTGTAACTCTGAAGTGCTTTTTAAATTTTCCCTGATACCAAAGCAATGCTATTAGTGGAGTGTATCTGCTGCTAAGGTTTATTTGCTATTCATTACAGACAAACAGCTCAGATCTGGTTTAGGACTCAGATATACTACTTCCTAGACAGAAAAACTTTAATACCGCTTGAGAAATCTGATCAGAATACTAAAAAAAAAAAAAAAAATAAAAAAGTTTTACAAATTGGAACTAATTTAAAAGTTGCCAAAACCAATTAAACTATTAATATAATTCAAGATATCAAAATATGTTTCAAATAGAAGGTAACAATACAGAGGCAACCCACTGTCACACAGGTTTTATCTTGCTCTTTTCTGACAAAGTAACAAAAGGTAGGGTGGTAAATGACCTGAAAGGCCCTGATTAGAACTATTGATTTTTCTCACAGAATTTTCAGCCTGATCTCAAACTCATTTGTCACACAATAATTGGTTATAATGAACAGCACAAGTCAATCTCTCTGACCTTGAACTCATGCACTCTCTTCAGAATCAAAATGTTGCCAAATGCAGTGTTGGAATATTAATGGTATATAGAGAATGCCTTTAATATTCCAGCCCTGGGCCCCTCTGAAAGTACTACACACCATAAAATAACCTTCCTAAAGATTCTTGAACTCTGGCAGAACAGGTTCTTATGAAAAGCTGTATAAAAATGGCCAAGAGTAAAGGAAATGCAGATTCTCACCCTCCTGGAAAAGAAATCAAATGCTTCTTGCAATAAAATCACATATATTTTTCAAAATTAGGAAACATACTTTTTTTATTATTTCTCTCTTTTCAGCCATTTCAAATATTAAGTCAGACTTATAGAGAATGCTTACAAATGGTAATGAGCACAACATTCTACTCAAGATGTATTAATTACCCCTAACAACAGCCTCTCCAAGTAAGGATACGTTGCATGTTGGTAAATTAATGCATAAAGAGTGTTAAAATATTTCTCAAAAACTTGGAATCCGTGCTGAACCTTTATGTACCTTGCAGCAACTCGGTGCAAACTGTTATCAAGACAACTGCCATTTTTTGAACGTATGTGACCCAAATGTGTGACTTGAGGTTTTTGGGATTTTTTAAAATATTCAAGTGCTTTTAATCCTGGTGCACGTAGAATCCTCCCCAACCCAAGAAAAGACTCAGCAGAACAGATTCAGCCATAATATTGGTTCATGGATATGAAAGCCCAGATTTGTACTCACAGCACCCAGACACACAAATCCTGAATGCTTATTTCCTTCAGCTGTAGCTGCTTCTTCCCTGAGCAGGTATTGACTAGGATTATTCTCAGTTACTAAAAACCAGCTCATTGTCTCAAATTAGAAGTCTAATTAGAAGCATCCAATTAGCAGTCTAATTAGAAGCCTAAACAACGGCTAAATAAGACCAACCAAATTGCATTTTTACAATTTGTATTTATTTTTTAAGTATGGGTTGTAGTTCAGGGATGAGGTCTAACACAGTCCTTTGCATGAGAATGCTACATCTACCCAGAAGTTCATATTTTTATCTATACTTTGTGGAACATGATGGTGGTGATTAATAATCACTGTGACAACTAATTAAATGTTTGTGTTGATGAGACGGTACAGAAACAGACCCAAATATTTCATCTTATATTGACAACTGGAGATGCTGGATTGTAGCAAAAATATAGAATATGACCCTTAGAAATACAGGGAAAGATTAAGATCCTTAAGAATAGTTTGCAACTATTGATGAGAAAACAGGTAAACTCCAGCTGGGAGGAGGATGTGTTGTTATGCGGATCCTGATGCAATTAATAAAATTTTCAGTCATTTTCAGAAACGCTAAGTATCACAGTTACTGAAGTTGTCCAAAGAGAAAACTTGTTTCACTTAACTTAATGAATTAGTTTATTCACTTGACTTGGCTTAGATCATAATATCCTACAATTTATCTAAACAAGCCTGATGGATGCCATGAGCCAATACCAAGTTTACTTTTGGAAGTAGCCGTGTAATTTTTTTTTCCCCGTATGTTCAATTGGAACATTGCAGCACGAGTCTGCAGGAGACCACCGCTTCTACCAGTGTCTTTTATTATCAGGGATTTGCCTGGTCATTTTATCACCTAACAAGTTCTGAAGGCATTGGGAGATGTAGATCACAATGTGGTAAGCTCAGAACATCAACTCAAAGGTTACACACAGCAGCACAGAGATGTGTACTCTGCACCACACTTAAATGAGTCCTGCCAGCAGACAAGGAACCAACATCCCGAGGGACTCTGACTAATACCTCCCTGCAACAGCCCTTGGACAGATACACTGATTCCAACTATGCCAGAATCAAACACAGAAAGATGACTGACAAACTCTATTACCAACACACTTGCAGTTAGAAGAATGCTTAGTAGAATACTCAGGCAACTTGATCTCAAATATACTCCAAAACCTTCCTTTCTGAAACTCAACTCAAGAAATTAGCAATGATCCTAGGAAGTCAGTCCCTTCTTAAAGGGAAAGGTTGAAAATCAAGGCCCAAAACCTCTGAGGTTATATGACAACTGCAGATCAGTCTGTTAAACAGGCTAGAGGTAGACCCATAAGCAAGTTACTACTACTGTTAAATTCTAAACAAAAATATCCTTGCAGCTGGAGGAAGATAAAATAAAGGCCCTGTGATGATCAACAAAATACCTGCATTAGAAGTCAGGTTTAACTCAATTTAGTTGTACAACGACCCAACAGTACAGATTGAGGAGGACAGCAAACTCCTTACCAGGATGAAAACAGGGGCAATTAAATCCCCTTCACCTCAGCTTTAAGAGCACCTTATACATACCATCCTAGAGAGTGGGGGTATGTATGTGATGTATTGTATATATAATGACCAACAGTATGTAATGAGGACATTCAGCATACGGAACAGGCAAGACAGGATCAAGATGAACACAGGACACAATGCCTACTGCTAATGATTCTCATCCCATTAGTTTAATAAGCCCAATATAGATTTCTCCAACAAACAACAGCATTGCCAAGGAAAAAAGAGAAAGGCAAGGCAAGCAAGCATTGTGTCTACAGAATCAACTGGGAAAAAGTACACAATCTTCAAAGTTCAAACCATTATAATTTTTACATCCTGTGTCTGGAAGTAACATTATCTGCAGGTGAATAAGCAGAAAAACATGGAGCAACCTCTTCCCTAGATAAACTACTACGTTTCAAAATGTTTTGAGTAGAAAACTCCACAAGATGAAGAAATGGTACCTCGTGCGTGTATATGGCTCCTCCTTTTACAGGAGGCTGCAGAATACAAAAGGCCAGAGATGCCTTTGGTTTTCTGGGGGTGGCTTTTTTTGTGCCATGTTTTTAGACTGTTTTCTTTTCTCTTTTTTTTTTTTTTAAGTGGAAATTCTCATCCATCTTTGAACAGCTTGAACACTATGTATTTCACTGAGGTTTGAAGGCAAACTGAGACTTAGCTGTACGTCTTTCTTCTGCCTTAAGGTCCAAGGCAGCTTTGATGGAAAGCATCAAAAGAAAATGTTACAGGCTGCTTTTCTGAATCTAGCTGAAGAGCATCAGCAAGAGAAGCAGCAGTTCCACATCCCTCTTCTGAGGAAACTAGAATGGCACTGCTGACTTAGGAAAAGACAGCAATGACACACTCTAAAACAAGGGATGAAACTTCCTACTGAAATTCCTAGTATCAGTAGCTTGCTTTTTATATAGTGAATTTTTAAAAAAATTAAATCCCATGTTTTTTCAGAGGTCTGCAGCATTATTTGCCAATTAATAAACTAAATGCTGAGTCCTAAGAACCAGACACTGTTAATGTTCTGGTCAGCTCCCAAGGAACAAAGAAAGGAATCATGCAACCAGGCTCACTTGTGTGTCTCAGTAAAACGGGTGCAAGAGCAGAGCAATCAAAATCGTTTGATCTGTGGCATAAACACAAATTATTCAGCAGGCTTGCCTTTACTTTTCTAAGCTGCAACACTAAAAACATAAGAGACTAGAATAATTTGTCCAAAAATTCATGCCAAGTGTTTACAAAAGGTACAGCCAGAGCCAAACTGCATCATTTGGCTGCTCATGTTCAAACCAACAAAATATCTGAACTAAAGAGTACCTACATATACACACTGTACATTTCACATTGCTGATAACATCAGCTCCTGAACCCGAGGAAGGTAGGAGACACCCTAAAAAAGCACAGGTGCTGTACATCTTCGACAAACAGGGAGAGAGTGAAGAACAAGATTACCAGTCACTCCAAGAAACGCACTGCCCTCTTGCCAACTTATGATTGGGAAAAAAAAAACCTCTGTGGTAAGACTCTTCTAAGCACAAGACAGGAAGCACCATTACAAAATTTTGGAAGACAAGCTATTTCAACCGGAGAAAACTCAAATTTAGACATTTTCAATTTTTAGGTAGCTTATTTCCAAAAAATGAAAATATTCAGATACATTTGATCTAGTAATTTAATACAGCAACTCTTTTCTATACTGCAAACCCTGTTAAAAAAGACAGCAACAAACATAAAATCTATCAACCTAATTTCACAATTTACTAGATTTGGAAAAATGGTATATGAAGGTTTTCTTTCAGTACATCAAGGACATTAACCTCAATATAAGTACTAACATCAGCACACCTATGATTATGCAGTGCTTTACTAATTTCTCTACTGTTCTGAGCTCCAATATCCATTTCTCCTAAAGACGCATCACCTTTCTCCATTCTCCCTCTTCTTTAAACTCAAAACTGCTTAATATTGCCTTAATTCCTCTTATCCTAAGCTGACTTCAACAGGAGCAGAATTAGGCCCACATCATCCAGACTTTCCTATTTCAATGACAAAATGATGTTTCAGACTGAGGATATAACAAGTTTAAATCCTAGGGAGTAAGAGCTATTCTGAACATGCATTTAAGGTCAGTATTTTGCAGCCTCACAGAAACAGGAACACAAGCATTCCATTAATATATAGTTTTTAATCTTCTAGTCACTCATGTTGCAAACCTTTCATATATCTATATTTAGGGTGAGCAAAACCTCTAACAGCCAATATTGCTATTTTTCTGGTGCTCCCTGAATGATAGGCCACTCATAAATACAGCCACTGACTTTAGGAAGAAAGATGCAAAGAAAAGTCTTAATTTTCCAGTTGAAGACACTTGCAAAATAACCTGCCCAATTCAGTTATGTGCCGTACAGCTAGAAAAGGTGACAGAACTTAACTCTTTCTCATCGTCATCGAAAGCAAAAGAACAGGATGAAGTCACTTAATTACCAGAAAACACACACAAAAAAGACTGGAAAGCATTACAATCTGCCTAAGGAGAGATATGTAATAACCTACATTACAACAGCAGTGAAGAATATGTTTAAATGCTTGTAAATGAATATTCTTAGTGCACCACTCCCATCTGTAGGAGTGACAATAAGCAGCAGCAGTGAACAAGACCACTGTGGTGGCACAGCAGAAATGGGACAACTGCTACTACACTGCAGCACCAGGCTCTGTTCCTGGTGTCCTGTGGGAGGAGAAGCTTCTGTGTGCACACATTCACACTCTCCTGATGCCTGCCAAATTTATCTACAAAGGACTTACCAGGCGTCATCATTTTTTCCAATACAACTCTGGTTTTTTATCCTGCTTTGCAAAAACTTGCATAAAAGAGGTATCAGATTTTTTTCAATGACAGTTTTTACAGAGAAATAAAAAGAAACCTTTGTAATACACCAAGAATTCACACATGTAAGATTAGCTGGTTAGATAACCATAGGCTAGAGTACATTTAAAACATAAAATGGAGACAACAAGATGACTGCTTTGGGGTTTTTTGTTTAGTTTTCTAGTTAATTTAAACAAAAATTTAAAAAAAATCTTATCTTTTTCTAAATACTGGCAGAGATATTTTGGAACTAATGCCTTAATTCTCCTATGACTACACTATGGAATAACTTGAAGATGTTTTAGATGGGGAGGTCTGTGGCTGATTTTTCAAGACTTACCTTACTAGTGGCCTGAAAGACAGAGGCTTCTCTATGAGGCACTGCATTTTCTGTGACTGAGATTACTCCAAGAGACTTAGTTGAGGGGGAAGAGATTACTTAAAATAATTTTTTCCAAAAAAGGTGAAAATTAAAAGCTAAAAAAAGGATTTTTTTTTCATTTCCATTGAAAAGCAAGCACACAGGAGGTCAAACACTGGTAGCTTTGGGTTTCTTTTGTCCCTCATATGTGGAAATTAGTTACGACCATCTCTAATTCAAGAACAAGATGAAAAGCTAATCATGAGCAGCTTAAAAGGAAGACAGCATTATCACAACTAAAGCTTTCAACAGCTGTTGAAGAAAACCTGGTCCTTGAGACAAGATTCATGGTTAACTGTAACTATAAAGATTTACAGTTCTTCACAGAATAGCCTGACAAAGCACACAGGGTGCATTAGCTATCGTGCTCAGGATAAAGAGCACCATCAGTCCAATCCTAGTCACCCTCTCCAACTAACAGAGCTCCCACAGAGTCTTCTCTAGCTTCCAGGAGACCTGTGCAGGGAAATGATCATCTGTTCACATGACATGATCCAGTGGAGCCGAAAACACTGGCACATGATCTTTCAATGGTACAGAGTACTAGCAGAGCAAACAGCATCACTTTCTCCAAAATGGAAAACTTAAAAGCATCTCCTATTTTCTCTCATACAAAATGGTTTCAAAGAAGAGAGAGTTTCTCTTTCAAGAGCAAGAAGCTCCACGGACAGCACAGCTACGATCTCTTGCATGAATGCTCAAGGCCTAGAAGAGACTGAACAGCCTAAAGGAAAACAGCATGAAGAAGACAGTTCTCCAAACAGCCTATTGTTTTCTTTTGAGCCATACAGCATCATACAAAATGACAGAGAAGAGACTTCCAGACTTAGAAGAATAAGATCATCTGAAAATATAATAAATTATAATTCCCTAAGATAAAAATGGGCAAAACGAGTATTTCAGAGGCTTGTATCACTGATCACCTTTACTCAAATTCTGCCTTTTCCTAGTAGAAATGACTCCATCTCCTGCAAAACTGATTTACTACAGCCTTGCCAACCTTCCAGACCTTTTATTTCAATGGAGACTGTTTCTGCTACTGCAATAAAAGAGAAAAGTGCAATTCAGAAGGGAGGCCTCTAGTGGCACCAAAAAATATTTGGTGGATAATATATTAAGTGTGCTCTCAGTTCATAAATCAGACTAGAAAAGTTTTATAAAGGCGGGAGCTTTGTTTCTTGTTGTTTGGTTTTTGGTCTTTTGTTCAAGAACAACAACAAAAAAGTCCCTTACCTCTGGTTCAGATTTTCCTTCTGACTTTGCCTGGCCCACTGGTGTGATGGCTTTAGCTTTCATCTCAGGCCTTCCCTGGGAGTTCCCACCACCAGTGACAGACTTGGTGGCAGACATGGTGCTGGTAATGGGTTTGACCTGAGCAGCTGGGGTGGAGTTTCGCCTGTTGTTGCTCATCTCCATGGCGTGGGACGGGGCTATCGGCAACTCGCGCAAGTTGCTGTTCCTGGGAGCAGTTGACTGGAGCTGCTGATTCGAACGCTTGACGATATTCTGTGATGGGGTACTCTGAAAAGCAGAAAGGAAAAAAACTGCTGAATTCCACCACAAACCAGGCTGAAGTGGTTTTGGTTTCACATTTTCCTGATTTAGTTAAGTTTGGGAAAACAAGATTTGTGAAGAGGCACAATATTTTAAATGTCAGAAACCACCCCCCCCCCCAAAATTAGAACATTTTAATAACCTTTTTTTCCTTATTAAAAGCAAAACTTAATCTCACTTGTTTAACACCATTCTGAGAAATGGTGTTACTGTGTGATTTATTTTCCTAATCAAAGCAATTATGCTAAACTATAGTTACATTGTCTTGAGCACTGCTACAGGCTGCTGTGCTACCAAACCTACCAAGCTGCAGAATATGCTGCATGGGAGGAAACTCACAAGACAGGAGAGGCACTATCTGAACCAGAAAACTTATTAGCAGTGGCACAGAGAGGCCTTCAAATTGAAAGTGTGTCAGAGAATTGGGCCCCCACACAATCGCAGACTACCAGCAGTTGTAAAAGCTAAAAAAAGGAACCTGTCTTATTAAGCAAACCTATCCCTCATAACCCCTTCACTGCTAGCTCTTGGACAACTGCAACATCTCTTACTGGACCCAAATCAAAATTAACACTGAAGACTGGAGGAGAAAATTAAAAGGTGAAGATATACATGGTATTTTTCAATGTATATTATAAAACAATAAAGGCAGAAAATGAGCAAGAAATGGTGAAAGTAGAGGAAAGAGCAGGAACTGAATAAATAGGACTGAAAAACCACGCTGGTGAGTTTTGAAACCTGTGCTTACATGCCTGCTTCTCATGCAGGACACTGCAGTATGTGGTACTTACATGCCTTGGCTTCATTGGACCCTGTCGTGGCTGACACTGCATCCTGTTGCTATTTGGCTGCTGCTGCGTGGCTTGCATGTGAGGCCTGAACTGTGGCTGGTTCATGGGCATCAAGGGCTGTGGAGGCCCTTGGAGATGGTGATGGTGTTGCTGCTGCTGCTGCTGGTGATGGTGCTGCTGAGGCTGCTGGTGATGGTGCTGCTGAGGCTGAGGTTGTGGCTGAGGCTGTAATGGAGGATGCATGGGACCCTTCACACAAATAAAAAAATATTTTAGTTTCAAGGTAATAAACTGAAAAGCAGCTCCAACCTCCTGAGTCCTTAGAACTGTAAGCAGCTATGAACCAGCTTAAACCAAAATCATAGAGTAAAAAGCACACTAACAGAAGCAGTGTAAGGTCGTTCTACAAGTAAACCTGGGTGCGGCAACAGCTGAAGAGCAGAGAAATTCACGGGTTCTCGCCCTGTACACCGTTTTCTAATGACGTTTATCCTGCCCCTCTGCACATCCCCAAAGCGCTGCCCCGCTTCCAGCGGCGCCGCAGCCCCACGGCCCCGCTGCTGCCGCGCTCCGCGCCCGGGCGGCGGNGGAATGGAGAGAGACCGGGACACGGGCCCGGCACCGACCGGGCCTCGGAATGGAGAGAGACCGGGACACGGGCCCGGCACCGACCGGGCCTCGGAATGGAGAGAGACCGGGACACGGGCCAGGCACCGACCGGGACTCGGGCGGGAGAGAGACCGGGACACGGGCCCGGCACTGAAACACTGCAGCGGGGAGATCCATCGCTCTCCAGGCACAGCAGAAACGGCGTCACAGAGCCATCCCCCTGGGACCTGCAATCCCAATGGGCTCCGGGCTCCGTTACTCCCCCGGCCCCGTACCTGCATGCTGGGCTGCGTGTGCGGGGACAGGAAGGGCTGTCCTGGCGCCTGCAGGAACTGCTGCCGCGGGGGTATGAAGGGGCGCGGGGTGGCGGAGCCCGGCTGGTTGAAGTGCAGGATCCCCACCGGGCCCTGCGGCTGCATGCTGGGCCGCACCGGCCGCTCCCGCGGATACACGGGCTGCTGTCCCTGCTGGTTAAAGGCGGGCCCGGGCGGGCTGAACGGCATCGGGCTCTGCGTAGGAACGGGATGGGCGCTGTTAAGAAGCGGGGGAGGCGGTGGCGGTGGTGGGCTTCGCTGCTCAAACAAGGGATGACCTGGGAACCTCGGATCTGTGGGAATGAGAGAATTGATAAAATTACAACCTCCCTAAGACGCAAACACATTTCGGAAACATAAAGCTATATTCTGTTTTGGAAAGTAACCTGAAATTTGCAGAATGCCGAACTGTATGGGATATTTTAATTATAAGAGTTACTCTCAAGGTTATGTTTCTCCTGTTCCTGCCACTTGTGTATAAAAGGAATTGATCCATGAAAGACCAGCACAACTGGTACTTTGCTGGAATCAGCAATACCTTTTGGAAATTCTACTTTAGTAAAATCAATGAAGGATTCCAGTGATTATAGTTTGAACATGTAAAACATTGATACCATCTGCTGACCAGGTACACAGCACATTTTTACATATTGTATGTGTGTAAAATGTCTGTAACATACTATATACATACACATGACATATATATGGTATAAACATAAACATGCTCTTTATCTCTCTTTGGTTTGCTAGGCTTTATCACTGTAGCTAACCTTAACAGATTTCTTTCATTGCACACACAGTCCAGGTGGTTTTAAGAGTTGCTAATGGAAATCCAAATGTATAGAGAGTACTTACCCAAAATAAAACATAGTGCAACAACTTCATTGCAACAATCACTTAGATATTAATTATTTTTGTGTCTTTATAAATATCCAGATTCATGGCAGTTACAGGTGAAGACATGTTAAAAAAAAGTAAAAATATAAAAGACAACCAGGATTTTTGGTCCGGCTACATCAAATGGGATGTTTCAGCCTTCAGATACTTCTCAACACTTCATGTTGTAGGATATGCAGTCACAGTGCAGAGTCACTTTACAAGAGGTGGGTGTTATTTGTTAATGGGATTGAAAATGCTTACCTGCTATGAAGAAGGGATCTCGGTCCTGAGGAGGTGGAGGAGGGAGTGGTGGAGGTGGTGGGGGTGGCCCTCTCCACTGGTCCTGGATTGGCAGCCTAGGGGCTTGGGAGAAGTTGGTAGGAACTGGTCCAGGTGTATGCTGCTGGAAGTCTGGAGGGCCCTATTTAATAAGGCAGAATTAAAATTAAGGTTGCCATACAGAAATTTATGTATTGTCTGCTATAACTTTTTTCTCTTAAAAATACAATTGCTGTATGAATTACCTCCTATCACCTGTACAAACTGACAGCCCTTACTGAGTCAGTCCTTCACAATGGAAGATATATTAAACCTAAGTACAGTATCTTGAAATGAATTCACAATGTTTTAATAATCACTAGCACCACAGGAATGCTATTTCTTCTCAAGCTTATTGAAATCCATGCAATTATTGACCTTCTTTCCCATTAATCCAAAAAATCTGAATGTCTACTTTAGAAGACATTCCTGACATTTATCTTCTTAAACCGCACTATTCTTCATCATCAATTTAGCACAATGCAAGCTACAGAAGTGAGCAGCTTTACTTAAAAAAAAAAAAAGGTTGAGGGAAGGAGAATTTATGGCATCCAGAAAATTAAAGAAATTGTCTTTCTAAAAGAATTAAGAGGAGAGTAACATTTCTGTCTATTCACAGTTTAGCATCTGAAGCCTTATAAGAAAGAGTACAAAATTTTCTTTCCTCCAGTAAGGCACTGGATATTTTTCTTTCTTTAATGCCTTTGCATATTGCAGGAAACAGTATATTAATAAAAAGCAGAACTCTGCAGAAGACACATTTAATTGTGTAATTCACACTATATTTTTTTTCTTTTATATCAAAAGTTGACAAAACACACCTCCGATACACAGAATAAGCTTTGCTTCACATAAATCATGTTCTCAACCATTTCCTTATTATGTGAGTAAATCAAGTAAGTAATGAAAATAATCTGTGAACATCCTTGCTTTCCTCTTTACAAGGATTCTGAAATCAGTGATGGGATCTGTTCTGACTACATGTGATGCTCACCTTGAAGCTTAAAACTTGCATTGCTGAAGACAAGCTTTTCAAAACAGATTTCAGACCAAAAACTCCTTGCTAAGACAGAAGTATGGTCACCAGGAAAGGGCCAAACAACTGGGTTGCAGTAGCTTATCTTTTATCTGTTGAGCTGCCCTCACCAAGGATATGCACAGTCTGACTCTTATTGTATTTGTAACTGCACAAAGACTGGAATTTTAGGACAAGAATTTCTCACACAGCAAAAATGGCCCTGGAAACTGGACTGTACTCACTATCAAAGCAGCACAAGATAGAGCTGCTTTACAGCCTTCTACCAGCACAATACAACTGGGATTGGCAAGGCCCAAATAAGTAGATGAGAGGCACCATGGATCAGATCCATTATTAAATCTGTGGCTTTCCTGAAAACACCTGAATAGGGATATGTGAGATACTAAGACCTCTTCTTTGGGAGCAAGACTGTGACTACTTATTTTATGTCATTATACAGCCATCAACTGTAAATACATTATCATTCCTAGAGATTAAAGGGTCTATATCCCCTTGCCAGTGCTTCCAGTCAGCCAGTCTCCTGTGGGTATTTCATTTAGTGAAAAGACATTATATTACACTCAAGCATGACAGTCCTCATAACATACACACTGTTTGTAAGAGGAGCTGCTACACTTCTGCAAGTGAACAGTTACAACACAAAATATTCCTGCCACCTTGGAAGTGACTACTGCCTTTGAATTTCACACGCTGTCTGCAGACAACAGAGTTAGAGCAAGAGGGAGCTGCTTGGGATAGAAGAAGTGACATTTATTTGTTCCATGAGAACCTTTTTAGCTTTAGCTGAACAAGGATGTTCACTGCATTGCTCTTCCCTTATGTTGTGCAGGACAGTACTGGCTGCCTGCCAGAAGACCAAATGAACACAAGCCTTGAGGATGCTGACCCTTCGCTCCCAAAACACACCTCTAGCATCACTGCACATAGGAGCTGCCAGAGGTACTTTCAAACCAAGGTGAAATGCATTCCCTCATCTCAGAAGCCTTGGTGATAAAAGGCTATTTCTCAAAGTATTGCTCTTAGAGCAATCCCAGGGAATACACAGCCCTTCCACATGCTGCACATCCTTGAGGGAAGCAGCCAGCAAACCAACTCATTTTTAGCTATTTAGTTATTAGTTTATCACTGGATAATGCCTAAGGTCATTGCAACAGGAGCACGGGAGAACCCAGTTCAACAGGGCAGTTGAACACAAAATGGTTTTAATCTTGCATCTGATTTACAGCACGTAGTCACGTGCATCTTGCATCTTGAGACAGAACATGGTCTTGAAAGACAACCTTTTTTCCCCATTTTCATAGAGTTTGACTTGGAAGCTCTCAAATTCCTCATATTTTCCCCTAGACAAATGCCTACACATATCTTAGTCATTTGTAAAATAGCCGGAGAAAAAAAATTATGTGGAAACTTACTGAAACCTGGGCTAATAAATCTTAAGTGTCACATATCTGCCACCCGAGCTGAAGAACTGGCAGCAGCAGTGATGTGCCTGGGCTTGGTTCCAAGCACCAAATGGCACTGCAGTGATCACAGTCTCCTCTACCTGCTTCTTCCAAACTCCATGTATTCTGCACTGGTTGAGGTAACAGATCCTAATCAGTCTCTCCCCTCACTCCCAAACTTCAGTTTTAGTGCTAGGCTGAAAGGCAACAGACTTAAGCTACAAAATAAGCAGCCATCTCTGCTTCTACAACCACATTTGCAACCTGGTCTCAAGCATCTTCCTCAATATTAATTCCTTGCCCAATTTACCTTACTGTTCTCCTGGTCCTGCTCATTCTTCAGATACATTCTCTAATCCCCATCACATTTTTCAGTCTGCCCACCGGTTCCTAATCCCAGCATGGATGCAGCTTCCCAGCTTCCACACTGCAAGCTGGTGAGCTCATGTTGTGGCAGCTGGTCAAGAGCCCCTATGTGCCCCACTCAGCCCCTGATTCCTTTTCTGTACACTTACATCAGGCCATTTCCCCTCTTTTTCCTACAGGGAAGCAGCAGGCACAGGTTGAAAAAACTCTGGTATTTGTATTTTAAATAAACAATTCTTTGTACTGGCCTTCCCTCTCCTGCCAACCTGTACCCTCATTATTATGCCCAGATCTATCTCCTCCTAAGGCAGCCCTGAATTGCAAATGCATGGAAAGTCCTGTTGTATTTCACACAGCTCTTATGTACTGAAACATCCTCAGTGCAGCCAAACTCAAGTTTCTTCTTTGGAAACTGAGCAATAATAAAACATTTCTAAATAACTCATTTGGGCACAACAGTATTTTTCCACTGTTTCAGTCTTGGAATTAAAGTATTTGGAAGATTTCAACCAAAAGGATTCAAAATGAGGCCAGCAACCAGCATAACATCTTGGTTTAGGCCACCGAAGTCTGTAAGTATTACACACACACTGAGAGCAGCTTTGTATTTCCCATCATAAGGAAACAAACCTTTATGAAATAAGCTTTAGGTAAGTTTTAGAACTGAGCAACACAAGGCCATTTTAGGCCTAAGAAAGGTCACACCTTTTAAAAAATGATATTTACAAAAAAATTACACAAATCAACAACCAGCAAGACATTTTACTGTTAAAAATAGTAGCAATGCTGATTTCAAGCTCCCTGTGATCATCAGTACCAAAGGTGTCCATCCATCTGAAGAAGCAAAACATTTACTGCCCTCTAAATACCTGCACTGATTTAACACAAAGTAACAGGTATCCAACTGCTATCCAAAACCTGTGGTCAAAAAATCCCAACATATGCTCACTAAGATACATTAAGAATTTTTTTCTCTAGTTTTATTAGTAGTGTATTTCATATAAGTACATGCCACAACACAAGTTTGGGTCAAAATAACTCTTAGAAAAGTCCAAGAAAGAGCAAGAAGGAAATACCTGAAGTTTGGAACTCTTCCTATTGGCCTCTCTTTTTGCCATCCCTAGCAGTTAAGAATTCTGGGGGTTTCTTTAATTTTTAAAGTAAGATTCCAGATTTGCTAACAAAAACCTACTTATTTGATTTCTGAGCAGATTTTAACTTTATGTACATGACATTTTGAAAAACTACTAAATTATGACTGATCACATTTCTTGGCTGATAATCAAAGGCCAATCACGCAAAATTAATTGCAAAGACATTTGTTATTTGCTGAGAAACGAATTACCAATGTTTGCTTCTAAAAAAAAAAAAAATTAGTTTGATTCCTTTCCTTCTTACAGTCATGATAGACTGACCTCCACTTCTTCCCTAAACCAGCTTTGCTTCTATATCCCTACAGATAAAAAATTCTGCCCTAAATAACAGTAAACAGAGAGGTGGAAGGTTGTATTTTCATATCTTACATTGCTGAGATTTTTCTTCTGAAAAAGCTTCCAGGCTAATTTCAACAGGAATTCAAGTGTGTGATTGATTCATATCACACACTACATGTGAACCTAAAACTCTAACGTTCAACTGGAGCTACTACTTCCAGACACACATGAACTTTTTTTAAAAAAGAAAATACGTAAACTGTGATGGGTATTTTTCTAAGTTGTGAGGCGTTTGTCTATTATTCTCAAATGACATTACTTTTTTTCAATCCAATAAAAATACGATAATACTACCACTTCAACTTTTACTTAAGCCGAATTCTAATTGCCTTAAAACCAGTACAAAGTAATACAACAGTTCTCCATTGCTTAAAGCTTTTGAGGGTGGACTTGGTTTTTTGGTGGGGTTTTTTTGTGCTTAACAGTAGTTAAACTATAATTTTAGAAGTGGATTATTTTACCATTAATGTTAAATTCTACATTCAGCAAGTATTTGTTGTTAATAACCTCCAAGTACCCTCTGGTATTTGGTACGAAAGACCACTCAGCTATTTAACTTCAAAAATTAATGAAGAGCAGGTGCAAAAGCCAAGTTTCATAATGGTCTATTTTGGATAAAATAAGCATACTGTAACATAGATGCATAATAAATCTTTATATGCACAGTAGTTACTCCCATTTTTCATGGTTTTGCTATCCGGACAGTTTCAAATTACACCCAGCTATTCAGGACACACATCAGCTAAGACTCCCTGCAAGAAACATTTTAACTATTACTTCACCATTATTAAATCTTTCAGGAAACCTCCCTGCTCAGTGTTCAAAACACCTATTTTCAAGCTAACAGGTTTCAACTTAAGAGAAGAAGATTGCCAACTTCATGTGATCAGCCACCTCAGTCCAACGCTGGGGCCAACTCTGACACTGGGGGAAAGGACTAAATATTTAAGTGCTTTCCCAGTGAGATCCTACAAGGCTGGTTCACATTCATACAGAAATGGTTACCATGACAGCTACCAAATGTCCATAAGAACGACCCAACAGAGGTCTGTACTTTTTCATGTTTTTAAGGAATGCTCTGGACTCCATAATTTAATTTATCCTCATGCAATTTTATTTTGAAAATTCAAGAAGAAAATAAAAGAGGTGGTGCATAAGAATACAAGAACTAAGGTCTAGAAGGAAATTACACTGGAAACAGGATTCTCTGTAGATTTCTGAAGGGAAAGCAATCACAGATATTTTAGAAATACTTCAAAGGAGAAGATGACAGCACAACTAAGTGCTACTGACAGGTATTTTGTCTTAAATCTTTAATTTTGTGAAGTTTACTCTTACCAAAAAAATGTCGCCACTCTTCCTCCCACACACACCGTAATTTACTGCACTTCAGACTGACATTTTTATACAATTCTGAATAACTGCAAGTTGTACAATTTCCCCTCTTACTAATTTCAATTATTCAATATAGCTAAGGCATAACTTATACCTTATCAATCACTTTTGGAAAAAAAAAGGCAATGCAAACTTGTGTCTACAATTCATTAGAGTTGTGAATAGCTCATTGAACATGACTTTCACACACTCAGGCAATCCCACCTTCTGAAAGAACACGAGATAAGGTTACTTTAATCCTTTCAAAGACCTGCACTATTTTGCCTTCCTTTTATCCCTTTAAATATCCTTCCTAGTTAAGAAATTAACATTTTCTCTCATACAATTCTTACACAAATTGTACTTTTACTTTTCTGCATCTCTTGTTAATTACATGATGTTATCTCAAATAATCTATTCATGAAGCACAGATAACTTTGGTTACCAATAAAAGGGAAAACTTAGCATAAATTGCTTAGCACAAAGTTAATCTTATAAAGCAAGGAATAAAGAGGATCTAACAGCTATTATATGATTTATCAGCTCCTCTAAAAGGGTCACTCCACTTTTTTTCATGAGACTAATTAAATACCTTAACAATGTCATTGAAACTTCATGAATCTTTCAATAAAATACACCCTGCCTGTACAACATGTTTTCATTTATTAATCTCACTTAAAATGCAAAGAGCCAGGAGAACCCCATTGACAGTTAAGCAGGGCCACTCAGTTAATTCTTCTTATATGGTTTAAATGCAGAGAATAATGACCACTATAACCTATGACAATTAAAACTATAGCCATCTGTCACAAGATGTTAATCCTCTTATTTCAGCAGCCCCCAGACTTTTCGAAAAGCTTTCCTAAACTGCCTACCTTCTGTGCAAGGAATGGACTTTTCATTCTCTTGTATAGGAAACCCTGCTCACATAGCCTGGATACAGTTCAAAAATTTCCAAGTAGAAATATGTACCTATATATTCCACAAAACATGAGTCTTCAAGTTTCACAGTATTTGCTTTTAGGTTGCACAGCATGCAGAAATGAATGAGATTTTTTATTATAAATTAAAATTAATCAAAATTAAAAATCAGATCAAAATTGATTTTGATATTTTTAAATATAGTTTCAATGATTCAGTCTTGCTCCTCTGATGTCTACCATGTAAGTCCATCAAGGTGAACTAAAACCTAGCAAGCACCATGGTTTTCCCTAAAAATTTAGGATAAGATCATCTAATATAAAAGGCACACCTTGAATTCATGCCCATCACAGACAAAAAAGTTCAGAGTGCCCATAAAAGTCCAGCCAACAGTTTTATGTTACCCATATGTGAGTCTTTTCAAAGTTTCTGGAATCTATTTTCTGAAGGGAAAACAAACAGAGATAGCCAAGCACTGGTTCAAGCACGTGGACTGCAGAGATCCTGGCACTACAGGCAGACTGAGTCAGAGAGAATGGGTTGATATTTCCAACTGAGCTGGAAGTAGTTTTTAATATTATAATGTACCACACAACTTGGACAAGCTCGTCTTTGACACTACACAATGCCAAGAGATAAGACAGAGAGTTGGAAGACTTAGGCAGAAGTCCAGGTCATCTGTAAGAGAAATCACCAAAGCCCTATTTCACTGTTTAGGGTCTCAAAACAGAATTCAGCCAACATGGAAAATCAGTACAAGCAGAAGAGAAAGGCATGGAATCCCCTGTTATTTACGCCAACTTATGATCAAATAGCTAAAATAAATAACATAGGTGATACAGACAGAGATGGGTATTCCCAGCATACTGACAGTCCCTAATGGCTCAGGAGACTAAAGCTAAAAATTAGAACTATTGTATACTAAAAGGTTTCATCAAGTTTCATCCAGTTTCAGGGCATCCCTGCAATACATCCAGCAGGAACAGATTCATGTTGCAAACGGAGACAAAAATACTCTCAACTTCAGTGTGTATCTAGGAGAAGCAACAAAGCAGAAGGGCCCACAAGCAACCACTTTTCCACAGGAAAACTTCTGCTTCAGAGAGTCCTTAATGAAATACAGACATAGAAAATGTATTGGTAACTAAATCCCAACTCTAGATTTAAATGCCTAATTTAAAGTGCTGATGTGCAAAACAACCACACTCCCATCCATCTGTTTTGTATGGATGAAGGAAGAGTGTTTCCAGCAGAGAAAGGCCACAATGAGAAATAGTGTGACAGACAAGCTGTTGCAGCCTGCATGGACTGAAGGAAGAGTAAACCCAAACCTCTCAAACCGCAAACCTAAGGAACTTTTAAAACACTAAATTCTTAAACGAATTCATCTGGAAGATTCAGTTTCATTTAAGTTTGCAATCCTCTGCAGGAGTGGGGTGTAGAAGAGTGCATGATAATTTTTGTTCGGTGTCCTCTAACATTTTAAGATTAAGTACAATACAAATAGAAATTGGAGAAAGAGTATAAGGGACATAAGTGTCATTTAAAACAATGAACTCTCCCTAAAGAGATGAGGATTTTATAATTATTTATTAAAAGACAGTAAAATCCTTCTGCATATTTTTTGTGCTGAAAGCTAACAGTTTTACGGATGTGAAAAAAATTAGGGACCCAAAAACACTGGACCCCTCCTATTCTCAGAACAAATGGGATAAGATCTAACAAAATTTATACCTTTCCCTTGGACTTGCCAGAGACTACTCCATGGAAATATTATCACAGTGTTTATGTGTATTTTGGTGGCCTGCAAGTCAGAGAACTTCAATGAGACCTGAGGATGATGCTCCTCCCTTTAACAAAAATGCTTAGGTTGCTACAAAAACAGCCAAGAAGCAGCCAGATTTATAGAAGACAAAAAGCACAATTGCTGCTAACCTGGGCTTAGAAAATGACCTGATTATTTCATAATCAGTTTACCTGATACACAATTTTTAATTCTGTAAGGAAATCTCATTTTTGAGGTGTTCTGCAGATCTCAGACCTTACAAACACATTGATGTGAGAACTTTACATACTCAGAGTTCCCAATATGCCTGCAGGTACTATTCATGTGTTGGGTAAGAAGGCCTGAACACTTTTTATTCATTTTTGGCTATCCTACAGTCAGCCCATAATCTCTCTCTGAATTGCCTCATGTTATTGTAAACATTAGTGACTTACTGTCTTATAAAAAAGTGAAACTTTTTCCCTTCCACATTCTAAAGAATTAGCAAGAACTGAAGGCGCAGAAGCTGAACAAATACCAGTTTATAGATTTACCTTTTTTTGTATTGTGATTACACAATTGTACTGAGTTATCTTTTAAAAGGACATTTTCTCATCTCAGTGAAATACTTTAAGATAACTATACTATCATCTGATACTCCCTAGTATTAGATAAATTTTAGTTCTCTATTCAGTGTTTAAGGCCTAGATTATTCTTATTGCATCGTACTCAGCAGACTATATTTTAATTGGATTTCTTTACAAGTCTTGATTTCTGCAAAGTATCTCTTTAACAGTGCTTAATTAATGGCAAAATAGCATATGCAATATACGTTTACCTCTTTGCCTTGATAAAAATTTCTGCTTTGCTTTAAAAGCTTCACATTTCATTCATACAAATATACAAAAAACAAAGTACAACCTATATATCTAGATAAACAAAAACATTTTTACTCTGAGGATGCCTGAGCACTCGCACCATCTCTGGAGATATTAAAAAGTCATCCACATGTGTTCCTGGGCAACCGGCTTCAGGTGGCCCTCCTCGAGCAGAGGGATGGACCAGGTGACCTCCAGAGGTCCCTGTCAACCTCAGTCATTCTGTGATTCTGTGTTTAGCAGGGACTAAAGCTGAGATTGAAGAAAATCTAGCATTATTAACACAGGAAAAAGAAAAACTGTAACTCTGTTTTTCCTTGGCTGTGCTAAATAGCAATCGCCTAACAGAAAGATAAATGACAGTAACTATAAAATACAAATGCACAAGTTTTCTGCTCCATTTTACTGTCTACAGAGCACATGCACGCTGCAGCCAGCATGACAAGGTAAAGGGTTACTGCATTTAGAAACCAGCTATTTCTCTCTTATTTAATAGCTGTTACCATCATGTTTAGCTGCTGCTGCTCCTCCTGCAGATGGGAATTCATTGATATGATTAAATTTGATGGTATGATAATGTATGGTAATCGTGATTAATCAGAAGCCCACTAGCAAATGGAGGATGTTGGGTATTATGTCACCTGCATTTTAAACTGCATTCCCTCTATGGCAGCCTGACAATACTTGACAGCTGGAGGGATCTCATGCTGCATTTGCTTCCTACTACTTATAGATCTGATAAGAGAAAGTGCCCATCATTCCTTCACTATCTTAAGTGCTGTAATTACAGAGCTTTGCAGTCAAGTTGTGAAAACAGTACCTATTAAAAGCCAAAGCCTTTTGCTAGCTGCTGAACAAGCTCTGTCTCACATCTGCAAGGGCTATAATCTGAAAGAAATGTAATTTGATGCAGCAGTCTCATTCAAACATGATTTGCATGAAATGCTGTGTAAAGCAGTATCCAAGAAATGTCAATCAACACCACCTGATACCATGTATCCTGTTAAATGAAAACAAAATGCTTTCTACACTACCTGTGATCTGCCACTACTACACAGCGACAGAGTGAAAATTTCATTTACTGTTACTCATTATAGTGAAGCCATAGCTAAAGCAGAATAATTGTGAGGAAGTAGGAGAATCATTTTCACAAGTGGCTTTTTATTTCCATTAACAGTTTGTCTCCTACATATGTACTGTTGCAAACACGTATGAGTTACTAAACACCAGTTTAAAATGACTGACTGTGGTTAGATGCAGGGCTGTTTATGTAACTAGTCTATACTGTGAATACTGTAGAATATGAGACCACATTAATTACAATTGCTAAAAAACCCTTACTCAGATGTAGCAACTCATGATTGAATTTGAAACAATGGGGGAAAAAATTTATTCCCTATTTGCATTTCCCACAACACACAGCAAACACTATTGCAAGGAGTTTTGTTTTCAAAGCACTACAGATTTCTGCCTCTACATTCTGTAAGAGGTCGTGCAGCCACAGACCCAGGCCCACTGTAATAACATTAAGCCAACCAGTGTTTGGTAAAACGGTGGTGGGGTGACCCATGTCAGTCCCAGGACCATCCAGGAAAAAATATGTAAGTTGCATTCTAATGTACCTTCTATAATTAATTTGTATAGCACTAATATATTGCTTTCTTAAAAGAAATGTTTCAAGTAAGTGACCATGAAGGGCAGCAACTTCTGTTTTGAGCAATGACTGGTCACTTGTTTAAAAACCTCTCACAGATTAAATCATAAAGAAGTGTTCAAAAATAGTGTATGGAATGCAACACTTGAAAGCTCAGAATTCAAACTACTGTTTCCAGAAATGGTGGAAAAAATGAATCAAAACTAATCAACTGCCTTTCACAGCATCCATTTGAGGCACCACCTAATGTGCTGGAGATCAAGTGGCAGCATGTTGAATGAGATTATAAAGTTTATTAAGGTTTTTGAGGTTTAAGGGGAAAAAAAGGTATGCTCTGAGATAAAGATTACTCTAAAAAGAAGTTTTAAGTTCCAAAAACGAATCATGTCAAAACCCCCTGGGAATCAGAAAGACATACAACATATGCTATTCACAAAGGCCTGAGGAAAAGTCACCCTAATAAAGTCTTAAAAATACTGAATAAAACATCGTTTATGTTTTCCAATTCAACTTCTTCAGACGTGAATCCAACAGTTATCTGAAAGACTCCCACCCAGGGCACTAAGGTGTCCTATCAATAGAGAAAAGCTTTGTGCATTAAAAAATAGCAAAGCCTTCCTGGCACAAATTAGCCAGGTGGACATTGGTGCCACTTTATCTTGTGTTTGGGTGCCACTTCAGACCATTCCCTCTGCTCTGAAACTCAAGTTGTCCAAACATGTCTGTGGGCTGGACACCTGTCCAGCTCACATCACACTCAGGGTAACAGGTTAAGGACAACAGCTAAATAAGAATTTATCCCAGCTTCCTGAAAGTTTTCCTGGCAAAAGGCATACAGCTCCATTAACAGGCTCTGCTCTCTCTGCAGCAGCTTCAGAGGAGGATCCAGGTCACAGACAGAGAGAGAAAGGCCTCAGACCTGAGGAATCCCTCTGTGCCTTCAGCAGCATGAGGCAGGTTCTCCCCAGCTTCCTTTCTCCCACAAACCTGCATGGTAGGGATACCTCACAATTTCCAGCTGAAGAATGCTGACACCTTCCCTCTGCCACATTCCATCCCAAAGCAGGCATGACAACACTTCTTTCACTTTCCTATATCCATAAAATACTGTGCATGAGTGTCACATAATATTACTGCTTCTCTGTTCTTCAAGTTAAATAAATGACGTTTGAAGCCAAAAGCCTCCATAAATTTTTCTTCAGGCAAACACTGAAGTATTTCAGACATGGAGTGTACTCATGGACTCGCATAAGCTGATGGTCCAGATTTCTTCATCCCTTAACTCCCAGCTTCACACTCACTAATGACCTGGCATCTGTAACAGTTAGCAGTAGCCTTCATATAAAGCATTTAGAAATACCTCTCCCATCTAATCTCTTCTTCCCTTGTTTTACCCCATCTTTCTTCATGGAACACAGGAATTGAAAGAGAAATTAGCCCAGCCTGGATGAAGGACATGAATCACAGTGGTCCCTTTTGTGCAACATAAAACCCTCCAGCTCTGTTCCTGCACCGGGGCATCCACAAGAATTAGTAAATTGGTCAGAAAACATATGAAGATGGATCAGAGGATCCATATGACCAGTCCTGTGAATAAAGTCTTCTGTGACTTTCCTTTAAATATATCAATCCCCAAGGTAGAATGTGAACTATCGACTGTGACACTGGGACAGGAACTCAGGAAAAGGCCTCTTAACCACTTTAAAGCAAAGGCCAGTGATAAAGCCAGACCTTCAGAAGGACTCTGCCAAAGTGGTAATTTAATCTACTCTTTAAAATGTTTAAAGAAAACATGCACTTCGCACTTGCACAGCTCCAGGTTAATTCAAACCATGTCTGAAGATGGATTACTACAAACTACAGCCAGGAGTACTGTGCAATTCAGACGAGCAGAATTCACATCCTTAACTCTCAGATCCCACAACTTCAACATGTTTATCAGCTGTGACACACCTCAGATTTATTCAGTCCTTATCAGCTGCATATAGCTCTCAAATATCATTCATACCAAGTCACATCAAATGCTTACAGAGTAAGAGATAAGACAACTTGATTGCTTGATTCAAGATTACTCTAAGTGTTAAAATAACTTTATGTAGGCAACACAGATTCACTCCCTTGCACCTTTTCCAGTACTTCTCTAAGTATTCCAGGAGTTAAGTTTTAAGAAAGAAATAATTGAACAATGAGCTCCACCCTGAAATACTTAAACTGAGATTCAAGGTTAAGAGAATTTAATCAGTCCCCACTCTAAGCAGGTTCAGCCCTGATCAACACTAGCCTGACATAGCACTACATTATTTCCTATAATTTAGGCCTCTCACCATATGTTAGCACGCTCATTACAACTTTGTCCAACCCTTCAATTACACCCTTCTGCAGAAGGTTGTAAGAATTAACCATTACATGGTTACAAGTCATTTCATCAGCCCTAAATTAGCAACACCTGGTTTCCAATAGATTTATGACTGGCAATTGATTAGCTCTGATTGAAGTTCTTCCCATATTTGGAGCACGCAGGCTCTTTGCACTGAGAGGTTTCTCTCCTAGATAAGATAGAAACTCAGAGACAATTTTTTCTTTCAGTTATGACATTGCCTACTTCTGGTCTCCTCTTGCAAGAATTTCATTACTTTTCGTGTTTCCACCTCTGCCACAGTCAATCAAAAGAAATCACCCAGTTCAAAGTCCAAGGGGAAAGCAGACTGCAAATATTTAATTCTAACCCCATCATCTTTTAGAAGCAAAGCAATCAGAAAAATCAGTTAACTATTATCCTTTGATTATACAAGCCTAAAAACAAGACTACGTCCAAGTTATTACATATCCAGAGATTCTTTATACAATGAAGAAAAGGCTGAATGAACTGCAGTCTGGAATAAGTCTTTGATCTTTTTCAAATGGCTTGTCAAAATTGTCTAAGCATTGCTGCATTGCTTTAAGTCAACATTTATACATAAACAAGTGAATTATAATGGCACAAAAGCATCTGACATGTAACAGCAAAAAAGGTAGTTCTGCAAGATAAAACGTTAGTCAGAAAGTAAATTTGTCTTCAGCTCAAGAGCTAACATACTACATTTAATAAAACAAACATGAGATATGTACACAGTGACACTTAATTCCTAATCCTAATATGACTGATAACCTATGCAAAATTTATAAAGTACTTCGTAAGGCAAGTCCACTTTATAACTCAGTGAGCCATGGAAAGATGAAGCAACTTTCTCAGGGTCATGCAGCATGTTACTGCTGAAGTAGAAAAAAACCAGTCAGGGCAACCAAATGACAGTGCCAGATCGTCTTGGTTAAGTCAGCCCTCCTCCTCCTCATGAAAATTTAATTACACTGACTCTTTTCTGGTGCACTACTTATATAAATAAAAAGGCACCAAGCAGTCAAGTTTTTCCTGCAGGCTAAAGGAGCAAGAGTCCTACCAAAAAACGTTCTATTTACTTTATTCCCTTTTGAAAACTGTTGCATATAGATTAGTTAGGTTTGCAGTACTTCTCAACTTGCAACCCCAAAAGTGAACAGAATTAAAATCTAATTTCACAGTCAATTTTGAAAAAAAATTAATTTCCAATTTTTCTATATTGATGTAAACACACTTCAAAGACGCCAATTACAATGCCTTTACAGATACTCCTTATCCTTCAATTTCTTTTCCATCCCAAATTGCGTTTACTGGCAAATCAACTTAGTGTCAAAGAATAGCAAATGCAAGACACTTGTTTTCATAAAATGTAACAATTAAAATTACTTTCAAAATGTAAATAAGGTCTCCCCATAATACTACACGGTGTTGAAGAAAACTATTTCCTCTGAAAACCACTACACTTTTAATAAAAAATAGCTCATAAATATTTTATTTAAGATAAAATATAACATGAATTTACTTAATGAAACTTTGGGTTTACTGCTTAACCTTTTAAGACTTCACAGAAGAAACACGGCAATGTAAAGATTGTTTCTCTGCAAAATACAGACATCACAATTCCTAAGCTACATGTCCTGTATGAAAAATATTCTGCATTAAAATCAACCAGGTCTGCACTGGGCAATCAAAAGTCACAGCAGGTTTCTGAAATCTGCTTCTTTCCAACACATCTGATCTCTATGCCAGTAAATTACTTTGTGATACTACACAGATGTTCAGACATCTATTTTCCTCCTTCAACCCTGCACACATCAACAGCGGATATTTTTTGTGTGTTTTATATATTTGGGAACCATAATATACAGGTTTTTACTTGAAAATACTTCAGGCAATATTACAACCAAGGTTTTCTTTTGCTTGTTTTGATAGTCTGCAAACCACTTCAACTAGAAATTTAGGATAACCAAAATGTGAAATAATGAGAAAAGCTCTAGAAGCATACACTCTTTCCATTCACAGAATTAAAAAAAATTATGAAGTGAAATTAGCCTAGTGAAGCAGCTAAGTGTCTTGTTTGTTTTCAAAATTAGAAACATGAAAGCAAGCAAGGTCATGCAATGCCAGTTCCATTTTTTATATAAAAAACATGAGGGCATTGAAATACCTTTAGTAATGATGAAAATGATTGCTGCATTTTACAATAAATATAGATTACTGCTTTTTAAGCTTAGGGATTATTTCAAATAGCCTTTTATTATATCAAATAAAATAAGGATTCTATTTATACAGAAAGAGTCAAGTAATAAAACGAAGTCCATATTCCTTAAGACAAGATGCATTCATGCCTTTCCCACTGGAGAGACTGGTTCAACAATTTTACAGTTAAACAGAATTAATTCTACTCTCAAAAATCCATTGACCTTAAGCTTTTAACAAACATTTTCAACTGCAGAGTGTATTGTCAATATTTACAAATCCTTAAAATTATATTTCACTAGAACAGCTTTTATTTGCTATATTAATATTTCCTTGCAAATGTATGCTTATCCATATCAGAGAAGAAGAAACAGCTGCTACTCACAGGAAATCTCTGGGGTCCTACAGCAGGTCTCGGCTGGGCAGGAACTGGCAGCAAGGGCACTGAAACAAGAAGCACCTTTTAACACCATTTGTTTTACCTAACAGTTGCTGTAGTTATTTCCAAAAGCAGTTGCAATAAAAAGCCATGATTAAAATATGCTACTTTTACCCTCACATGTCACAGTTCCTACAATTAACTTCAAGCAACTGTTCCCTCCCCTGCAACATGCAACAGGGCAATTAGGATTCTCCTAGTTAATTTACATAATTTAGTTCTGCATTTTCCAGAATTAAATTGCTCCTTGTTGCAGGAAGGCAAACTAGAATAGTTATTCAGCCAAAGACATCTCTTAGACAAAGCTGACAGAGACACTAACAATAATTTCATGTTTCAAATAGAAGGATATATGATTAATTTGCCTCCTCAACTTCACGCCACTCAACGTTTCCTAGGCATCTCCCAGTCTCACCACCAGGCTACCATGAGAAGCATGGACATGAGAGCCACTAACTGGTAAAAATCACTGCTCATGAGGGTAAAATGAGGCAGCTGCAATTAACAACACATAAAAACTACTTAGTCTGGCCTTGCCACCACAGTGGGGTGTGCAACTGTGATCACAGAATGCTGATCTCATATGAAAGACTGGGATTGCATAGAGACACCAACAACAATTAGGAGACCTTTTTTCTGAAAAAAACAGCCTAGAAAACTAGTATTTCAGGGGCATTACCATGGATGATTTGTCTTTACAACTGCACTTTGAAACACTAGTCACAAAAAGCTATTTCTCAAAACATTCACTGAATGTTATGGCAAAACACACAAAGTGCTACAGCTGGATCACCTTGGGAACTGAACCTATATTCGAATCTCAAACACAAAGTGTAATGACAGCTTTCCTATTTTCCAGTGCACTTTTTATTTCCTCTCAGAATTGTCTTAAGTGGTTAAAAATACAAACATTTCCATGTTAAACAAAAGGCCTAAAAAAGTTAAATGAAGCATTTTAAACCACAGAGAATGTGTTTGCTCATTTACTAAAAGCTTTTAGTGAGGTTCTTCTATCATTTGTTTTTAGCACATCGGAAAGCAACAGGAAAACACTTTCCAGGCAGGATTAAACACTGACTTTGCAGACAACTACGGTGTTACACTTCAGAGCAGGAAAGATATTAAGAAATGCTGCTAGTTTGAGAGAGAAGCTGAGTGCATTTCCCAACACAGAAGTTCACTAAGATGCCTCAAAAATCCCTTTTCCCTTGGTAACTGAGGCACAAGAACTAATGCATTAGTGGGTTTTTTTCAGTTCATGTCCATGTTTGGCTTCTATCCACTTTTGTTAAGTACTTGTGGTTTGCTGGTTCAGAGACTGATGGGGTAAACTAATTGCAGCAGTCTTTCAGCACAGGAGCACTGTGTGCAAGCTTTGTATCACATTACGCCAGAAAATTACTTGAATAGTTTCATCCTGGCCTCTAATGAACATCTGTTGGTATCAAGCAGCCATGGCCACACAGAAATACTTGATAGAATGCTCTCGATAGATCTAGTCCTAAAATAGTTCAGGTATTACAGGTCAGAGGGGCACCGAGAAAAATAGCATAAGGTGGGAATCGTAGAGAAATGTCAACTGAACAGAGCACTTGAGTCTATTTCAGTATCCTGCCTCCAGCAGTAGCATATAAATTTATATATTTATGTATTTTAAACAAATTAATTTAATACTCATGAAAAATAGTAGTTCAAACTCTGTGCCATTTCAATCCTTGGACACTTGCTTGAGCAGCAGAGAAGCCTCAAGCCCTCATTTTCCTGATGTCAGATATTCCATAGGTGTGAAAAGTATGCTTCAAAAATAATACACAGCATGTTCTAAGACACTATTTTAAGAAGATTAAATTGCTTCTTGCTATAAATTCCAACGCTATACTTGAAAAGATGAAGAAGCAACTCCCACACTGATTATTCAGGAGAATTACAAACATGATTTTTCCCAAGACACCAAACAGTTTTCATAAGGTAAATGGCATACTGAGCTGCCATAAACTGCTCATTAGTTCATGTCAATTTTGGCAGCACCACAGTATCCTTGAAATAGTTACTCATGGTATAAATATTTAAGGGGAAAAAATTCAACACCTATTATCACAGGTTAAATCAGTATTTCATAGTACATCTACGTACAGTCCTCTAGCACTAATAAACTGATCATACTCAAATTTGGACACGCATTCAGCAAAAACTACTACTTGCAACTCAGAATTAATTTACTAAATAGGATACAAAGAAAAGAGAAAACTACATGACAAACAACAGACATGGGATTCAAATGCCAAAGGAGGGACAGCTGAACACCCACAGCACACACCTGCAGCAGGTATCCACAGAGGCTACTCTTTAGGGGTTTGATAAACCAAGTCCTTAATCATTTATGAAGCTTCAAAGAGTAAAAATAGTACCAATTTATTTGAAACAAAACTGACTTGAAAGTAACTATTTTTTTGAATCAGGATTCAAGGCTGGGCAGGGAGATGGTGGCTACTCTAAGAGATTTGCCTTTGAAACATCAAAGGAATAAGCCAATGATGGGATTCTTCAACAGTGTTTCTACTCCCTTTCAGGTTGAAGCAGCTGTCTACTAGAGCTCTTAGACATGATATTTTAGTCACATGAAAATTTCGTAACAATTTAAAGGAGGTTTGAGTCTCTTTTAGAAAATACTGATATACTCTATGCATTTCAAGACTAATTCAAACCAAAAAAAATGTTTAAAAAGTGTATTTCTATGATCTGCAGTTCGGAGAAGTGTCCCTGGTGCTGACAATTAGAAGTGTGTGAGCTTAATCCTGCCATAAAATTAGAGAGGAAAAAATGCCAGTCTACACTAAAACATGACAGCACACCATTAAAATTACCAGAACCTAAGTGTGCATATCATGCACTTCCAGACATGGCATTTTTAGCTTCCAGGCATCACATTTTCAACAACAGAATCCCAATAAACTTTGCACCTATCTGACTGTATTCTCCAGTGTGTAAAAGCCCTCATATATCTGGAAATATGTTCAGCCAAGAAGGGGCAGGCCACCATCAAGAACTCGAAGTCAATCTGATCTTTCATCCTTCCCGTTACCCTGAAAGAAATGATGCTGCAAGTGAAACACATCCTTATGTTGTCAACCTACTGACTAGCCTGTGCCTACTGGGGCTTCAAGTATATAGATTAAGGGAAGACTTTTCAAGAGAAAGTTTGGAACAGCACTCCCGACACTGGAATTTTTATCTACCATTTGCCTGCAGTGACTGCTTTAAAATTCATCTTAAGATTCAAATACCATTGAAGATTTTAAAATTATGCTCATTTATCTAAAGAAAGCTCTGGATTTCCAACACATTTCCACGTTTTCCTTAGGTGTGCAAGTTTTTACTTTCATGTAACATAACTGTACTGCTACAGATTCTTTAAGACTGAGATGGCCACTACTCTCAGTCACCGCAGGAGACTCAGCTTCCAATACAGGCTCTCTAATCGAGACAATTAAATTTCTACAATGACTTAAAAGATTGTATTTAATAGTATGCTGCACACCTATTAGTAGAAAAAATCAAGAGTCTTGCCAACAACTCTTTCAGTAAAATGAATGGCATAAAGGGATTTCATATGAAGCAGCTGCCATCAATACACAGAGCAAAGAATGTCCTTGCTGAATGCAGGTTCTAACACCATTCAACAATCGATCACTCCTTCTCCAGGGCTGCTCAGTCTAAGAGAACACCTGGGCTTTTACAAGCCAAGAAATGAATGTGCACATAAAGTCAGCAGGTGTAAGATCTAAAAAAACCCAAGAACCCTCACCCCCCGCTTACAAATTCAATGCTGAAACTCTCCTAACCTGCAGGAGGTACACAACTCTGTGGAAATGAGGATGTGCATGAAGACTGAAAAACAGACTATGAACAACATCACGCAAGAGACGTGCAACAGCCACAGTGCCACAGACACAGTGGTAAAGCTGAGAAGAGCCTGAAGCTGCCCAGTAATGTGAATAAAAACTCCTCAGACAAAAGAAAGAAAATACACTGTTATACTTTTGACATTAGGCAAAAGCACAAATCCTCAGTAGCCATTCCCAGTATTACAATCACATCTGATTACCTGGATAGAAAAGATCTGGTACTGTTTCACAAGGGCAGAGAAAATGCTTCTGGAATAGTCTAAAAGCAATTTTTGCTTCTCACTAAACAGTAACTTACTTTGGTAGTGCTAGAAAACTGCACAGAAGGCACAAATCCAAGAGTAAAGGGTCTTTTGGAGTGTTTCCAGATAATGTGTCCTGATGCATAATTTGGTGGGAAGCACCACAGGGAAAAGCAAAATAAGCTCTCTGACACAGCTACTACAAAGCCATCTGTGAGAAGCACAACAGACCTCCATATACTGGCAATATTCTACCCTGCCAAATTCCTGCTTTTCATTGGTCAAATAAATGAAGCAAAGATGCTTGCACTGGCTTGGAGTTCTGCTAATGTGAAGGGGGGAAAAATACAGAAAACCTAACGGTAAATATGTATAAATATTTATATATTTCTTCAGTCTGTCTTGTCCCAGCATAATCAGAAATCAGAGCTATGCAGGTGTCTCTTTTTTTAACCCTCTTTTGGATTCAACACTTCCCAAATAAGCAGTAACACGAACAGCTTTGCTGAGAGCTGCCCTAAGAAGTGTGTCCCAAAGCATGTTTGTGTTAACTTAGAGAAAAAAATCATTTGTATATCTGCAAATCAAAACAATTACAGATGTGGCCCTGAAAGGAGAATTGAGGTCACATATCTCATCAAGTAAGGACAGTAACTGGTATCTTTCACAGAGCAATCACATTGCAAGGAGTGCCTCAGTACCCTCCCACCGAAACAGGTAGATGGTCATTTTGTGAATGGCTGGAATGTCCTGGGAAATTTACAAACTGCAGTACTTTCCTAGTTTTGAAAACTGACATTTATTGTTTTTTGAAAAGCACATTGTCTTTTTCAGTTTCCATTTTTATTGTTCTTCACAGGCTTTACATTAGAATAGCAAACATGATAAAAGCTGAAAAGGCTTTGCTTGTTCAGTTGGCCACAGTCCAACCACATAATGTCTTACTTCAGGCAAAACATTTGTTTCAAGCTTCATGAAAAAAATAGCAGCCTGAAGCACATTTCCATGAAGTGATAAACAAACAAATTGTTCCATCTCTGGCAAAGAATGAGATGAGTCACGCTTGCATGACTGGAAAGGTGTTCAGAAAGCTCACCTTGTACAGGTGTCACTACCGTCCCCTTGAAATGTGGATTTATGTGTATGTTCTTCGGTTGCTGAGGTGTCACTGGAGGGGGAGTCATCATTATTCGAGGCGTTTCTATCTGAGGGGGCATATGTAGCCCTGGAGGAGGAGAAGAATGATGCTGATGCTGTAAAGGAAGCAGAGATTGTAACTGTTGCTGCTGCTGCTGTTGTTGCTGCTGCTGTTGTTGCTGTTGTTGTTGTTGCTGCTGCTGCTGCTGTTGCTGCTGGAACAGACTCATAACAGGTTGCTGGTGTGTTGGAATTAACCTCTGTGAGTGAGTCTAAAGTCAGACAAAAGAACAGAGTCACTAGGCTTTAAAGTTAAAATATCCTGACATAAATGAGCACAAAACCAAGACATCTCTGGAGAACAATTAAGGCCAATTATGGACAGAGAAACTTCTTTTTCCTATAATCAACTGGAACCACTAAAAATATCAGCACAGAAAAGCAAAGGAACAATCAAAAACATTCCTATGAAGGAGAGGACAGCAAAGAGCAAGGCAGCACACACGGAATGCAGACACATTCACTCATTTTTAACAGTGAAACTGTCTAGTTTCATATGGCAGGGTTCTGCATATGCCAGTGGAAACTCTTATCAACTGCAATAAGGTCTGTGTGAAGATTACTAGAAATCTGAGTCCTAGTATCAAAACAAATTCACTACCTTTTGTCTCATGTAAAGAAGAACCTCTCTGAGATAACAGACCTAGCACTAGCAACTAAAGTCAAAATACAGATTCATATATCAGTGCAGCACAAATTCAAATACTCCTCAGATATCAGTGCAGCACACCTATCCATACTGCTTGAAGAAAAAACTTATTTAAAGATACCTTTCAAAGCTATCTTCCCTAACACAGGAGAAAGTCTCTTGCTGCTCAACTCTCAAAAACAAATGGCCAAAATCAGCGCTAATAAAAAAAAATTGTGTTTCTTTCCAGAGACATTCTTCTGCCTCTGAGGTCACTGATACTAGATGTCAGCCCTAGTCCAGTAACTTCCAAATGGCAGTGCAAGAAGAGACCCAAAAAGGCAACCTTTTAGCAACAAGGATGCGACAGATTCCTTCTTTAAACAGCCATATGCATAAAGCAAAGCAGCCACGTAGTGCAAACAAGAAGACACTGTGAGGAGCACACGAAATATTTATATTTAAAATCAAAATAGCTTGCAAGGACTGCAGCAAAACAGAAGAAAATTATTAAACCTTCACTGCTTAAAAAGCACGAAATACTCTACTGCAGGGCTCTCAAGCACTGAGATATCCACTGACTCCTGCCAGTGACCAGCACCTGCTTATTGCCGTTGGAAAAAATCACCTTTAACAGAGATGACCTTGTCCTGCAAAGATATATACAGACTTTGTTCTACAATCTCAGCTTCTAGTGTATTTTATGACAGTGAACAAAAATAAGTGTTGACCTCTTGATCACTTGCTGGAGTTGGGTTTGGTTTTGGTAGGGGTTTTTTTGATGGAAAAAGTAAAGTCTTTTAGATTGCGATACAAAGCACAGAGGAGAAAAAGAAAGCAGTAACAAAGCTAAATTTCATTTGAAATCCCAAAATAACAACTTATCTGGTAATAAAGTGGTGATTACTGTCCTAGGGTTTTATTTACCTCCACAGTATCATAGCTTATACACAAATAGATTTTTTTAAGAAGTATCAGCAAAAATATCACCTTGACAGAACCCAAGAAGTATTTTACAGAATCATATTTTTTAAACTACATTATTATGAATAATGTGGGACTGAACATGCTTCCATGTTGCATGTAGAAGACTTCTCAGAGGAATTCAGTGTTTCCTCCAGCCTCATGCAAACCAGCAGGTAAGTCTGACTGTAATCTATCAGTCAAAATGCACTTTTCATTTGAAGGCCTTGAGATTGCTCAAGCCAGTAACAGGACTAAGCACATACTTTACAATCATCACATCACACAGAGCCCACATTGCCTAACAGTGCCCGGAAAGAGCAGAAGGTGGAATATATATTCCACCTCCGAAAAGATTCATGATTTAAAATGCATTTCTCCACAGCTTCCTGAAAGGATGCTCAAAGAATACTAAGGATTAACAGGTACCATTGTTGATGGCTGGTTTGGCAGCAGTGCAGGTCTGTGATCCTTCATTCTTCCCCTATCATTATTGTCTCTCCTTTGTTCTCCCATTCCATGGCACATAACCGAGCCTCCTCTTCTCCCTCCTCTCCTGGAGCCGTATCGCCCCTGCTTAAGCTGCCTTTCCCTCTCTTCAAATTCACGTAATGCTGCTTGGGCTTCTGCAGAAAGCTCTGTTGAGAGAGAAATGAGGGAAAAAATTTTAGCTTTGTGATGAAAAGGTGGAAAACACAATGACAAATGAAGCAGTGCCTGAACTACAGAAGAATCCCTGAGACTAACATAAAATTTGCAGGCACTTTGATCTCCTTTAGGTGGCATGTTAACATTTCATTAAGGACATCTTTAAAAGAAAAGAGCACAGATACTTGTGTCTTTTGCACAGGCAAACAGCAGCAGATAAATGAAACAAACATGAACAAAAAGGTTTCATTGTTTTCTTTTTGAGGATGGTATATTCAAGTCTGCCTTTTTCTTCAAGAGGAGGCTGTGGCTCCTCTCATAATTCCGTTATCTTTAACATCTCACTTATCTGCAGATGTCAGGCAAAACAATGAATCTCTGGTAAACTTTACAGTAAAGGATCTTTTGACTCTTTCATATAAACACATTTTTTCCACCAGACTTCTGCACATTGGCTTGTTCCGAAGAAGGATTTTCTGCTTGCTTACCTGTGTTTCTAGTACATAACTACTAAATTTTTGTTTTATTGTATGTGGTTTAAGAACCAGTTGTACTTCACAAGTGGTAATTCCACTGAAGAGAGAGCACACATTAAAGTCTGTGCTTAGCTCAAGTCAAACACATGGCTGCTGATAACACCTACACAACTCACATGACAGGAAAACACCAGAGAACACGTGGTAATCAACAAAGATGACAAATTTGCTTGAAACCTTGGACAATGCTGACAGCATTAAGCAAGAAATGATGCAGTAAAAGACCCAGGTAATGAAATTACTCAAAAATAAAGAGAAAGTCTACAACAGACTTCAGGAAACACACCATGAAAGTATAAGCAGCACCACTCACCAGGTTTCAATCACTTAAAAGGGATAATAAACTTTAACTCAAATATGCAGCTGAGTCTTTTGCCATGTGCCAGTCAGATCCTTTATTACCCCAATACTGATTTCTGCCTCTAACAAGGCAAAATTAAACCACTATACCAACACACTCCTGACAAAAACATTTTGAATTAATATAGTATATATACTTGGCAATACTACACACAGTGGCCATAATACCTGAATATCAGAATAAAAACAATTTGTATGTGGCATGAGACACTAGAACTATGTCTCCACACCACTAGATATCCTCTACCAAGAAGATATAACTAAATCAATTAGAAAACTTAAAATTTCTTGTGAGTCTGAAGGCCAAAGCTACTTAAACCACCATCTTAAACATCTTTATAAGTAATCTCTATTAGTCTTTGAAGTCGAGGATTGACAGAAGGGCAGAAAAGGGTGAGCGCTGAGCATTCCCTCTGCGGTAGTTGTTCTTACTTTGCTACAAAAACTACCTGCATGACTGAGCTGCAAAGACTGTAAATTTGCATGTCCCAGTTTTCAGAAGTATTCAGCACCTCCACAAAGCAGGAGCTTTTCAATTTTTAAAAGTTCTGAACTTGCTGATGGCCTGTAAGAACACAGCAAATATGACAGACTTCTAAAAGCCCAGGATCTGTCAGAGTTCCCTATTTCATTTTTGCGTGTTGGTGATGAGACAAGTTTCTCTATCTCCTTTTCTCTCCGCTCTGACACCACAATTAAACGGTATAAAGCCCTAACAGATACTCTTATGAAATGCTACCTTTGCCCTCAAGGCACTTGCACAGCAGAGCCCAAGACAATCAGGCTTTATCGGGAAAATCTTACAGAATGCTTACAACGAGGGAAGGAACCACAGTCCCATCAGATGTGCATTTCTGATGAAAATTAAGACAAAGGTACTCTCGCCCAAAGCAAGCAAAAACATTAGATGCAACTAAAACAACCGCCATAGCCATCTTTGTCTGCCAAGGATCAAAAAAATGGGAAAAATAGAGCTCTGATTTCAAGTCTCGCTCCTCTCCACACCTGCAGCAAGTTTTTTCTTCAAAAACCCACAAGGATGAAAGGGCAAATGTGGGCTTTGACTTGACCTGCCTGAAAAACAGACCACTACTTCCCATATATACATGGGGGAAAATAGTGTCAACTATGCTGAAAAGGAGTAACTATCCTTCCTTATCCAGAAAGATCTAAATCCTGCAGGGCATCCTGGGAATGCTGCTGGCTGGACAGTTGTTTTGCTTTCCAGGAACAGGACAGGCAGGGCAATTTCTCTGCCGTCTTCCAGACTACAACCCTGAACTCAGCAAGGCTGTAGTCTGGAAAATAAAGTTCAGTCATTGCAGCAAGTACCTACCACTGATAGTCATGCAAGATAAGAAGCAAGTTCCTATTAAATAGCTTAGAAATCACATGTGAGGAAAGCCATTTTTAATGAACCTGGGAATAGAGCTAAGCTTCCTAAAAAGCAAGATAATGGCCAAGTCTCCCAGCAGCACATACTGAAGGACACTGAATAGAAACAACTTTGGAAGAAAGTACGGGCTGCTCCTAACAAAATTACTCCAGAGCACTATGCTGCTTAAGCTCGGGGAAGGGATGACAGCATCCATGCAAAGTCAAGTCTGTCAATCTTGGATGTGCAGAATCACTCTCTTCAAAATGAATAAATTGTTTTTCTCCTCACTTTACACAAAATTTCTCGAACTTTTAGGGCCATGTCCTAAAGGCACAGTCCACATGCTCAGTTTTTCAGTCAGGAAAGTGAACACCTGTAACACCAATTTCAGAAAAAATATCCCAAACAAAACTCCCCATAAATTCACATTCACACTATATCTATGACCATAGAATTACAATAACCATTTTATTAAAAAAAAAAATTACATCAACATCAAGCATACTTTCCCCACAACACGCCAGTGAGGGCAACAGTGAAGAATTTTGCTCAGACACAAAAGTTCAGGTTAAGAACCACAGACAGACTGCAAAAGTTAAGACTGATGCGATGAAAACCTCAAGTGCTGTATGCAGCTATACATCACCATAGAGGAAAATATATCAGCTCTATTATTAGAGGGGCTGCATATTGAATTTGAGAGCATCGTGTCCTACATACAGAGATCAAGCAGAGGAGATGGCATGGGAGATGGTTTTGCAAAGAGGAAAGCAACAGAAATAGTCCTTGCTTCCCTGGAAGCAAGCTCAGAGTGCTCACTAGAAAAGAGGTGATGAGCAGTGGAAGAAGAGATTCTCTTCCCCTCCCCTAGGCTCTTCCAAAGCACAGCCAGGTATTCACATGAATACAGCTTCTCGCTGGCTCAGAACTTGTGCACAACTATAAATACATATTCATCTACATACTTACGCTATACATTGTCATCTCTTTTCTGCTCATCACCCAGATCTGCAAACTGATTACACTCTGTGCCTCTGGACACAGAACAACTGGACAAATTTAAAACACTCACTTTAATTTCCTAGCCCTGCCTGAAATCTAAGCCACCAGTCATTAGAGTGAACGTAAGCCAACTGAGCAGGGCATAACAAGAAGTACTGCCACATCCAACTGACCTTTGTTAGCACTTTTCAAATGGTTCTCCAGCATAAGTTTAAGGGTTTGGGTTGTGGTTTTTTTATTAGATACTGAGGAAATACTTTAGTTTGGTAATACCAAAGACATTTTTCCTCTTCACATTCCTTAACAGGTTACTACATCCAGAGAATAATGACAATTCTCACTCTGAGAAGACTTCAACTGCATGCACTGAAAGAAGTTATGTATTTCTTAACAAAGGTGACAAACTTGGTATTGCTAGAAATCAACTGCATAGCTATCCCTACAATACTCCTCTTCTGAATTTTGAAAAACCATTCTTTACATTATTTTGGATAAAGAAATGTTTAGGAAAGATCTCAGCTACATTACTGAGAACACCGTATTTTTACATCTTTTTTACCAGCACACACTTGGTCTCATCTTGACTGTAGTTCTCACTTACACAGTTAATGCTGTGAATCAGCAATTATTTTTCTAGTGTCTCTAAGTGTCAAGATTAATTTCACTGTCTCTAGTAATAAAATGGTTTCAAATGACATCTTTAATCAGCAAGTAAGAATGCACTCCTCCAATAGAGACAAGCTGTCACAAAAGGTCACCAAAATGTGACAGGATGGAAATTATGTTTGTAACTTCAACTGAAATGTTAATTCCTCTTTAACTGTTTTCTGAACTATGTTCATATTTCACAGTAAAGAGATATAGTTCTGCAATGAAATTTCATTTTTAAACCACAGCAGCTGTAAAAATTTGCTCTATAATCTCAAAAGGAAGCAGATATTTACATGCAAACAAGAATTTTTTGCAGTTTAAACCTTCTACCACATGGTCAGTTATGTGATCTCTAACAACAAATTATCAAGAAAAACTAGTGTGAGTGGAAACCATTTTGCAACCACAAGATTGTGTTTTTACCAAACGTTTGTTTCCAAAAAATCTTGTTATAGAATTATCCACATTTGCATCATCTTTTCCTTATATCTCAGAGCTATGTCTCAGATCACTTAGAATTACATTTAAAAGTCTAATTCAAATCACAGTTCCTTTAACAGTCAAGCTCCACTATAAGGTTTTCTCCTTATTGGCTGGTCTTGTTTTTATATTAAACCTAAGAATAAATCCACAGATACATGAAAACAAATGCAATTGTCATTTACCTTGCAATTATGTAAAGAAATTTAGTTATTCCAGTGAAGTCTTGTTTTTAAAATATCCTGTTCTGTAAAGCCACAGGCCCTTTTTGCATTAACATGATAGGGTCTCTATGTGGTTTGTAGAAATATGGTCTCACAGTTGCAAACACATTTGGAATGCACCTCAGCTAAAATACCCTTTGCCCTTTACTATCATTCATTACAGCTCTGCAAAACACTCCATTGCCACAAAACCTCACCCAAAGTTTCTGGAATGTTTCTCCTTTCTCTTGTCACATCGGAGAGCCTGATGATTGTTCCTTCTTTCCGTTCAGTTTTGAAACGTAATCGTCCGGACTCCTCATCATCATCCTCCTCTTCATCAGATTCTTCTTTTGTTTCTTCTTGAAGTTCCAAAGATCCAATAGCTGCCTAAATCACAAAAAAACAGAGGACATGCAGCCTCAAAAGAACAAGTCTCTTGTAATCAGTGTCAAAACCAAAGCTTTCTTTAAAAGCCCTTTTCTATAAATTTTGCTGGCATTATATATTGTGCTCGTATATAATTCAGTGAACATTTAAGAGCTTGGTGAATTTTTGGGAAATATACATGCATGTACTATATAATAGATTATAAAGTAAAATCTATTTAGAAAATAAATTTGCTGTAATATTTAAGGGAATACTGAAACTCCAGTTGGAACCTCCACCTGATTAGTAGGTACTTCTGCACACAGATTGACATTTTATCACGTGACTTGAATTGACCAAGATGCAAACCTTGGTTACCACCAGATTCAAGTAATAAAAACAGTAAACTTCTTTTTTTTTTTTCATCTTTTAACAACTGTCAGTAGCATGCTTTAAAAAAAAAAAAAAAAACAACCAACCAACAACAACAAAATGAAGATAACCTTGCATCTCAGTCTTATTCTTCTAGGTATGTCAAAATGACTATGTATGCCTTTACTTTGTCTGTTCCTCAAATACTTCCCAGTTCTAATTCAGTAACTGTTGGGGAGAATGAGAACAGGATTGGATAAAATTTGAAAATACTCATTTTGTGTTCTGGAGTGCTACTGAAATGCTTCTGGAATTCACTTTCCAGTTCTCTCTAAAACAGAGAACATTTATTTAAATAAAACAATGTCCCAAATGAAAATGGATTTCTGTCCTTCAAATTAATATAAACTAAAAAAAAATTTCATTTTCCTAGGCAGGCCTGATGAAAATCATGTTCAGAGTGTTACACAAGTTATATTGCATTTCTACAGCTGAAAATGAGAAGTTCTAATACCATATGACTTGCCATTAAAATTTTTGGCTACTCTGTATTTGATTATTTGTTGTACAAGCCTACTTCTTCATTTCTTAGAGCCTGCACATGCATTTTAATTCTATGCAAAGCCACTAAATACATCATAAATTTTATGCTGCTTGAGGACAGTTAAAAAATGAGCCAAATCTAACATGCAAAAATGGTTTAATCTTCTAATTAAGCAGATCAGTGCAGAAATTTATATGAAAAAGGCACAGAAAGTGTGACAGTCAGGTGGACAGATATTAAACCACAAATCAACAAGGAATTAATGGCATAATTGTGCAATAGATTGCAGATATCCCTATCCAGCAGTTTAACTTCATCCATAACCAAAAAGAAATGTGGGAAGCAAGATCAGAGACAGGGTGACCTGGCAAGACAATTTCTGCTGTAAAAGACAGCAAACCTTATGAACTCAAGCTCAAAGCTACTCCAGCTTTGGTCTGGTGAACAATGATCTGTATACTTAGGGTTTTAATGGGCTACTGATCCCAAGTGTGTTTTATCCATTCCAGACAAACCTTTAAGCACTACCATTCCTGACCTCACAAAACTGCTTTAAGATATAGCTAAGAGAACAGTCAAATTTTACAAAAGGCTTTAAGGCTTTTACATTATAAATATATTGATTCTGGTGTAACAACTTTATAACATTTTTTAAAAAGCAGGTAAAAACAACAGGCAAAGCAGGGGAAAAAAAAACTTTCAAGATTGAAAGAAATCCAAACCTCAAAAGCAAACTCAAACTGAGCACAACTGGTCTAATTAACATATCCACATATAATCAAAATACCTTTGAGGACAAGCAGTTGATACTCATGGAACAGAGGAGGGATGTTAGCAACGAAAGAGATGCTAACATGGTTAAATAAAAACAAACAACACCAAGAGAAAGACAGGGTTGGCATTTTACTTTCAAAAGAGGGACTCCCAAAAGAGAAAGGAGTAGCAATATCTCTATCAAATCTGGGTTTTTATAAATATCACAAACCCCGTAATTTTACTGTCTCACTGCTTCTTTTTAGAAACTTTCCCTTCAGGACCAGGATTTGGAAGTCAGAACTGGAGCAGCTGTTTTGCAAGACATGCTCACACTACACTGAGCCTCCTGCTGTACCATAAAGCATAAACCCCAGACACATCCACTCTCTATATCCACCCCCCTTAAAAGCCACATTGGAATTCTGGTTTTTATTAATCAAAGACTGGTCTCAGTCATGTAATCCCATCTGTGAGTGTTAAACCTAATAGTGCAAGGCTCTATGTGTAGCTCAAACTTCAGTATCAGGACTAGAAAGGTTCATGAAGTCTACATTGTCCTGAAAACTTCTGCTGTGTTTTAATGAAATGCTATAAAAAAACCTGTAGAAACTCTGTTGCATTTTTATAATTATTCATTCTGGAAAAAAAGATCTATTCTAAAAAGAAAACATCTCAAGTTCTGACAAACTATCAGACACCTGCTTAGCTACAGAACAATAAAAAAAACTCCCAGCTTTTCTAGACTAGCACTATTCTACTCTCCTGACTTATACCAATTCTGCAGTCTTGGTCTGACTCGCCTTATTCATCAGCATAATGCTCATGCCACCCATTAACTAGCAACAGCCGTACAAGCATTAAATATCAAAGACAAAAAAAACCGAAGGAGCCAATGAAAAAGCAGGCACCAAGGCAAGGCAGTGCTGGAGAATGGTAACTGACCCATGTCCAAGTCTGATTACACCTATTATTGAGGAATTTATGCAATGGAGACACAAACATGTCTGACAGCCCCTGATATTGCTCTCTCCATACAGCTCCAGGAAAGGTTGGCTGAGCAGAGTAGGAGCACACACCCTTCTCCTGCAGTTTGTTCTGCAGTTGTAGAATTCAAGATTTCTACATGATCTTTTCCAGCTTCCAGCCAAAGAGAAGGAGCTGTTTTGCCAAAACTACAGCATAAATGTATTCTATGTTTCAAAAAGACACAACTTCAGACACAGAATTAGGACATATTACTTACAGGATTAGCTTTAATACTTGCTAATATCTCTGCACATACATAAACAGTCCTTGAATGGCCACTTGAGGTCACTGGACTGGACTCACCAGCCAAGGCTTCTCAGCAGCTCTCCTCAAAGGGAGCTTTACATTTCCCAGTATGACACCTTGCACAAAGCTACCAAAGAGCTTTGCTGACCTTTACACGGAAACAGAATGACCCTTCTTCTGCCACAAGGTCAGGGGTTCCTGCCATAAATCCCAGCCACTGAGCAGAACTCCTCACGTTGAGTTACAATCTGCTGTGGAGAAGGAGTGAGTGCTCCTGCCCTGAACAGCTTCCAGGCAGCTGCAGGAATGGTAACTCACACAGCCCAAGGAAGCGCAGAAACACTGGCAGCATGATCCTCCCAAACATGGGACCCTCCCAGCAGTGTTCAGGAGAGCTTTGTGCCAGAGATTCATAAGATGTGTAAAATCAACTAAATTAAAGGTGAAATATAGAACTTTTACTAACTAGCCATAAAAAAGGAAGTGGAAGCATCTGCTAGAGGTTAACACCAAAGCAGCATCAATTCTTCAAGCCTAGGAGATCAAGAAATAACAGGGCAGATAAGAGGATATTACACCTATTCCAAGGGCACCTCAATTTCATAGGTGACTATGGGAGTAAAAAAATTAATCTAAGTGCCTTAAAATATGTTTAAAAATTGGCTGGCTTGATTTGCACTCTTTTCACCACTTTCTAGGCTGGCAGGTAGTGTTTTCAAACCTGAACAACAGAACTAAAATGCAGAAGTTTTGCCTAAACACTGATGGAACAAATCAGATAGACACACTGGCCTTTTTTTCCAAGCCTGTATTCTATCAAAAGAAAAGCAGTATGCAGCACTTCTTCATGCATCGCTGTCTTGATTAAAGTAAAGTACTCTTCATTTCTTATCAGCATAACCCAAGACACAATTTAAATTATGTGATGATAAATCCCCTATCATAGACTTCACAGATTACTTCTAATATAAAACAAAGACATTATAAATTCTAATTTCATGAAGTTTATTTTTATGAACATTTCACAGAAGTAATTAGTGGTGTTTTTCCTTTAAAAATATTTAGGACATGATACCTCATGTGGCTGTTCTACCACACCTATTTGCTGCTGAAACTTCTGGGTGTCGGGTTTTTCCTTATACCTTCGGAAGTCAAAAAAACTTTCTGAAGCACTACTACATTTTTCAAAAAAGCCACACAGAGTATCTTTCATTTAAAATCCAAGTTCTGCAACTTCAAGCCTTGTTTCAAAAACAAACTTTACCTGTCCATTCCTCATTTCTCCCTTCTGTAACAAATGTCACACTTGCCTTATTCACTTGCTTCCCCCCATCTTGGTCCAACTTTCCAGCCAGTCAGCTTTTCTCTTGGTTTACAAAAAGATTTCTTCACGCAATATAATAAAAGGCTTTAGTTGATTTCAATATGGGAACTGCTTAAAATAAACCACCCAACACCCTTCTCTGTTATTCAGATGCCAAATTTCAATCAAGAGATAATAATGCTCTTTCTTTGTACTCCATCCATTACAGCTCCACTCTTGTGTTGCAGGAGAATGCCAACCCTTATCCTGGTTTACAAGCAGTGGATGTTATGAGATTTAAGGAAAAGTGTCGTTATATAACATTCAATTAAAGATCAAAACTCTTCAGAGGTGGAGGTAGGCATCTAACCATGCAATGAACAGAAGAGAATACTCTACAAAGGTTCTCTGTCATGGTGGTACTCTCCTTTGGTGACTGCAACTGTAAGCCTACTGCCAAATGGAAATAACATCCATACAAAATAATACAGGAATAAAAAGATGGTGCTATTTTGGAAAGGTGAATTTTGTGGCAATCTGAAAACCATCAGAATAAAGCCAAAACATAAGAGTAACTGAAGATATGGCCAAAATATTCACCCTAAATGATGAGCAAATTCTGTAAAAGCTCCATTAACAAAATCAATTAAGAACTTGCCTTGATGGTACCTTTTGAATGAAAGGAATGTAATTCTGAATTGGACAAATTTGGACAACATGATTATTGCAAAATTCTCACTCCAGAGTTCGTACTCTCAAAATGAAGCTGTGCTTTTTCACAGCAGTGTTTGGCAGTAAATCCCAGTTACGTATTTGATTTTACATGATGTGCGTTGTGTCCACCATCTCAGACTGTGCCTGCAGATAGCACAAATGCACCAGTCCACCTCCAAAACACCATATCAAAAGTGTGTATCATCAATCCAGTAAATGAATAAAAGGCGTTCATGGTTTTCACTGTTTTTCTGGAGGGCAGATTTAACACTTAAGAAGTAGGAAATTAACTACATTACGGTATATTTGGTGCAAGATGTTACTCTTGCAACAGTGAAGGCTGAATGATGCAGGTGGCCCCTTTCAATGCAGATCTCCACCTACCAAAAATGTTGTTTTACCAAGATAGATTTGATACAACTGGAGCATCACAGCACACCCAGTTGTCAGAACTTCATAGAGTAATACTGCTGTGTCTTTGAGGAATTAATTTCCTGATGAGTTAAAGCTCCAAAGAGGAAATAAACTCTGACTACACTTCTCAGCAGGTAATCCATTCAATCCTATTTAATTAAGAACTGGAATAAAAGTAATATTAAAGCAGATTCCTGGTGGGGAAAGGAAAAAATCTTACATCAAAAACTTGCTGCAACTTAAAAACAGTTATGATGCTCTTGCCTAATAACAAAAGGAGAAATCTTGCAACAGAGTTAAAGTGGTAAGATAAAAAAGCAATTCTTTAATGAAAGCTTTCAGGTGCACAAAATATGGCATTGCACATGCATGATACAGGATTTCTTAATTTTTATAGGGCTAATTAAATAGTATATCTAGCCAGTACATCCAATAAGAAATCAGTTATCCCAGTAATCCACCCCTGGGTCAGCCGTTTGGAGCTGGTCCAGGGGCTTCTTTGCCCTATTTTCTTGTTACGTCTCTTAAGTTTTATTAGAAAATAAGATGTCTTTGTCAGGAATTCTCTTCTTAAGAGTAAGACTAAACAGAATTTCAAGAATGTATAGTAAGGGTTTGTTAAAATGTGAAGGAGGACAGGAAAAATACTAGAAGCTACACAAACATACATTAAAAATACACAATACTATAAATATATGAAAAATATATAAAAAGCTAAAAAACCTTTAGGCATCACTACCAGGCTATAATTAGTTACTGTGTACTTGGCAGACTTTGGCATAAGCTTTCTTATTGCAAATGAAGGAACTCATCCATTTTTCTAATCAAAGAAGATAAACCTCACAGGAATTTCAGTCTTAACACAACTTTCAAAAAAACAATCTGACCTTCGCCTGTCTAAAACACCAAACCTGCCATGCCTACACACCTCCTCAAAGGGAAATACCAAGAGCTGTATTTGCATCCCAACAGCACCAATGATCCACCTGGAAAGGGAAGGACCACAGCTCTCGGAGATTTAACAGCCGGCGTGCAGTATTACTGTCATTTCCTACCCAAACAGGCCCCTGAAGTTTCTAATGTTGAAGCAAAGACTAAATATGCTTTCTGGGGTCTTCCTAATGACTTTAATCCCAAGGGGGAGAGCGGATCTGATGTATCTGACAATACAGATGCTATCACAATTCATCTTATACAAAGAGTACTCCCACCAATAATTCAACACTGGCAAGGTTGCGTCAATTCTTACTCAGCAGCATGTACAATTCTACAAAATCAAATTGTAACAGACTTAGTAACTTTAAGTTTCCATTAAATTCACAACATACCTCTTCTGATTCATTAGCCATTGTTTGGGATTCTTCCAGTTCCTCATCAGCTGCATACTCTCCTTGTTCTTCCATTGCCTGCTCATTATATGATTGCATGTAATCTTCATCCTAAAGCAGTAACACAGGAAGGTGAAAAGACAGAGACCAGTGGAATAGGTGGGGTCTGACTACATTGCTACAGCTTCCAGAGTGGAAGAGAAGTATTGCACCTCTCAGAGCTTTCAACTGTAAGTTATGTGGCACATATACAGCATAATTAGCAGGGCTTTAACCAGACAGTAATTTCAATATTATCAAAACCAAAACAGCTTCCATTCATATTCCAGCAATGTTATCATAAAGATTCTGTTTAATACTGTTTGCCCCAACTACTTCTATACATCTACATCCACTGATTACAAATTCATGAAGCAAACACTGCAGGACTTCCTTACAGGAAAAACCCATCTATAGCACATACACATTAACATCAGATTTTACCCCATCAAAATATAAACATTCTTAAAGCATTCTGCAAGTGCTTACATATGAGTGGTTCAACTTGGAAAAATTATGAACATAAAACACAAGCAAAATCTTTCTTAAGTTTGCTTGTATTTTAAAACACCTCACTGATCACATACAGTTTCAATTAAGATTAAATCATTTCATTAGCAATTAAAGACAGTGCATGTTCTCTAATATGCTGCTTAAATTATATTGAATTATGCAGGTGACATTTTCTGAACTAACCTCCAATCTCTTTATTCAGGTTTAGACAGCTCTCAGTTACAAAAAGGATGAACAAGCAGGACATCAATCACTTTGGGATATTAGCACCTTAAAGATGTCTTTAGCAGGTCAATAATCTTTTCACCTTCGAAGGACTTTATCAGATCTTGTCTAAAGCCTGGATAAAAGCTTTTGCATTAAGTACTTCTAACAATTGGCAGTGTATCTCCACCACACAAAGCTGTTTTCTTCCTTAAGGATACAATCCTCAAGGTCATGATTCTCAACTGCTTTCCAGCATGACAAAGGAGCATTACCTACGGCCAAACAAGCTGTCAACACAAACTTTGTCACAGCCTAGATAAAGAAACTGGCAGACAGTGATAATAGGTCTAATTTCCCCTCCTCCCTAGGGAGGTAAACAGATTTTAAATCAGTCTAAAACCCTATGCACGTGAAGCAATGTTATCTTTGAAGATACAATAGAAAGAAACTCACTGGAAATTCATCTAGGGGCTCATTGATTTCAAGGTCTAGCACTTCATCTTCTTCTCCAGGCTCTTCCCCATATTCTATTTGGTCTTCTGTCAGCTCAGGATCATTGCCTTCATAATGTCCTTCCTCTGCATATTCTGAGGCATATTCTTCAGGTGCTTCAGATTTGTCATAACCAATTTCATCTTCCCCTTGGTCATACTCAGATTCGTGCTCCAGTGAGGGATCGTTGATGGACTCGGAGAGCTCGTATGATGTTAGGATGCCAGATGTGGCATTGAGGCTCACCGTGACACCTGAAGAGCTGTGGGATAGGGGGAAAATTCAGAGGCTGAAGTCTAACTGCCAACTACTCACAAAGATTTAGCAAAACAAAGCCAACAAACACAAAATCTCCAAGTTGGTGGATAGAATTATACCCCATACACTATTTGACTCCATGCCATGTTCCCATAATGCATACTAAAATGCAGCTTATCACCAGCTGCAGGCTATTTGACCAGGGGAATCAAACCAACCAGATGGTTTAGCAGGTCAAACTGGCAAAAGTCCTGCTTGGTAACCAAAGCAGACCAGATTCAATTTTAATTCCAAGACTAACAAAAAAATATACAAAATTGCTATAACTGCATCTGTTTTCCCAATCTTTCAGAATACATTAGTAAAATAATTTTTACTAAATGTATTAACATTCTTCATTCTTGACTATCTTGAATTCAAACTTTCATTTTTAAGACAGATTTAATGGTCTACTTAGAATCATATAAAATAGATAGTCAAGAATTGTAATTTAAATGATTAAGACATTCTTAACTAGCACTAGAATAGACACTGAGAAAAAACAATCAATACAAAAACTGGCAAGTTTATAATCTGTAGGCAGGCACAGCAAAGCTTAGAGTTTACTGTTGACAAAAGCTAGTCTCATCAACACATAAAAAAGCAACTAACCAACAGCAGACTAGTTCTTGATTTGAGGGCTTCAGGTATAAGGAATACAAAGAATTTATCTTTTGTTAAATAACATTCCTATTATTCACAATTTTCCTGTTTTGAGGAAACAAGACCCAGGCAGCTTTGAGCTATTTGCATCTCTAAGACGGAGAAGATTTAACAGGAAAGTGAAGACATTATGCAGGATTATCATTATCCTCCCACCTACAGAAGCATGAGGTTGAATGGAAACAAAGGGAAGGGAAAGGCTCTCTCTGGCAATAAAACCGCTAAAAATGCAAAATTTGTCTACAGAAACCTGCTTCTACTGAGCAATAATATCACATTTGACATACTTTATCATCACTGTGTTTGGTCACTGCGTTTTGCTACCCAGGGGTCTCAAGGAGGATATATAGCAAAAAACAAGAATGAACTATAACTGGGATTCCCTTTTTGAAGGGAACAGTCCAACCCTAAATCCTGCAGGGAGGACAACGGCAGCCAGTGAAGAGATTGATGGGGGAGCATTTTATCACACCCTCATCAATCCAACATAGGGATGGGACTCCTTATCCTAATTACAGCTAAAGACAGGGGATCTCAGAGATGGAGACACACCTATGTATGTTACACATAGACACACATTCATAGCTCTTAGGATGACATGCCCTGACAAGTAAAGGAAAAGGTAGAAAAACACACAGGCCAGAAAAAGCAGCAGTGGCACCACATCACTTGGACATCACAAGCATCTTCTTTGCTACTTCAGTCCAGCTTGAAAAGTAAAAACAACAAGACACACATTTTGACTTGTAATGCCCATAATTCAGCTGTGGAGCTGTATCACCACAGGGTATTCACAGGGCAGGATCCTCAGTAAACTCCCACAGCAGTACCTGCTCCAGCCTATTAAGTCTGTTGCAAATTTTCTGCTATGTAATTGTACAAAAATATTTAAGTCACAAATTTCCCTCCTTGGGGTCTCAGGAGGTAAGACAGATTTTTATAAGAAAGATGGCAGAGAAGGACTATATAGGAGAAGGAAGCTTACCACAGTAAGCAATACTGAGGCAGTAAAGAAAGCTCTGTAAGTGCTTATAATTAATTCTATATGCACAGTAGATGACAATTTCTTCTTATAGGCTTTTTATAGATTTGAATAAATTTATTAGATCAAAATAAACAGAATAATTTTACTGAAATGTTAACAATGCTACTGAGTACATTATATATATCACTAAGTACCTGGCTACATAAAAAGCAAAACTATTCTAAGTATATATCAATTACTTTAGTTTAGTATTTATTAGTCATCAGTAGTAGTAGTCATTCATAGCTTCAAGTTACCCAAAACAAGATTCAAAAAAGAAATACCGAAATTGTTGTTCCTCTTCATTGTCACTTTGCAGAAGATCATCATTCAGCTCTTCATCTGACAAGTCTGACTGATTCTAGGTTTCAGAAAAAGTCAATCATGAACATAAAAGATACAAACTTTTAACCAAGTACTGAACACTAAATATTTTTTAAGAGGAATATATCCCTAACTAAGACCATATCTTCAAAGAAATTAGCTAATTCAATGAGAAAAAACACACAAGATCACAAATCTTAAAATACATCTTTGACAATCCTATGGAAATTTACAGAACTCAAATTTGCCTATCAACACTTTTTTTTCACTGATCCATTCTCAAATACAGCCAAAGATGACAATTTATTTAAGAGAGACCAGGAAGGAAGAAAGGTTAAGCTCTCATACACAGCCTTGTGACCTTGATGCATTAGGCAAGTCAAGAAAATGCACGAACTGCAACTTCTAGAGAGCTGAGATAGGAGACTGAAGGAAAGGATACGATAAAGAAAACGCAAAAATCATGATTAGTTTGTAAGCAAAGAAAAACAGAAGACAATATTGTGTCTCCTCCTAATCTGTCAAATCAAACAATGTTCATTTGGTTCGGTTTGTTAGGTTTTTTTAATAATTACCCCCTAGGAAGAGATAACTGCATTTCTGCTAAGTAACATTTCCAACCCCTAAAGTAATAGGGCCCGAAAGGTTACACAAAGGTAGACTTATCTAAAAGTACTGGGATGAGACTAAGTAGAAGGAAGTTTAGCCTAAACAGCTCAGGGAAAACTTTCTGAGAAATCTATTATTATCCCACCACCTGAGTCCATACCCACAGATACTGCCCTGTAACACGGCAGAAGAATAGAGGAAGAATAGAAAAAGCACAAAAACCACATAATACAATGGAGAATCAAGTACTGGTCAGTATTCACATATATCATTTTTTTAACTTAAGTAAGTAGCTTTATCAACTCCATTCATAGTACAAAGATGTATACCATGATAACTGCTTATGGTTTTGGTAACTGTTTAACATACATCTACAACCATTATCCTCCTGGAATTCTGTTCTCTTTAAACCAGCACATGAGAATAAAGAACCTCCTATCTTTAACAGGAAATGCTTACAGAATAATTTCAAGAAGCTAACTTCCAACATTTGAGGATGGTTATAAAAAACTACAACAAAAAAACTCAACTCTTAATAAAGCTGGGTTTCTTAATTACCTATTAATCATCAACTAAAACTTTAAAAACTACTTTAAAAATGAGTTCATTTAGCAGATAAAATAAACAAACAGGTGACCAGTAAATTTGATTTTGCAAACAGAAGTTGTATCTTCTCCTACAGATATCTGGCAAATCCAAAGATATATTTAGTTCTTTTCACAGAGTTCAATTCTGGAAATAGGTACCAGCAGCAAGAGCAGACATGGGGAGAACGTGTTTATGTTCCCCAGTTTTAGCTGCTCCCATATTTTTCCCCTCACTTTAAAAGGCGAAATCCTCTGCCTACTCATCAGACAGCGAGGTAGCAGATCATGCACACTTAGTGTGAACTTTCACAGATGACACTGACTGCTTTTTTATTTACTCTCTGGTAAATACTGCTGGTATTTTGACAAGTGATTTTTAATAGGCAGGAAACTGGCACTTGGATTTAATTCTCCATCATGCTAATTAGCATTCAGGAGACCTAGCTGGGTTGAAAAAAAAATTGCTCTAAGTTTTATTTTTAAAACCCACACTTGGAGGTACTTCACAGAACGAAACAGAGCCCTGAGTGCAGAATGCTCTGGCAGTAAGGAAGATCTCAGGCACCTGTGGCTGTCAGGCTTTGGGGAGGTAACTAAAATACACGAGGCCAAACCTAACACCTGAAATGGGTAAGCTGAACAACATTCACATTTTAATGTCTGCAACAATTCACTTTAATACACATCTCTTACCTTTTTTCCAGTTAGCAAATCCTCTCCAAGCAAGTCATCATCAAGTTCACTGGAAAACAGTAACAAATTTAAGAAAGTGAACCTTACAAAACAAAACCAAACACCTTACAGGACACTTAAAGAACTGCCTTGAGAATTGCTGCCAAGCCAGCACAAAGCTGCTTTTAGCAAAGCATTCAGGGAATAAAAGATATGTATTTTTAGTGAAACAACGGACCATACATATTAAGTAAGTCTGCTGTTGCATTTCATTTCTGTTTTCTCCCCTTTCCATATCCCCTCAACTAAACACAGCAGAGAAACATAGCCAAAGCACAGGCACAGCCAGCTGAAACACAGCCATTCTAGGTCCTTCACTCCAAGGCCATTTGGACACATTGTCCAAACTCATTTTGTCCAAATTGCTGACTTCCAGTTCTCCAGGGAGGAAGTGAGACAGGAATGTCCTGTGGGCAAGACTCAGTCTACAGGTCCCCATGTGGCCCGAGCTGTGCCTCAGCAAGGAGGCTGGGAAGCCAGCTGGCTTGGGAGCCTGGATCTTTCCGAAAGGCCGGGCTTAGGCCTTGATCTTTCATAAACACTTTATTCCCTTCTCCTCCAGTTGAGGGTAAGGTCAAACAGACATTTGTAGGGTGACAAAACCAAATGCATGTTTCACCCGTTTTATAATTGTGCCCAAGAATTCAGGAAGCACAGAAATACCTGGCTTACAACACTTCTGCCATCACAGTGCAACTGCCCCATAAATAAGATTGAATACAAGGAACTACAGTCCAGGTGAGTTAAACTTCAGAACAACTGCTTAATTTCATTCTTCCTTGAGTGAAAGAATTATCTAGTGACAGGGATAAACAGATTTCCCTTCTATAATAAACACCTGTTACTGACAAAAGCATGTATTAGAATATGTATATCAATACTAAAACGAGATGCAAGTGATTTGAAATATGAGCTGTACTTTAAGAGGAGAGTATTTCTACCTGCATACCTTAAAAAAACAAAGAAACACAAAACCCACCATGCCTTAGGTAGTACATAAAAATCAAATCTCCCAAGTGAGAATGGCCTATGTGAACAGAAAAGGAATTTGTGTAAGAGCTCCTTAGGACTACATGGCAAATACTTGAAAATGGGGAGGCAATTCCAAAACATAAATCAGTCGGTTTTGCAGATGGAAACATCTCTTTCAGAGCTGATAACTGTACAGATAACATGGGAGGGAAGAGGGGGTGGGGGGTGGTGTAAAAATTTTGTGGGCTAGGAAAGAACAAATGATACACCAAATAAGCCCTAAATAGGACATTATCATCAGTACACAGAATTTATCCATGGTTATTGATCACAAATAGTTCCAGGAATGACTGAACATAAATAGCAATTGTTTTGTGCTCAATGTAATATTAAACAAAAATTGGGAGATAAGACATATCAAACATTCCAAAGAGAAAACCAACTAGAATTCAAACCTCTTCTTGCAGACAGGAAAATCTATGTAACAGAAATGGCTGCAGAAAAATTTCCTACTTCAATTTTGTCTCTAAAAAAAAAAAAAATCGCTAGTCTCTTCGACTGCCAGTAATCTAACAAATGCACCAAAAGGCTTGAAAGTATTTCCTAGCACATGGTCCACCACTGACAGCTTTTAATAAAACTGCACTAGAGAAATTCCAAAAGATGGCAAGAGCATATGTCACAGCAGCATTTAAAGACAAAAACCACGTTCGGGTATCAGGAAATTCAGATTAAGCAAGGAAATGCAAAAGAAAGACATAAAGTATTCTTTAATTAAGTATCTAAACATAGCTAGGGCTATTTAGCACATTACTAAAAAGCTTCCTTGATGTGATTATTTAGAAAAAGATTAACATTTGATCACTAGAAGTAACTGCAAACGTGTTCTACATTTTTAGAAACTCTGGCCTATTGCTAGACAGTCAAAAAATTAACACTAGGATATAAATTAAGTTTGTATCAGAAAAGGATACTCATTAAAACATACTAAAATATTCAATGTCATTCATTATTTTCATTGATAAATTAGAAGAAAAATGACCACGAGTAACTTTTTGAATAAACAAAGTAACAGTGAAAAGCCTGCAGAGTAAAGTGGAACTCTCTCAAGCTTCTTTAAAGTAGCCAAGCTATCTACTAGAAAAAGTTATCTTTTAGAAAAAAGGGGGACCACAAGGACTAAACCTGAGCATTAAAAAACAAAGCAAATAAAGAAAAGAACCACAAAGAAAGCAAAGCAAACAAAAACCCCCCAGATACTAGGCTAGCTGAGAAAAATAGACAAAAATGAATGGTTGCAACCTGGTATCACACAAATCCACATAAAATAAATGTGAATAAAAGTACATCTCTATGATAGGTCCAAAGGCAACTCACCCTCACTATCATCAAGACACAAAAGTCTTTCCAAAACCACAATACTAGAAATTTTGGGTTAAGATAATTTTGGGTTTGCTCAAAAGTAACAGACTAATTTTCTTCCCCTTCCTCAACCCCCAATACCCAACATTTTCCTCACTGAATATATTTAGCTTTCTCAAATAAGGAAGGAAAAAAAAAAAAAAGCAGACAGTAAAAAGTGGAAAGTTTTCTGCCAGCATAGAGAAATGAGTAATCTCAAAGAAAGGTCTGAACAAGTGAATTTTAGCAAAAGTCAACTACTAAATCAGCCCTGTCATCTCGAAGGAGAGCACTAGAAATGCAGTAGCCCAAGCTTTGGGCTACTTAATGAGATAAATGTATAAATTAACGTGATAAAAACATCAGATTGGCCCTTTTAGGCCTCCAGTTTCATAAGCATGCCTCAAACATGAGCAGTAGCAAGGACACAAATGTTTGAAGAAAAGAACTTGTGAAAAATGGAAAAAAATCTCCAAGAACAATATTACATAAATAACTGGAGCCTTCCAACTCTCAGTTAACACCCTCCAGGGTTTGAGAAAGGACAGAGACCTGAAAATTCAAAATTATTTAAGTGACTGGGGGATGGAACTCAGTCAAGTAATAACACAGTAAGAGCTGATGGTTGATGAAGATGAGTGACTAACAGAACTCCTTCATCTCTCTCCTCAAATGTTGCTTGAGTTGAAAACAAAGCATGAACGATTAAAACACTGAGACTACTGTGTTCATCCAGCCCTTTTTCCATCTTCAAGAAACTAAGTCCTTTACTGAATTAGGCCAGTAGGTAAAACTCCCAAGCAATCACATTAGGCAACATACCCATGTACAACATCTGTAATTGCCAAGACACTCATAGAACTCAACACTTCCAAAGACATGTTAAGAAAAGAAATATTCCAACACATGCAAATAATATTTTATTAGATACAGGTGTAAAACAAAATTTCTGAAATGACAGCAAGATGAAACTCTGGAATCTTCTGCTCTGCACCTAAAACCACTTCCCTAAGAATTTCACCACTGAATTTTTGATCATTTCTCTTAAAATAAATGCAGCTAATAAACACATAAATTTAAACTTTTTTCTAAAACTAAATTCTTGTATACTTCAAAGTCTCAGCTTGGTTAAAATACTCTAGAACTGCTCTCAAGCCCTATTAAAACCAGCTTTGCACAGGGAGTTTATCACTGGGTAAAAGCTTCCAATTTCCAATGCAACAGCTGCTTGACTCTTCCTAATTTTCTCAAGTGATGAGTAGGGCAGCTAAAATCAAATGTGACCAGTCAGTAGCTAAGAGCCCACCCATTCACATCACGAAGTCAGCAAAGGCCAAAAGTTCAGAATATATTCCAATACAAAACATTTTGCCTGTAATGCTGATTTTAAGGCTTCTGAATGACCCATCCTGGGGATGGGAGGCAGCACAGGAGTGACCCAGCCTGAGCAAGTTATTTCAATTACACTCTCAAACTAGAGTAGTTCCTCGATGTAGTTCAGCATCCAACCCTCTAACAGCTGTACTGGCCCGACAGAGAGCAGACACTACTCACCAGCAAACAGCAGAACACCCTGTATATACTGGAGCTACTGTCCAAATTCCTCAGTCACATACTCGCCTCCTGCAGCAATGAAAACTACCCACTTAACCTAGCAGAAAAGCACAGAGGAGGAAACTAATGCCTCTAGAATGACATTAAGTGTACAGCAGCTGATTTATTCCAAATACTCAGCTCAGTGGAAAACTACTTACAGTAAAATTTGTTTACTACAATCACTTGAGTGATTATTAGAGAAGACAGATACCTATTTGGAATATTTTTTTCCGCCCTTTTAGAGTGAAAACCACTGGCAAAGTCTGAAGATGTCTATTACTAAAAAGGAATCATAGAAAAAAAAACAGAAATAAGTGAAAAGTTTTCTCCCAGAAAGAGTAGACCAGTCTAGCCAGCAGCTTGATTCCTGTCACATAAAAGAACACACATTCCCCCTCAAAATAACCCAGAGCACACACACTTCTAAATCTTTACAGCAGTCATGTTGTTGAAGAAGCCCATGCCTAAGCTCTCCTCCTCTTCCCCAATTTAAAACTGAAGTAGAACTTTGGATAAGAATTTAAACATCAAGTTAAAAGTAAAAAAAAAAATTAAAAATTAAGTTGGCCAAATTCAAGTACTAGCAAATTCTAACTATTTAAACCACCAAGGTCTACTAAATATTTAAAAGGAAAACCAGAACATTTATTTCAAAATTACACACCATAAATACTTAGTATTTATCCAATTTTAAATGGCATCTCTTCACAATGCTCTATATTCCTCAAGGCAAGTACACGTTTGGCACAACCTAGCATTGGCTGACACATGCAAAACAACCAACATCTTCATTAGTATCTAAATGTGCACTGCTCTAAATGTTACAGTACAAAATGCCAGAATGAGAAAACAGAACAATGCAATTCAGCATAGAGAAACTGAACATGAAAATATTCTACCTACCTGTCCCAGTCATCATCTCCAGCTCTTCTTCTCCAAGACCTTTCTGCACCAGGCTTATCAAACTGATCAAAGTCATCATCTGTAAAAAAAGGAGACTACATTAAATAATTCTTATTGAAATGAAAGGTTGCCAAAGCAACCACACAGATGGGATTTTCTGGGTAGATGTGGGGGTGTGTGTGCTGTTCAGAAGATGCAAAAATATCCTTTTCTACTTTTTAATTAACATGAAGAAAACAGAAATACCAACACAGAATTATAGAATGATTAGGGTTGGAAAAGACCTGTAAGATCGCCAAGTTCAACCATCAACCCAGCTCCACCACAGTGTGCACCATTAAACCATGTCCTCAAGTGCCATATATGGCCACACGGTTTTTGAACCCTTCCATGGATGGTGACTCCATTTTCCTGGGGAGCTTGTTCCAATGCTTTACGATCCTTTCAAACATGCAATCTAAACCTCCCTTGGCACAACTTGAGGCCATTTCCTCTCATCCTGTCCCTTGTTACCTGGGGGAAGAGACAGACTCCCACCTGGATACAGCCTCCTTTCAGATGGTCGTAGAGAGTGGTAAGGTCCCCCTGAGCCTCCTTTTCCCCAGGCTGAACACCCTCAGCCCCCACAGTTGCTCCTTGTCACACCTGTGCTCCAGACCCTGCACCACCTTTGCTGCCTTTCTCTGGACACACTCCAGCACTTCAGTGTCTTTCTTGCAGTGAGAGGCCCAAAACTGAACACAGAATTTGAGGTACAGCCTCACCAGTGTTGAGTACAAAGGGGTGATCACGGCCCTTGCCCTGCTGGCCATACACACAAACCAAGATGGTTTTCTTGGCCACCTGGGCACGCTTCTGGCTCATGGTCAGCCACTGTCAACTGACATCCCCATGCTTCAACAATAAAAAAACTCCCATAATATACTACACAGCTTTGCCCCTTCTCACTGTTATGGCAAGGATCACCCAAAGAAAGCAGATAAAGCACAGGCAAAATCACTGGCATATTTTGCCAGTGAAGGTCATTCCAGAGATGAGAGCTCCCCAGAGCATGAAACTGAGACGCAGTGGAGGTGAAGGTAACATCATCTGCCAAATCTTTGCTTGCCTTGGAGGCCACAAGCTCATCCACTAACACCGAGCATGCAAAGGCACTTTGAAAATAGGAGTAAACCTCAGGTCAGCACAGAGCAGGTCAGTACCAGCAACAAAACAAAGAAGAGTCGAAGCCACCATCAATTCTCTGAACTGGGGCAATAAAACCACCAGAAGTCACTGCAGCAGACTACACTCTGTACCTAAGCACGCACTTGCCTTCCAAGAAACAACTGGTGCTCCATATTTCTCTCAACAAATACCCCAATTTAGCACCCACCACATCCTCTTGCACAGCTTAGTTTGCAAGTGACAATTTTGCTACTCAAGAACATAAAAACTTCCATTTCTCTGCAGAGAATATGCAAAGGTCATCTTGTCACCTGGAAACTGCAAGCACATACCCTCAAAGACACTCAACCTCCACTCTCTCCTCCTCTGACTACAGCCCAACAGAGAATGCACACCTGGATTCATTCTCTTTTCACACATTTAAACAACTTCAGTAAGAATCAAACAAGTGGGCAAATAAAAGTTATACTCAACACAGGGTGAAAGCTGCTGCAGTTTAATAGTCTGCAAAATACGGGAGGTTGAGCAATCCAGTTCTTGCAGTCTGACACTGAACTGGGATCACTAAAATGCCATATACCCACTCACTCTCCTGACTCTATTTGCATTCAACTCTTTGACCAAGTACACTGCCAAGGAACAACAGTTTTATTCAACTGAGTTTTTTTGTTTGGTTGGTTTCTTTAATAAACCTCCAAAACCAAATCTGTCTTCAGCTCTTTAAACTCAACCCAGTATCCTTTAGTGAATATTCCCCATATGCAGTGACAAACCTATTCACTTCTCACTTCATCATATCAAAATATCAGTGTAAGTGACTGATTGAAGTTTAAAAGAAAGTAAAAACATTAAAAAGAGAAAATTCAGATCTTGCAGTGTCACTGCATTAAAAACTTTCAGTCATACATAGCTATGAAAGTAAGACTGTTCAGTATGAATTATGATGCAACATGAGACAAGTGTGGCAACTCTTATTTTGAAACAGTAGGTAGAAATAATTCTTCTTGATCAGGTTCTCCCATTTACTATCAACAGATACACTTGTATTTTAACTAGTATTTTACATGGGCTAAAACCATTGAAAACAGTTGTTTCACATTTCTCTGCTCAAACATCTACATACTGCAACCTCCTATTCCAATTCCTATTTCACTCACAGAGGAAAGCCAAACAAATACACAGGAATTTCCTATCTTCAACACTAAATTAACCAATTCTGTGGCCTCTGGGGGAAAAAAAAAGCGCCACGTTGCTCCCCTTATGGTCATTCAAAACCATGCTGCAGTGACTGTCTTAGTGCACTGACATTTCAGGGGCACAAATATCCTGCACTGACACTGTTTTTACAGCTGGATTGCAGTAATCCACTGACTTCATGTAACCACCACCAAAGATTATTTTTCTAGGTAAAGCAACCAGTTTGGCAGTAATCCAAATAACAAGTGTCCACATATTGCCTAACACAGCTCAAGACAACGACCACCATCAGGAAGACAGTAAATTCTTTTTAAGCTATGCCTGCTTGCAAGATACATTTTTTCATGCCAAACACCCATTATAAACCAGACACTTGAAGATCTGAGCTCTTAGCACACAATCCTTCCACAGACGGACCTTCACATCAGCGAGGTTTAAATCTAGGCAACACAAAGTTACATACCAAACTCTTCTCTGTTAAAATTTCTCCACAGCAAAGACAAGCACTTTTAAGAACAACTCACAGCATTTTTCCAACCCAGATATCAAAGTTTCACAGCCATAAAAATGTTTCAACCTATTATTGCTGCTGGTGAAGAAACTATAGCAAAGGAGGGTCCAAGTTCCTGGCAAGTTTCTAGTGTGGACCTGAATCCCCACCACTCAGTCAACATCTTGAACCTCCACCCTCCAGCTCTTCCAAGCCCTCAAAGTTTCTCACATCCTATTCCTTATTTATGAGCAATTTCTACCAAAATTCAAAGCTGATTTACATCCAGCAAAGCTCTTTTCCAAAGTGCCCTCTAGCAGGATGCACAAAAAAGCCCCAAAAATGACTGGACAATTTGCCTGTAGTGACCACAGCTTGCAAGAACTGCTCCCCATGTCCCCTTCGCCTCCCTGTTCTCATCTCTTCTCTCTCCATCTCAACACGTGATATAAAGATCTTCGGGACAGAGGGAGACAGCTTTTCTTTTTTATGCTTATTTGCTCTGTGACAGCTGACACTGACAATGAGCGTTACAAATTATGCCATTTTGACATTAAGGATTGTCAGATCCCAGAGCAGGTTGTAGCTTTCCTTTAGAAAAGGAGGTCACAACAGTCACACATCTACAAATAACATTCCATGCCAGCTTTATTTGTGAGACAGCAGCACTGAAATGGACTCAGGCCTTGCACCTGCAATGTGATGTGATACCTAACAGACCTCATGAGGCATCATTTTCTCTCCATCTCTGAAACCACACAGACTGTCATTTTTTTCCGACCTGTCTAGGCAATAGCATCACAAAATACCAGTAAACAACAATCAACGTAACATTTATAGCCGTTTCTCCTTGAGAAACTTGTAAGTCGATGTTTGTGCCATGGCTGGTTAAACACCTGTAAAACATTAACTTGTATAGAAATCAAACCACTCAGCATCAGCAGAGTATACGACCACTGAGAGCACAGCCAAAGTTTTTTGTTTTTTTTTTTTTTTTAAATAATTCTCAGTACTACTGTGTGGAAGACAATAGGAAAAAAAATGGATGGTGGGAATCCATAACATAAGCTTTTAAAGCACTGAAACGTTTATGGCAGGGAAGAGGTTCTGTATCTCTTCCAGCAGTCTTGGTGCAGCCATACACAGCAACTGTTGCTAAGACACGCGAGGCACTGGCCACGGCTCCTCAGCAAAGCTCACCAAGATGATGTTTATGCATCAGCTGGGTACCAACTGGAACTTGCTGATAGAAGATCACTAAACACACTAAGCCCCCTCTAATTTCCAGGCAACACTAGTAAGTAAAACAAAAAAAAACCCCACAGCAAACCAAAGGAGACCTATCAAACACCAAAAACGCATTAACTGAATAAGCAAGCAGAAGGGGCCACTTACAGAGAGAAAAACCAAACCAATCCACCATCTGGCTCTTCCTACTGCAGTTCTGAGAAAACCACCGTGATCAAAGTGGCATGGAAGTTTCAGGATGCTGCAGAGAAGGACTAATGCTGGCTGTTTTGTTAGACCAGCCTGCCTTGCAAGGCTCTGGCCAGCTGTGAAGCAGAACAAACACAAACACCCTTGGGCCCCACACTAAAAGGTTCCTATTTTCTTTATATTTATGCTGGTGCTGCACCAGCAGTGATGCAAGCTGTTCTATACAGCTTATGCTCTGGTTTTATGATATATGGCCAGAAGTGGTACCTTTTTTCCTGTTCAGTGAGAACAGATCATTCACACCAGAAATCCACAAACCACAAGCCTCATTTCTTCTCTGGCTATGCTGATAGCAGTTTCTAACTCTGTGGGCACCCCTTCAATAAAATCCTCACTAATTTTTCTGCGTAAAATGGAAGTCTTAAGCTGCACAGTCAAGTCTCGCAAGTGTAGGAGGTGAATCAGCAGAACACTGCAGAGCTCTTAACATCTTAAAATGGTACCAAGAGCCTAAAAAGGTAGTCACACATAGCAACTGTTGCTAAGATGGAGTATTTTACTGCAATGAGATGGCCAAGACTTCTAGAGTTAAGGAAAGCACTAGATGACTGCATTTTTAGTCCTCCCAGAACTACACCTGAAAGCTGTCCAGAACACCAACCACGTGCTGTCTCACAAACCTGAACAGTTCAGAATTTGGTGTTCTGGTTTGTTTCAGCACTACACTTCCATGAACACAAAGTATATTATTGTAGTTTTGAGGTACAGGCACTGAAGACTTCTCCTTATCCAAAACAAGATGGAGATGCCACAATGATCCTCTAGTTCAAGGAAAAAAAATGTACTACACACTCTTTACCCAACAGGTCTTCTAATGAAGTAACTAAACCTGACTGCCTTAGGGCAAAATAAAAACAAACCCAACAGGATTCTATGATAGGTAAGGGAGCTAGTAAAAGAAAAAAAAAGAAAAGAAAAGAACAGGAAACTAGAGAGAAAAAGTCATTTGCCACAAGAAAAAACATCATTTCTCTATTCTTCAAATACTACTGAATAGAACAAGTTCATCTTGCTCTACCCTATTCAAAACACTAAACATGACAAGTTGACAGCATTTCAAGCACAAGACACCAGATGAAAAACATCTTATCAGATTATCTTTATGCAAAAGCATATTTCTACAAAATATTTTTCTTCATGTTTCATTGCAAAAAGTTACACAACACATAGGAATTGCAAAAGCTTGATTTTCAGCACCCAAGTACACCATATAAAAACAACTAGTGAACTGAATTTTGGTATTTCTTGCTTTGCAATACAAAATACCAGGTTTCATGAGGAATGTCTGTGTCTGTAGCACAGGCTGGAAATGTAACTGTTCTACGAACATCAGTTGAACAAAAACCTCTGGTAACAAATTGTGATAGCATCTGGAAGGAAAAAACCCACGAGGTCAACAGGAATTTTTGAATCCAAGTCTGTGACTTAAACCCAACACTTTATGAAGTCCACTATGAATCCAGTCCCACTTACTACAAAAAAAATCAAGCTTTCTATGCCATCACAGAAATCCCATTCAGTCTCACTACCACATTATGCACAAATACACCACACTCAAACACAAACAGTTTAGTTTATCTGTTGAGGAACAGACATTATGCAGCCTTTATATAGGTAAACAATTACTCATAGAAGGCTTAACTATTTGGTGACTAAGTATTTATAATAACCTAACAATTGCCTAACATTCCTCAATCAGTGTAGTTCATGCTTTGTTTCCAAATTACTCCTACAAAGTGTAGCTTCCTCAAAGAAATAAAGCAAAAAAGTAAGTTCTACAACAGAGAAATTATTTTTATCTTCTTAAAATCAACTTTTTTTTTAGAGTTTGTATGCAAAGTAAGCCACTAGAAATACACAAGATCAGAACTAATTATGATATGCTGCCTGGAACTGAAATTCTCTAACCAATGCTTGAAAGAAATAGGGCCTCTTCTTGCTTTTTTTTTTTTTAATTAATAAACTACATCTAAACCCAAAACCATCAAGTCACCAAAAAAATTTAAAAATTGAAAATAAAAATAATTACTTTCAATTAAAAAAAATTACTTTCAAAGTCTCATTGAACTAGAAAATATATTTGCTTTGGAAAACCGAAAGTGCCATAGTCCTTGTTTTACCAATGCTGGAGAGCAAAGGAAGGCCAAAAGTTTAAATAAAATCCACATGAGCTTGGTTCTCAAATAGATTTGGACGAGAAACTGCAATTCTCCAGAAACTCTCCAGCATCTTTCACAGCAACCAAAAGTCATAGAAAATTGAGGCTGCATTACAGCACAACATAACACAGGATGAATCACATGACTTACTTGGAGATTTTTTTTGGCCAAGCCTGTGACAGCCATCATTTTAAATTATTCTGGACAACAAATTCTATGTGACCTAAAATCTGAGGTTCAGTATTTGATACAATAAAGTTTGGTCTGGCTTTTGTAAAAACAACTGATACTAAGAATATGTTTATTTCAGATGACCTGAAAAGAGAAAACATTCAAAAGAGTGAAAGCTTGTCAAAAAAGCACAGAGATTAAAAACTGCTGTGTTTGAAGGACATCTCCCCGCCTCAAGCCCATTGAACTAGCAATGGTTTTTGGCACTAGTTCTTGGTACAATACTAAGTACAACACAAGGGCACTAGTTCTTGATACACCCATGAGCATATTATTTCATGAATTGTAAATTCGATAGACCTCTAAGATTTGGAGGAGTTCCAGTGTGTGCATCACCTAGGCACAAAAGCAGAACCTATTTCCAGTCTCTGGATGCCACTGCTGAATAGGCCAAAGCACAAGTTCAACTGTATTTCTCACACTGGACAATTTCTACTACATCTTTGTAGGGACCCACAACACACAGAAGGGTACTTGCTGTGCTAGCAGTGTAATAAGCTTTTCTCCACTTTTTATTAACAGCTTCACAAGAGGCTTTTTAAGCCATTATATTGCTGAGAGTGCAACAGCAAACCTCATATATGTTCAAATGAAATGAAGCTGATGACAGCCTCAGAGGTAAAACACCCACTCTGCTACTCTTGGTCCAGGACTTCCAACAGGAAGGGACACACGAGTCAATGGGATCCTCTGCAATTCCTCCTCCACCTGATCCCATGTCATGACTCATAAACCAAGGACTTCTCCACCCAAAGTCTTCTAGGCCACTGAAGTTCATCAGAAGTAAACTAATCTGAATGGAAGAAAATTTACAATAATCTTCCCTTACTGCAGTATGGCAGACAATGAAAAGGTGCTCCTTGCTTTATTTTGGAGATGGTTTGTTGTTCAACCTGTAACCAGCTCTCCCTAAATGAGACTAAAATCTAGCTGCACACTGACTGCAATAAATATCAATAAAAAAATTTCAGCATCTATACAAAATGGTTGTTATCTTAAAGTATAAGATCATTAAATCACATAATAGTCCAGATTTGAAGGGACCCTCTAACACCACCTGGTCTCCAACAAGAAAAGGAGCCTAGATGAGATAAATTACCTAGCACCCTGTCCAAACATATCCTGAAAGCCTCCAGTAACAGAGGCTCCATCACGTCCCTGAGGAAATTCTCCCAGTGACTGATTACTCTCCCTGTTAAAAGAGTCTTTCCTGTATCAAGTGAAGCCTCTCCTGGTGCAATTTGCAGCCACTGTCCCTTGTCTTCTCCTGTGACTCCTTGTTAAGAGCAAGCCTCCATCCTCTCTGTACTCACCCTTTAAGTAAGATTATGTTCTCAATATTCAGTGTTTCCTCTGGTTCTGTTTTTATATGTAAAATTGGAACAAAGTTTGGGGACCATTGTCTTATCAATGGACTAATGAGCAGCTATTAGGCCTCACGGCCCCTCATCACCAGCACACCCACCTCGACTTTTCACGTATTGACATCCAGCCATTCTAGAATTAGAAGCAGGTTGAATCAGGCTGATTAGCTAAAAGAATTTGCAAAGTATTATGCAACTGTGAATTACTCCCAGAGACCTCACAGACCATCACTTAAAAACTTTCTAGCTTGTGAAACTTAACACCAAAAAAGCCTTAACCTTCATCCTTAGAAAGCTTTGCTGCACCAACACATCTGGTCACGAAAGTACTTGTGAATGCTTTATTCTTATGAATCAGGTCAGCATTTCCCCAAAGCTTTAAAGATTATAAATGACCCATGAATAAGTCCACATGCTGTCCAACAGACAAATCACCTTCCTTCAATCAAATACATTTAAATGTTCAGTCAACGCAGACATTTCACATTCCATTCTCAGTCCTGTAACATACCCTTACAGAGGACTTAAACTTTAATCTGCATCCTCCAAGCCAAAACTATCTCATTTTGTCAGCTGTTATGCTGCAATGTCATCAAATTAACACTAATTTACATTTCCAATACCTATTTTGTACTATTTTACCAATCATTAGCCTTTTTTTTTTTAAGAAAACTGTGGGGTGCTGTTATATCCATATTTTACAGTCTTTCCCTCACCACTAAAAATTCAAAAACTAAATCCCAAACATTAGTTTCTACAGTTAAAACTTTAAATTACCAAAACCACTTCGTTTGGGCTTCCTTCTCATGCTAGCACTACTGACTTTAGACAGTAGTTCCTTTCCAAAAAGAGGTGCATATTCTATTTCTGTAAGTTCCAGGCTTTCTTGACTGGGCTTTAAAGTGTATTTAACAACCTCAACCAGGATTCTTCCCTGAGTAGTCACGAACATAAGTGTGTGACCTGTGGGTTCCTTCATTCAGCAAGTGCTCACAGTGACCACCAAGACTAAACAAACACTGTTTATATGGGGCAGGGATCATATTTAAGTGGCCACCATTTCCCAATGAGCACAGCGTGAACAAACAACTGCTTGTGCCCACTTAGAACACAGAGATCCCAATTCATGAACCCTTAGACACAAATGGAACTCTACAACAAAAATCAGCCCTGAAATATCAGTTTCATCACTTTGTTGAAGGTTGTCTGCTGCAGCACACATCATTGTACATAAAAGCATGTTCATTCAGCTTGCAGCAGTTTTAAACACAAGAACCAAAATGCCTCAAAACTGGCACTTTCTTTAAATTACTCTGTCTTCATAATGCCACAAAAACTTCCACCTAGAACATGGATGCCAACACTACTTCCACATCACCATTAACTGATCTGAACCACAGAAATTAGCACAAATATTTTTGAAAAAGACCTCCAATATTGCAGTATATTTAATACCATTAAAACAATGTCCAAGGTATTACTCTATTTGCTGTTTTACCAGTCAGCGCTGTCCCTCCTCGCCTTCTTCCCAAACTCAACTCCTAAATTTGGGAATTTCTTTGTAACATTTACCTTTATGTATGGCAACAATTACCATAAAAATGTAATTATGTTTATGTGCCTCGTTACCCATCAAACCAACCACGAAACAGAGTCAGACCACTCTGCTGCGTGAGCACTGAACTAGCCACCACTCTTCTTGACAACAACTTACAGAGACTAAATCAGCCCAAACTTTTATAAAGACAAGGACAAGGGGGTCAACTGACCACTCTGATCAGTCTTTATCAAAAACTGCTATTCCTAGTGAAAGCAAGCACAGGAACACTCATATCCTCTTGACTATATCTCTCCTGAACACTCCGGAGACAGCCTTGAAAAGCCTTCTTTAAATCACCCAACCAAATGTTCTCATTTTAAGGTCTGCTTAATCAGAACTACAGACGGTTTTGAGCTATCTATTAAAATACTCCGTGTAGAGGTGTCCACAGTCACGCAGAAGTACAGTGGAACAAACACCCGAGAGTCTGGGAGTCAAGCACTGACTTGATTTTACACTTTTCAAGTGAGATCTTCCACTTCTGAACAGTCTGTAAAATAAATTATAACTACACTGCAAGTTAGAGACTCAGGCCACATGCTGTTTTAACTATGTGAAAAAACACCCACCGTCCTTAGAAGTGTTTAAGTAAAGATTAGACGTGGCACTTCGTACCATGGTTTAGTTGATACGGTGGTGTCCGGTCTCAGGTTGGACTCGATGGTCTCAGAGCTGCCTTCCAACCTAACCGATCCTGTGATTCTGTGAATGTCTTTCAATAAAACACACCCGTGTCTCCCGGAGGCCCCGCACCGGGGGCGAGTGGCGAGGCCGCTGTCCCTCCCGGCCCTGCCCCGGCCGAGCGGCCGCAGCACCTCCCACCGCCGGCTCCCAGGACCCGGAGCGGCGCTTCCGGGAATCTGCGGTGCCGGGGAAGCTCCTGCTCCCCGCGATCCGCGCCCCCCCAGCCCCCGACCACGCGGGACGCGCTGCCCCCACCCAGGCCCGCGGCAGCGGTGGCGCCTCCGCCCCGAGAAGGCCCCGCAG
>VYXC01009634.1:84076-145065 GCA_013397175.1 Platysteira castanea | reverse complement strand
GCCGTGAGGGCGGAATGGCGGCTGGGGTGGGGCACGGGCAGGAGTCGCTGTCCCGGCTGCGAGAGGGGGCACCCGAGCTGGTGCTGGTGCGGTTTTCCCTGGCCTGGACAAACAGTGGGAATGGGAGGGAGAGACTCCCTGAGGTTCTGTAGATGTCTCTTGCGGACGTGGGTGACCCCTCGTACCACCTCTGTAATGCGCGGCTCACATTGAATCACCGAATCAGTTCGGTTGGGAAACACTTCGGAGATCATCGAGTCCAACCTATGACTGAACACAACCATACCAGTTACACCTCGGCACTGAGTGCTACGTCCGGGCTTTCCTTAAACACTTCCAGGAACGGTGACTCCACCGCCACCCTGGGCAGCCCATTAAAATGTCTAATCGCACTTTCCGTCCAACCTAAGCCTCCCCTTGTGCAGCTTAGGACTATTTCCTCTTGTCCTACCACAGGTTGCTTTGGAGATGAAACCGACTCCCAGCTGGCTACAGCCTCCTTTCAGGTGGTTGTAGAGAGTGATAAGGCCCCCCGAGTATCCTTTTCTTCAGGCTGAACACCCTCAGCTGCTCCTCATCAGACTTGTGCTCCAGACCCTGCACCAGCTTCGTTGCATTTCTGTGGACCCGTTCCAGCATCTCAATGTCCTTCCTGAATGGAGAGTCCCAGAACTGGACACAGTGGGCTGTATTGAGGCTTCAGGAGTCACAGATCCAGCTTGAATCCCCCAGTTCAGCTGCCTGTTGGGTGACAAAAAAACTCGTGAATTGATGAATTAAACACCATGAAGGGAGTGGGTCAGGGTGTGTTAGATCTGTGGTCCCCCATCTCTCAAGGCTTGAGCATGCAGGGAAGTTCACCCATGTATAAACTGAACTAAAGAAGTTTAGACCATGTGGTTCTTGCTTCTCCACTCAAACTCGCCTGAGTTCTCACTTTACAGGTTCAGTTTTACGACATGCTCAGTTTAGTTCATTGCAAACTGTGAATCCTTTCCTGCTGGTGGTCCGAGCACTTCCGTCCTGGCTGCTTGGCTGCTTGCTCCCCTCTCCTTTTCAAAGGACCCAGTGATCGTGTGGCTGCTGAGTATATCAGTTGGGATCACTGATCCCACAGAAAAGTAATTACCAAAAAGTTTTACTTTTGAGTTTCCTTCTTGGGTTCTCCCAGTTTTAACAGGGGAATCCAGATTTCTGCACAGGCCAGGTTAAATGCGATAAAAAGTTATGCCATGATATGAAACAAACTTCTAGGTTATACTACTTGTGAGGAAACCAAATTTGATCTAAAACAGTTTAATGGAGCCTACTATAACAAGACTACTTCAAGTAAACGGCAAAACTTTCCCAGGTGGACAAGTCCTCATGGAAATAATTAACAATGTTAGTATTTAAATTATCAGCATTGTCTGATTAAACCCTCGCTATGAGAATAGGGAAGTTCTCATGTCACTTTGTTCTGTGCTCCCTGCAGACTTGTCTCTACATTGCATTTGATCTCATTTTTCAGGTTTTCTTCACAACCATCCAGCTGGAGGCTTATTCTTTATATATTCCTACAAACTCAGCCGAATTCTGTCTTTAATTTGGGAAGCAGACCATCGGTAGGTGATGCTTGCTGATAACTTAATATGTAGTCCGTCAGTCCAACTCTGATTGCCTGACATAGGGGCAATAAGTGAATACTACAACTATCAGTGGTAAAAACCCATGATGATTTCAGTGCAGCCAGGATTTCAGCAATTGCTCCTTGCTATTGATCTTTCTCTCCTGAAGCTGGTGTGCAATACAAAAGGGTTTCCTGACAAGGGAAGGAGTTTCCTGGGCTCTTTAAAGGCTGTGTGGGGCAAGACTCAGCCAGTCTCAGCTGCAGCCTGTTACAATTCACAGCTCTCTTGTCAAAATTCTCTGTATTCCTTTTGTTTGATGCTGGAAAATTGTTAAACATAATGTATTCACAATGGGCAGCTTTGTGGAATTCAGATATGTAGAAGAGTACATTTTATGGATGTTTTATGCTCCACATTTTTGCTCTTTTTAATAACTAATTTATTTACTCTGAGTGACAGTCCAAACAGAAACTAATTTACCATTTGCTTAACAGACCAATCCAATGTTAAAGAGGAATAAGAGGATGCTTAACTATTATTTTGTTAATATACAAACACTTCAGCCACTTTGCACAGCTCTGGTACAAAAGGAGTGGCCATTCCCAGATATCTGAGCTTCAGCAGGCGTGGAACAGGGACCTAAATGATAATGACAGAGGCATACTCACCTTCACTCAGAACTTCCTATGAATTTTCAAATTCCAGGAACGATACTTGCTCTGGGTTCAGTATAAAAAACTCCAGCTTTTTCTCTGTACTACCTACTATGTGCTATAAAACACATATGTGCTTCTGTCATTTTGGTAAGTTAACATACAGCTTCTGGAACCCATGAATTAAAATTACTTTATGTGAACTAATCATCATCAGTTTAAAAATATTTTTGGAAGTTCTCCATAAATAATATAATTGCCTGTGAGTCTTCCAGGAAAATCCTGTTGCAGTCAGGAATGCAACAGATTGTCTTTCAAGGGGATTAAGTAAATGACAGAGAGAGAACTCAAGATCCAGTAATCCTGATTCTGCACTCACTGCATTACTGGAGCAGGTTGCTTTGCATTTCCTGCCTCAGAGTTCTTCTTTTAAACCTTTCAATAAAAATTGTTGTGTCCTAACTTCTCTACATTAAGTATCTCTCCAGTAATAGTCATTATGACTTTTATTTACACGGGGTTTGTATGTTAACATTTTCTTTTCAAAATAATTTGTAACTTATTTTTGGAGCAGGCACAATCTTTTTAAAATCTTTTTTTGTATTTAAATCATTATTTATTTTTGCACACTCAAATGCTTAAAAACCAGTTGGAACTCCAGTAGAGCAACCTTCCAATTTTAATTCCATTAAACACTTGAATTTAATATGAGGGTGTTTAGAACAGTGTTATCAACAGCAAATGGTTCCTAATTCCCTAGACAAAGTATACTTTTGACTTTTTAACCACAGTTACCTCTTTGTGAGTTTGCTTTCTAGTCTGGCAAAACCAGGCTGCATCGGGCATTTCACAGCATCTCAGGCTGGCCCAGATGGGTGGTCCAGTCATGGGTTTGGCTCATAACCTCCTTGTGCTGAACCTCTCAAAGCAACACCTCACTGTGAGGCACCATCTTCCACCCAAAGTTAAACCTGTCTTTGGGTGAATTCCTCCAAACCAGGCACTAAACAGTTCTTGGGTTATTTCAGCAGCATCCTGTGATGCAGCAAATGTTCTGTCACACCTGACAGGAAATCCTGGATTTAAAGTGTACAAATGAGGGGTGCAAAAGCAAATCCGCTCTCTTGTAGGTGTCACTGGGCCTGATCTATGACTTTTTGGCAGTGACAGCAATTGTAGGAGGCAGCAGTACCTCTTAAAAGAGAGACACAGGTGAAAAGTGCTTTCTCTTTGAACCAATATTCTGGAAGGGCAGAGGCAGATTAGGAAATTGCAAAGACTTAGAAACTAATAAATGTCTTACTTAAGGAAAGAGAACAGTATGAGGATTAAAACAAAGTATGTGAAAAATACTGGTGATAAACTTTGAACTGAAAACATTTCTGAGTGTGTTACAGCCCCATGACTAACCATAGTTTCAGAGCTGTGTGCAGTGTTCATGTGTATCCAATTTTGGTTTCACTGTAATTTTTCTTTCTGTTTCTTCCTGCATTCTTGTTACATATTTATCCCCTTGTTGCAGCTTATCTGCCTTGTAGTCTGCAATCCACTTGATGCGTCTTATTTCAACTGTAATTTCTTCAGAGCAATGTGACCCTGGGACCCCTTAAGCAGCTGCGAGGGTGGAGAACAGGAGAGCTTGTGAGCTGAGAAATGGGCTGAGCAAGCAATGTGTCAAGTGTGTTATTGATGTGTCACGTGTGGAGTCCCTAGAAAGGTGGTCAACCACCAAAGATCAAAATCTCAACAGAACACATATCTTGTTGTACTGTAAAATACATAAATTTTTACTAGCTCCAACTGGCTGCAGGGAAGTTTGGGCTGTACTTTGGGTTCTGAACAGAGACCAGCACTCAGAAACCTGGCTAGTCCTCTGGACCCCCGCATTTGCAATATATTTTAGGAATCTAGTGGAAAGAAACCCAAGAATCTAGTGGGAAAAACACCAAGAAAATCCAAGTGTTAAATATTTTACAGTGATTTATTTATATTTTTTTTTTTCAGTCTGGATGCTGGAAATCTGGCTAAACCGGGAATCTGACTAAATCTTTGCTTCATTTCACCAGAAGCCCATCTGGTGTCAGGGACAGCAGGTGAATCAGGCTGAAGTTACAAATGTAAAGCAGTCGTTCCTTTCAAGAATGACTCAATATAGTGGATAATGTCTAAGATTCTTAGGTAAAGGGAGTGGTACTCCATGATAAACATATCAGAATAAATAAAGGTTAGGAGTGTTTCCCAAGACTTCCTGACAAGGAGCCAATGTACAGCATTGTTGGCCTTGCCCAAATGCTGAGCTTTGGGAAGAGCTTGCTTTCTCTGGACACAGGCCAGGCTGTAAAAGAGCAGAAGGACATGTGATGGCTCTAGGCAAACCTCAGAGCATCACAAGGAACTCCTGTGGCTCAGATTCCTGTGACCCATACCTGTGAGCAAAGCGCGGTGCTCTGCGGAGCCCTACTGAACATTGTGCACAGGTACCAAATGTCAGCCATCGTGTACGAACTTCCAGATACGAGCTCATGTTCCTAAGAACTCCTTGTGCCAGAAGGCTATAATCCTGTTAAAAGCCTCTGGGAACTACTGCAATGCAAATAATAGTAGCAATAATTAGCTCTGCTTTAATTGATACTGTGTATTCCTCAAATGTCAGTGAAAATTTGCTTTGCTAAGCCAACAACTTCTCCCCTGGAACTCTGCTGTCTTTACCAGAATTACACGAGGGGTGAGTTTGGATCATTGTAGGTTCCTGGCATAAATTATCAGCTGTTGATTCCTTGCCCTTTAAAACTTGGCAAGCATACAAGAAGAGTTTGCCAGACATGCAAGAACTAGGTCTATGCATTTATGGGGAAATCCTCTGGGACTATGCACAGAAAGGAGTACAATTTGCTAGAAGTAGCCAGCTGTGAAATCCAGGAACTCCTGCACACAGCTTGAGCAACTTAGAGCGTATTTAGCCTGGCGTCAATACCAGTGGTTCCTGGAAGCAGTTTTTGCTCCCTCAGCTTTATGAAAGCAGAATGCGATAGCAACAAACCCTGTAAATGTGTGGAGGTGCTAAATTTACAGAATAAGCCTAGTGAGGGTGTTTTGAAGTGGCATAATCTATAGGGTCAGCTTATTGTTTATCCCAGTGTCTAGGAGTTGTCTCTGCTTAACACTGAGAGTGCAGGTCTGACCACATCATTGGCATAAATTAGTAAAGATAACACACTCCAAAGCACTCAGCATCTTCAGCACAAACAACATCCTCATCTGGACCTTTTGTCTTATTGAGCACCCGAGAATTTTAATGCCCCCTCCTTTATGGACATCTTGCCTTGTAGCACTGGTACAACCCCATGCTCAGACACTCCTCGGGGCTTCTTTCTAAGGGGAGAATAAATGTTCTGTACCTCTGGTTATGTAAAGGTCAGATGCCTAAGCTAAGCTCGTTCTGTAACCTCCATCGTTCAGTTACATTAGATGGGCTGAATGGGGGCTCTTAGCTGTGGGACAGCTGTCTTGGTCAAAGTGAAGGGAAATAAATCCCAGCCATAGAGTCTCTATTTTTATAGTACTGAGCAAGATTAGTGCCAGTAGCAAATCTCGAGTCCAACATTTTCCACATTTATCAGGAAAAGACTCCTGGCTTGGAGAGCTTCAATGCATGATTACAGAATCAAGCCGTTTCCGTGTTTCCTGGGCCTAATGGGTAATGGGTTTAGGCTATATAGATCCTTCACAGACTCAAGAGATACAAAGCACCAGATTTTATGAGTTTTACATATGTACAAAAGTGTTGTTGCCAAACAGACTCAGGAACAGTTCACTCCGGTACGTTACCAATAAGCCAATTAGTGAAATGAAGCATTGCAAGTATTAGACTACTTTATGCAAATATGTTTGTGTAGAAAACAGAATCATTTGAACTGGGTTTACATTCAGGAAGACCTTGCCGGTATGATATGTGGTGATAGTTGCTATAGCTGTTATTGATCAGTTTCTCTTTTCATCCTGATATGTGTGAATGTAAATGCAATTTACAATGAGTGATGTGAACCTTAATGAACACAAGGATAGTTAGGATTTAGACCTTATCATGTGCTTTTTTCAGTAGCTGTATTTGGTCTACAGGTTTTGCAACACCCTCTGATATTAACTTTGGGTATACTATTTTTCCATTACAGTCATTGGCAGCATAAGTATTTTATTTAGGTTAAAATCACAAAATTTTCACATTCAGCTAAATTCCTTACAAGAAAGAGTGATAGAATTAGGACTTATGTATCAAATCAGTTTGATTTGGGGACTTTAATTTATCTAGTTGATCCAACAGATTTATTTATCACAGCCTGTCCACGTTAAGCTGGGTACCTTTTTTTGTATGGAATTCCTGGCAACCCAGGAGCAGGTTAGGGAACATGACCCGTTACAGTGGGCTGAGGTACAGGGAACCGATAGAGATGCATTATCCAATGCACAGGTTGAAGTGCTATCTTGTATAACAAATTATTGACTTCATTGTACATAGTACTAGGATTTAATTAAGCGATAAGGCCCATCATAGTTGCCCTTTATCTAGTAGATAAGGATTTACCAAGCTTACCCAAGAGGTCTTTATCTGAAAGATAAGAAAAAGGTACATAAGGTGCCTTCTGCTTCTAAATCTTTAATTGAAAAGACCTTATTTTTTAAGTTCTAGGTTGTTTTTTCTTCATGACTTAGTATTAAAGATTCAGATGGATTTTTGTAGGGGAGATTGTAGCAAGGAGGAATGTTAGCAGTGGCCTTCACTGGGTGAAGTTAATAGGATTTATGTAGTTTTTATTCACGATGCACCAGCTCTCAGATGAAGTAGAAATTTAGCCTCTGATTTGCAGGAGGAGATTTTCCAGTGACTTCATGATCCCATGGCCATAAAAAAGATTCATTCATTGCTGATTTCAGAGGGTTGTAATTGTGACTGTGTTTTAAAGTTTAGAAAAAATTGTGATTGCACAGTGGAAAAAAATGAGGGAAAATAATTTCGAGACAGTTCTTTTAATGACTGCATTGTCAGCTAAACTAAATGATGCCTAATTCTCTAGGCCTTTACCTATCTGATGTAAAGAAATGTAAGCAGAAATATAAAGAACTTGAGGCTAATGCAAAGAACTGGCTCTTAGAATAAGATGAACATGCTGGAAAACACAAAATAATACTACTGCTAATGCTCAGTGAAAACAAACACAGAGGAAATTCCAGAGAAAGGAGAGAAGAGCATATGTTTTTTATGAGAAAGGCACACAGAAGGGCCACTGCATGGTTGAAAACATGACAGGATCTTTGGATTTAGCTGATTTAATCCCTAATGTTACAGACACTATTTTAATAGAATCGTTCCATAAAGGCTCAAGCTCTTTCTGGAAGTAGCTGGGCTGTTGCCTCCCCCTCCCTTCGAGGAAGGCTGTTGTGCAACATCCGTACACTCATAATTACCTGCCATCTTCCAGTTTACAGTATGACTGTATCCCTGGCCAGTCCGTACTTGTTTTGTCTTATGTGCTGATACAATCTTTTAGCATAAGTGACATTTCCTCTTTCCCAGTGGTTTTCTTTCCCATCCCCATGTAAGCCTAGGCATCAGTCAGCCTTTACCAGAGTATGTGAACTGAGCCCCTCTTGGACCATTCTGTCTTTGCAGGTTCAGAAATGACAACCACGAATTGACTCTGTGCCCCTTCTGGGACCAGGGACGCATCAGACTTACTGTTCATTCCACCTCAAGTTGCTTTGTGTATGCTCTGTGAAATTCTCCTGAATTTCCAGGCATCCAGGAACCTAAGCTGCCACATACTGGAAATCCAGTAGGTTACTGCCCAAAGCAGTTGTCTACCACATAAATTGATAGCGTTGGCAGCTCTGCTTGTGAAAGACCCCCTGTTCCCCAGATTGTTAATCATCCTGCTCTGCACCTGTTCCAGCTTGAATTCTTCATGCTTGAACAAGGGCAGTAAAGCAGAGTCTGAAGGGATCAGATTGTATTAGAAGAGCTTGGAGCAATTCAAGCCAGGACCGAGTAGCAATTATAATGAGAGATACCCTCCAGGTTACACGAGAGGCAAACTGCCTCAGCAGTGAGCAGAAGTTTGTAATGCTGCTTTGAGCCTCTTTGTTCAGGAACCAGGGGATTTCATTTCCATTGTTGACAATATGACACCTTTTATGGGCAACTGATTCCCATTCTTAAAAACTGTCTGGCACAGAAGCAACAAGTTAGTGGAAAAGTGTGAATTAAAATATGTACACAGCTAAAGACGATTACTCAGGTATTTGCTTAGATCTGAAATTCCAGCTGCGAAGCAGGTATTTTTCTCTGTTGCTCCAACTACCCTCCAGTAACTGCCCCATGAGCAGTTCTACTGTGTCTTTTTACCTATTTATTTGCAACTTTGAAAATTGATTGAGCTTTCTGCCTCTGAGAAAGCTATAAACAGGGTCCCTTCACTTTAATATACCCCGCATGGATTTCCCTCACATTGGTGTAACCTCTTCTGCCTGCAAGTCTTTGAAACATGTCTCTGCTGCCTCATACTCCAGAGAAGCCAGTGCTTCAGCATCCACTCATTTCAGCAGAACAATTTTCCCACCACACACTTCATGTTTATTTCATTCAGAAAAAGATTTTTTCTGAATGTTGCTCACAGGCACTTCTGCTGTCCTTTTCTTCCCTGACAACCTGGAAACAAATTCAACACCCCTTCACTTACATGTATATCAACATGAAATTATTTTGCTTAGTACATCTGAATGGTATCTTATAAAAAGGGATTTTTCTTCCTTGAAATCACACTCCAGTGGGAGCTGCCCCAGTCAGCAATGTGTGCTCTCTCGCTCTCTCTCTGTAGTTGTTCCATTAAAGCAGTGTGAAAGCTACAACTGTGTGTCCACTGTCATTCTGTATTAGAAGTCAGGGGTAAGGTAATGATATGCAAGGTTGGTGCTTCTGTAATACTTTCCTTGGAAGTACAGTGCTGCCGTTTCTGCTGTCAGCCTGTATTTAGAGTGCAGAGAGTGCTGCATGACTTGAAAGCAGCAGTAGGCAATTCCCAGTTTAAGCCTTAGATATTTACATATTTATGCTCACTTCAGTGGAGTAAATATGCTATGAATAAATCCTATTATGTTTGAAACTGTACTTACAGTATAATAAAACCACAGTATTGTGGTGCAATCTCAGGTTTTATTTTGGTGTCAATATGGGCATAAATTTATTAAATTATATATTGTTAACATTGCATTCATCTTCCAGCAGTGGTTAGAATACCTTGTATAATGTGAGAAAATAATGAAGAAAGGGTCCTTTAAACAAGAATTGAAGGGAAAACATTGCGTGCAGGTAAAACAGTTCTGATGGAAATGGCCAGTCCATCAAGGGTGACTCTACAGCTGTTACCTTTGTTATTACTGTTTTTAAAGTTGTGTGCCTGGGAATGTGCCATCTAATGCGAGAGTTTTTTTCAAAGGGCATTGCCAGGTATTGCTGATACAATGTCACGCTGTTGCACATGTCACAACCATATGCTGGTGCTGAGTTCTGGGGAAGAGATCATTTGATACCTGCCAAAATTTCTCAGAGTTTATGTTCTGGAAAAGGTGGCTGGCTGATGCTTGGGTTTGCATGATGCCTGCAGCAGTTATTGCGGCATTATGCTAAGATGAGAGATCCCTGTGAGAAGAGAGGCAGTCTTTTCTTGTAACAAAAACCCCAGCTAGAACATCTGCTTTGTGTTCTAAGTCTTGCTACCAGCCTTTTCCGTGACCTTCCTCAAGACACACCACCTTCCTCTGCTTTCATTTCCTTCCCGTCCTCCATGTGTGTGTTGTCTACTCTTCGTAATATTATCATCCAAAGGAATTTTAAATGCTTTCATTATTTCAAAGCACTTTTGTGTGTGTGTGTGTGTGTGTGTGCGCGCGCAAATCTTTAGCACCAATATCTCATCTGGAAGATCCCTGAGGAAACCAGTGAGCTGCTCACTGTAGGAAACTCTGTAGTAAGCTCTACATGGTTGCTTTGCTTTGGCAGCTTGACCCTAAATCCACTGAAATAGAAGAGTTTCACGGTACCTCATCATAGACAATCCCCTAATGTTTGCCAAGACCCTTTTGGTAAATCCAAAGATCAAGTCTTCCTCCATCTGCTAGACAGTGTATGAAGACTACCCATCTTAATTGGAATAGTCATAGGATTTTCCATGGAGTATTTGACAGCACCCAACTAGGCTAAAGCTTTCACATTCAGAGACGACCTGTATTGCAGAGGGAAGTTCCAGGCTGAGAAGCAGACTCAAAGAAGCTGAAAGTGTAACAGTTTTGTGTATGTCGTCCTAGTACAGGGCATGGGAAGTCTCTTACAGAGAACCTGCATGAAGGGAAAAGGAGTTGAAGGAGTTGTGGAGTAAGGAGGGTTGAAAAATAAAAAAGGTGAGGAACTGTAAAAGCTGTAAAAAGAAGATAATGTATCTCCAGCTAAGCATGTCAGAACTTAAATCATAGATAGTCATGTCAGGTTGCTGATGATAATTCAGGCTTTGCTGAATTTGGGCTGAATCCAGTAATGTCTACTTGACAGAGAAAATATAGGAATATCAATTAAACCTTTTGAAATTTGCCATTGAGACTGAAATGTTCTTCTTAACTTTGGGGGAAGAACGAAAAAACCCACCTCCAAAAGGCATTTGATGCTTTTTTCAGACAAAGTATTTTCTCTGAAATTTCCAGGTGGAATACTTTTTAAGAAAGACCAATTTTAATAGGAGTTGGAGAAAGAGACTTGTGCCAGTTCAGTCTGCAGCCTTGGACTGTGCATGGAGTGTGTGAGGCATAGAAGAGTTGCTGTGCTTATCTCAGACCACCCTCATGCAATGCTGAAGTGGCTGTTCCTACTGTGGGACGTAAACCATGCAACTTGCCTTCTGTGGAGTTGGCATGCTATGACATGGCCATTTCATTTCTCATAGTTGCCCCTCTGTTCCTATATGATCCTCAATACTGTGTTTTCAATATGTTGGTTTCTTGCTTTGTACATTTACTTTGTGGTTCTTTGAGGTAGAGACACTCACAAAAGCTGGGAGAAGGCAGGTCCTAATCTCAGTAGGAGTGGGAAACAGAGAGATCTCAGAAGAGCATCACTTTGGTCAGGACTTGAGGAAGACTAGGAATCAATATGCAGTTCTACTTTGGGCAGCTACTGGCAAAACTAGCTTAAGAAACAGAAGGGATATCTTGTGCACTGCCTTTTATTGAAGTCTGGATCAAATTTGCTTACATTTCTTTGCTGTTTTGTTTAGGGAAAATACAGATTTCGTTCTTTTAGGCATCAGTACTGTGTTATTGTGATATATTTCACAGGCCATTTATTCAGTCAGCACAATCACAGGTCACACTACTTACCACAGGACCATTCTTTAAGAAGTAAATGAGTCCTTGTATTAAGAGAATGGTTACACCTGTATCAGTAAAGAGAAGACATCAGACATCACCCTCTGGTCTTTGGGATGAATGGTCCAGCTCACTGAACTCTTGTTACCCCCAGAACAGGGTGGCCAGACTCTCCTCACTACTCACCACTATCATTACCATTTTAAAATTAAGAATAAAATGCTACAGGAGAATTAAGGGTCTGTAGAAATACATTAGCTACCTCAGCAATTGCTGAAGCCCAATGTCACAGGAGTCAAAGCTCATTTTCTAGACTCCTTGGGTCTATGACCACAGATACTCTCGGGGTTACAGTGCAGATCAGTGTAAAGATACCAGCATGGGCTCATTTGGACCTGGCTCAGGACCCAGAAATAGACCAGTGACACCAATTCATCACAGCCACGCCGCTTCCCAGGCAGAGCAGTGTAGACCTTCACAAGGATGTTATCCAAGATCACACAAGAAGTTTGATGTTATGGCAAACTGAATTCCTCTCCCCTAATTCTCAGCCTCATACAGGACTATTGGGTCATTGTTCCCCTCTGAGGAGGTTAGATTTCATTTCTGTGGCAAATCGAACACAAATCTCCAGAAGATTGTTGTTCCACAGAACACAGACTGCTGGCAGTTGTTCCCAGACTCAAAGACCCATAAAACAAATTATGGGGTTATTTACTGAGAGAACATAAAGATACATTTAAATTGTAGCAAATATATTTCTAAATTGAGTCTATTAAGATTGTGGTGGGTAGGATTTTTGACATTGCTTTCAGTTAATAGAGCCCTGAGAAATTTGGAAGCATGAAGACCTTGAGTTTATTTTATTTTAGAAAACATGAGAAATGGTATGTGGAGAAAACTTTTGTACAAACCACAATAACTTGACAGATCTTCTGCTGAGGATAGAGTGCACCAGAGCAAACCAATGTCTTAATTAATAACCTGTCTACTCAGTACAACTGCAGTAATACTAATCATTTCCCAAGTAGTCTTGGCTGAATACAAAGGCTTTTTAGATTTCTGTTTGATTTGTTTTTCAGAACTGGAGTGTTTTGAAGATAAATAAAACCTGCAAATGAATATGTATATGTTTCCTGATTCAGAGTATCTCAGTGAATATTCTGGGACAGTTTTGTAGTGTGCAATGAACGTGTTCCTTTGAAGTTTTCGCTGATCTAAAAATGAAGTCATTATGTTTGGGTCACACATTAGTTTACTGATCTAGTTAGACAAAGAAACTAAGCTTAGACAAAATATTTCAAGACAGGAACACTTTTCTACCTCAAACCACAAAATACCATGAAATTCTTCTCAGTAGCTCCCCCAACAATTAAAAATCAGCTTAACAATATGGAACAAGCTTTAGTTTTACCTCTTAGGAAAAACCCAACAAACGTAACCATTTTCTCATTGCTTAAAACAAGAAAAGTGAATGAATTGAGAGGCACTGGAGGACCAGAGATGTCTGTATGAAGGTTGTATGGATACTATACTGTGAAGCACTTGCTCTACACACTAACGGCTTCATGTCCTGCTGTCCAGGAAGAACAGTGGCAGCTGGGTCTCTGGAGGCAAGTGTCCCTGTTCCGCACCCCTGGGCAATCCGAGGGACAAGAGCAGAAGTGGCTGCGTGGCTCTTTGCTTGTTGACTGTTCATGTGGTCTGATTTCAGAATCACAGCTGTGGGAACATCCTTTGGTTTGGCTTTGATGGGAAGCAAAGGTGGGTGAGGTGAAGTCTTCAGTGTTACATCCAAAGCATTTCCTCTTAGTGTTTTCAGCATTCCAGTGTCAATCAAAAGACGGAAGTGAGAGCGTTGTCCTGTTGCATAAGGTACTGCAAGAACTCCTGGCAGCCCAGCCACATTCAACCTGCTGCATATAAGGTTATTTTGAAAGCATCATTCACCTTTGCCATGGGATGAGGGGACTATGCTTATTATGAGAGCGTTTATAAGGTTTATAAGAATTATAAGAGAGTTGAGCAAAACTGAGATTAGCTTGCTTGGTTAGAGCATGGCACTAACGAGGTCATGGGCTCAATCCCCACATGGGTCATTCACTTAAGAGTGGGACTCAATGATCCTTCTGGGTCCTTTCCAACTCAGACTGTTCTGTGATTCCGGGACTGCAGCAACCAATGCTGAAACCATCACAAGCTGCCACCCAAACCTCCTCATAGCCCCAAAATCCTTGCACTACATCTCTCTGGAGAAGACTGTCTGTGTGTGTGTGTGTGTGTGTGCGCAACACTCCTGTGGCTGGGAATTAGTGAAATCCTATTTTTTCTGATTATTTAAAGCAGGATTCAAATTCTCTGAAGGGGAGGGGACAGATCCTGCAACCATGGATGCTCAGGTCCTGTAAGATAATTAGCAATACAATCAGCTTTACTGCATCCTCCAGAAATCCTGTACTAAGAAAGCCTCCAGTGAGGCCATTTCATGCCAGCTGGTTTGCCATGGGAACTCCAATTCGAGCCTCACCATGGTGCTGCCTGGGCAGAGCTCCATGGCAGGCATGGCAGGAGGCTCTGCTGCTGAGGCTCCCTGGTTCTCCTGGCCGCTGTTGTCACCTCCCAGGGTGGTGGCAGTAGCAGAGAGCCCTTGGAGCAGACCTGTGACGTGCCAGCAAAGTGCTGTGTCTCTTCAGCTCAGCTGCCAGATGGCAGATGCCAGGGGAAGGAAGGACATTTATCAATCAGCCCTGGGCTCTGAATGAATCCAGCCTGAACGCAAGTTGGGCTGTCTTCTCCCAGATGGAGACAGTGCATTTGGGGAAGGTTTCAAATCCAGCTGATTAAGCTGACAGGTGTTGGGCTGCAGCTGCAAAGGCTGCTCTTTGATAGGAGCTGCTGACCTTGTTAATCTGGGGACAGCCGTGGCCAAATGCTCTCTGCAGGCAGAAATTTGCAGGGGAAAGTGCAACATCTTTCATCCACTTGATGTTTTGGCTACGTCAGGTTTGGCAGCCACTTAAAAAAAAGGATTGATTTTGTTGGTTTTTTTGTTGACAAGTATTTTGTGTTTAGTTATCCAGAAGCCAGGGACTGATAGTTGCATTCCTCTCTTTTCAGCAGGAGCTGTGCTGAAATGCACGTTTGCTGCCTGTCATGGACCAGTGCTGCCTGCTCTGGTTCCACTGACTTTGTGTTGTACCTCCCAGAACCTGCTCACCTTTATATTTACACTGACAATACAAAACAGCAAATGTCAGTGATTGCACAAGTACCAGATTGTGGTGTATCCTTAAGGTTGCACAGCAGCTGTGGAGCTGTGCTGAACAGGTTATTCCAGAAAGTGCTTTTGCACCATGCCAGGCATCCTGCAAAGAGAATAGGTCAACAGTGCTATTTAGTGCCTAAATTCAGCAAAAGGGATTTCTGCAGCAAGCTAAGGGAGCGCTGTTATCAAACATTTCCAAGTTTGAAAGCCAGGCTTTGTTGGCCTAAACATCCTGCCTACCAGTTTGGTCTTGTTCCAGCAGTTATTCCAAGAGCTGATGCACATGTGGAATTTGTTATGGCCCTGACTGTAAGAAGAGCTCTCTGAAACACACTGGTCCAATTCTGTGAGTGCATATGGGCTGGATGTGTCTGGGTGTGGAAGCTTTGGCTGACAGAGATCAAGAAGAACGTCAGTGCCAGGTTTTGTCTCGTGCCTCCCAGGAGGCTCCACACAAGACAAGGGAGGAAAACAACTTCATGATGTCTTTGCGTTTCTGGGCTTCAGGACTGATCCAAGGGCTGGCACAGCTGCCAGCCGTCACCCCAAGCGTTGCTATAGCGCGTGGATGCTGCCCACAGTTGCCCACCAGCTGCTATGCAACTCAAAATAGGCGCAGCACAAAGCACTCCAGGAAGCTCCCTCTTCTTTTCCCTCCGTGTCCCCTTCATCCGGCACTCTGATGCAGAGGTTAAACTGAAATGAAGAGGTTACCTCATGAATGAATGGAATTAATTTAATTCATATTTAATACATTTAAAAATAGCCAATTTTCTCTTGAAGATTTGANTTTTCTTTTCCTTTTCTATTTTTCAATGCCCCGGAAAATTTTGGAAAGCTAGGTCTTGGTCCTACAACCATTTAAGTTGTGTACTAGGTCAGAACAAAAGTCCACCTGGCACAGTATTTATCCTCAGGAAAGACCAGTAAGAGATATGTAGAGCCAAGACTGAAAAAGGAAGAAAGAACAATTATATGTACTCAAAGTATTTTCCATACATTTGTGACTGAGGAACTAAAAATTGTATCTTTGTGAGTAAAACTGTTTCGCTCTTGTCATTGCTATCTTGCTTCTCAGTACAAGACCAAAGTTCAAAGACAAGGTTAGATCCTTTGCTCCTGTTGCAAAATTTAAGTCATGAATGACAACAAGTGACCATTGAATTTGAGGAGTTTCCCTGAAATTTCAGGTCGTGCCCAGTGAAATTTTTATAGGCACTCTTGGTTTCTAAATGCATTGTGGCTATTCAGCACAGGCTTGTATGAAAGTGCTAAGTACAACCATGGTGTGGGATGAAAATATTTGTTAAACAGGCAGTACTAGTCAAGGAGGTTGCTGGAATGCTTGGGTGAGAAATTAATCTTATCAGAGACAATAGAAAATGGAGGGGATGTATATTGAGAAAAATGTTTAGAAATTTTCAGTTAAGCCTCTTAAAGAGTGTTGGAGAAGATCAAAAGCCATTTGTTTGCTTGCTCTTTTTCTTTCCCCATGGTGCCATATTTCTTCCTGAATAAAATAATTTCTTTCTAAAAGGTTTTACACAGTTTTACCCTTTATACAGCATTGCTGTATATCACAGTTTAGCTTAAACATCCCATCCCAACACTGCCTGTATTTCACTGCAGAGGTCATCCCTGCTCACCTCACAGCAGTGTCTCATGAGCTTTGTTATCCTCTCTAAAAATTTACTGAAATGAGAAACCATTACCATTCCACTGATCAACTCACAAAGNAATAAAGCAGCATTTTGTTTTAGATAATCATTCTTAGCATTTATTGTCACTTAAGATAATTTTAATACTCATTTCATTTCTTTTTGACTTGTGAGAAATAAAATGAGTGGGTGGGGATTTCTTTCTTTTCCTTCTTTTTCTTGGTTTTTCTTCTTGTCACTCTGTAACTACTTAATACTTTTCTGGTTATTATGAATAGTGCATGGAATAATAATAATAATAATAATAATAATAATAATAATAATAATAATAATAATAATAATAATAATAATAATAATAATAATAATAATAATAATAATAATAATAAATTTTAAACACCCACCAAAACTTAAAACTGTTACTAGACTGATGGCATTCCTTTTTCTTTTCCTTTTCTATTTTTCAATGCCCCGGAAAATTTTGGAAAGCTAGGTCTTGGTCCTACAACCATTTAAGTTGTGTACTAGGTCAGAACAAAAGTCCACCTGGCACAGTATTTATCCTCAGGAAAGACCAGTAAGAGATATGTAGAGCCAAGACTGAAAAAGGAAGAAAGAACAATTATATGTACTCAAAGTATTTTCCATACATTTGTGACTGAGGAACTAAAAATTGTATCTTTGTGAGTAAAACTGTTTCGCTCTTGTCATTGCTATCTTGCTTCTCAGTACAAGACCAAAGTTCAAAGACAAGGTTAGATCCTTTGCTCCTGTTGCAAAATTTAAGTCATGAATGACAACAAGTGACCATTGAATTTGAGGAGTTTCCCTGAAATTTCAGGTCGTGCCCAGTGAAATTTTTATAGGCACTCTTGGTTTCTAAATGCATTGTGGCTATTCAGCACAGGCTTGTATGAAAGTGCTAAGTACAACCATGGTGTGGGATGAAAATATTTGTTAAACAGGCAGTACTAGTCAAGGAGGTTGCTGGAATGCTTGGGTGAGAAATTAATCTTATCAGAGACAATAGAAAATGGAGGGGATGTATACTGAGAAAAATGTTTAGAAATTTTCAGTTAAGCCTCTTAAAGAGTGTTGGAGAAGATCAAAAGCCATTTGTTTGCTTGCTCTTTTTCTTTCCCCATGGTGCCATATTTCTTCCTGAATAAAATAATTTCTTTCTAAAAGGTTTTACACAGTTTTACCCTTTATACAGCATTGCTGTATATCACAGTTTAGCTTAAACATCCCATCCCAACACTGCCTGTATTTCACTGCAGAGGTCATCCCTGCTCACCTCACAGCAGTGTCTCATGAGCTTTGTTATCCTCTCTAAAAATTTACTGAAATGAGAAACCATTACCATTCCACTGATCAACTCACAAAGCCCTACCAGGGTGCTGAGGGGTTTGCTGAGGGGACAACAAAGTCCCCTGTCCTCCCAGCCTTGATCATGTTATATTGTTATCACAGAAATGCCCTGCTCATGGAGCAGGATTCTCTCTCCTTCGCCTGTTCAGTTTCTGACAGTTTTCCTCCCTCACTGAACAAGACGTCCTGCACCTCATAAAAAGGGGTGTTTTTAGTGATGTGTTTGAGGTGTGCAAATTATAAGCAGGATTTGCTGCCTTGCTTCGTTCCCTGCCATGAAGATCAGCACAGGGTGACTCCTGAGTGTCACCCTACCAGGCTGGCTGCAAACACGTTTGCCATAGCTTTAAACTTACTTCTGAGATAAAAGAGCTGGAGTGTTCCTTCTCCTCATACCTCAGGTGTATTGCTTTAGTTTTGCTATCCTCACCAGGACTTCCATAGCTTTGCCATGAACCAAAGGTTTTGATGTTGACTTTGTGATGCTTTCACCCCTTGATTTGGAGTGGAATATCATGGTTGTGATATTTTAGAGAAAGAGGCTGTCAGGAAGAAGATGGGGAGGAAGAGTGATCCAAGGGAGTTTTCCAAGGATATCTGGTCAGCTTTAAGGGAAAACAAAGCTGCCTTAACACTTGGGTTCATTGCTGACTTTTAGGCTTGGAAAAATGCCCATTTGGCTGCTGAGGCAGCAGCCTGAATTGTTGTGCAACTTGGCTGTGAAGGGAATGCAAAGGGATTTCTTCCCCTTCAGGTTCACGCATCACTAACCATGCCAGGCGTGTTGCTCTGTACTGTACACCCTGAATGAATAAACTGTTCCTAATAAAGAACTGATGTTGCTAATATCTTCGTGTAATTTAAACCAAGGCTTTTTGAATTTAGCTCATTTGGGGAAGAAAAAAAACCACTGATGTTGCAAATGCTTATGCATCTGATTAACTTTGCCGCTTAGCTTAATTTGCAGGATCAGGGCCTTAGCTATCAAGAGGCTACACGGCATTACAGCCCTTCTATACATCTTCATTAGAGCCTCTTTCTTACGAATTTGCTTTCATGCGTATTTTTACAACCTCAGTCATAAACTGGATTGTATCTGCCAGCAGCAGTGTTTAACTATGTCAGCCCCTCCGTGCCTGAGCTAATCCCTTGTCCCCCTTGACAGGAGTCAGGGGGAGAGCTGTTTCCTAAGGATCGATGCATAAAAGTTGTCATGTTGCTGGTCATTTGCCTAAAACATTGAGGAGATCATGAGTTTTTTCTTAGGGACAGCATTTTTGCCCATTTAGAGTTTTTGTTTGGGTTTCACTTTCAAATTTTTATAAGAGCAGAATTGTTATTTTTCTCCAAAAGTACTAATTTTCAGGCCTGAAAATGATGGGGTTTTTCTCCATTTTCTGTCGCTTCTATTCCTCTCCTTTCCACCCTGGTGTCTTTGCAGCTTTTATTCTTCCTTTTCTGATTTTTTTTCTCTACTTTTATTCCATCTTCTTTTCCATTTCCAATGTTTTTTTCTGAATGGCATGATGGAAAAGAAGTTCCTCACATCTTCCTCCAGCTGCTGTGGCTGCTGCACCTCATGTTTTCAGATTTTAGATGTGGCAACCCTAGTGGGTGTCCATCTGGGGAATTATACAGGTGCAAGTGTTTCTCTTCTTGAAGGTCTGTGTTGTTTCTGCCCTTCCTGGTGTCTAAGGACGTGCTCCCTCAACCAGCAGATCCCTCCAAGGCGCCATGACTCTGGCCTGCCCACCCCCCAAAGCACCACATTAAAAGCTTGATGAAGGCTGAGATGAGAATGCAGGTATTAAAACACAAAGATTTCATTTGTTTTAAAGGTTTTGCCTAATCCTTTCTCTCGTGGGGCCCTATTTTTTGGAGTCCAAATACTTGTTACAGGACTCAGCTTCTAGAGGCAGATGTAGCACTGGCAGCTTCCCAGTTGTAAGAGACCTGGAGGAAAATTTTTTACGTGGGTCCCCACGTAAATGCTAGTGAGCTTGGTCCATGGCTGAAGCACCCCCAAGCCAGGGGATCCTGCCAGCTGTCCCCTTGCCACACCATCAGACATGCAGGGGCAATTTGTGGGCACTCAGAATCATTGTGTGTGGGCAGACCCTGCTGAGAGCTCATTGCAGGCAGAGCTCTTCTGGAAGTTGATTTAAATACAGGGATTCACATGCCTCAAAGATGTATGTGCATAACTTATCTGTTTGTTTGTAAAGGGTTTTATGAGTTCTTAGGGTTGTTTCATAGGCATGTGTAAACTTAAATTATAGCAGAGGTAAATTGACAACCAAAGTAGAGAAAAGACCTGAAAATTAAGTTATCCTTTCCATTAGTCAGAGTATTCTCTTAAAGTAGTTTCATTTTTTTAATTTGGTTACATCACTTGGTAAATTAATTCCTGATTCTTCAGTGTGAGATGGGAGGAAGGAGCCTTAACTCCATGCAGACTTCAAGGGTGAAATCTCTGCATGGATGAACTGGGCATCAGTCCAAAGTTGCATTTGTCTGGAAAAATCTAGGGTGAGAAATGTTGGTCCTTTGGAGTCTCCATGGCATCTCAGGCTCTCCCCCCATCCCTCATGATTTCTGGGGTTCCCACCTGATCCCCAGTGTGGCGCATCTGAAGCAGGAACCACCTCAGCTGCCTTTGCAGATGCACAGAGCCTGGTCAGAGTCGGTGTGAGGAGCAAGAGCCCCTGAGGCTTTGCCAAGGTGAAAGGTTTGGCTGAGTTCTGTGTTCACTGAGGCCAGCTTGGCTTTTGTAAGAAGTGATAGATCATATATCTGCTGGCACCCCAAAATGCTGCCTGCCAAGGGAGCATCCAGGTCTGAGCTTTGAAAGCAGGTTTGCAGAAGGGCTGAGCACCTCTGGCTGCTGGGAGTGGGCCTGGGGATGAAGGGGGAAGATATTTCTAACACTGGTGTAAAAAATGATATTTTTTGATTCATTTTCAGAAGCCCTTTCTGGCATGCCCACCTCCAAAATGCTTCCTCATACGCAAGGAGCTGCTTTGCTGCTTTTGCTGCTGACTTGTGTCTTCCCAGGGGACAGCAGAGCTGGTTGCACTGGGGAATGCCACTGGCTGCTGCCACCCTTGTGATGGGAGCATTGCTATGAGAGCAGGACAAACATTTGCTTTCCAGTGGAAATAAGTACAATGCCAGTTTCTATTCTGCTTGGGTGAAATACCTGTTCCAAAGGGATATGAGTGGGCTGGCTCTTTCTGTTAAACTTTCCTTCCCAGCCAACATCCCCTTTCCCTAAGTCTTCCAATTTTCCATAAAATTTCCAGTTACAGTCTCATGTCTGTAAAGTCTCCCGTCTGTAAAGTCTCCCTGTAAAACTTCCAGCCCACAGGCTCAGAAATGGACCCAGCTACACTGGAAAAATGTCAGCTCAATATTGAAAGGTGTGATAATCACCTCTGGTAAAAAGAGGCATTATTGATGCTGAAGTCAATAGCTGCCTATGGCCATTGGGGGACCTGGTGCTCACTCTGTGTTTGCTTTTTCCCTGCAGGACTCGGTGGGTCAGTCAGCAGAGCAGGTTTCCTTTGCAGTCTGGGGCACTGGAGACACTGTGTTCAGTTAAGCTCACACCAAGGCTCCACTGAGAGCTGAGGCATCTCCGTGGAGGCAGCAGTTGAGGCTTTGGATTTTTTTCTGTGTCTGAGGTTCCCAGTGCTGTTGCCAGATGATGATATGGGGCAAGCACCATCCACAGCCAGCCAGCAGGAGGGTCAAATCTGCAGTGGGGCTGCACATGTTGCATGGAGCCATACAACCTCGTCCTTGTGCTCTTCTGCTGGAGTTTTTGCTCAGTGTCCTGCAAGTCAGAGGGGTTTTGGGGACCTGCCCTTGCTGGTGCAGGCTCGCTCTGTTCATTCAGCTCATCTGCATGCCATGAACCAAGGTGCTTGGGAAGGCCCATGCAGCAGCACCCTTCTTCCCAGGCATGCTCGTTGTGGTGGTGATTCCACCTGGCTCCAGCTAGGAAGGCTTTGGCATATATTGACAGTAATGCACACAGGGGGAAAAACTCCCCATCTGTGGTCACGGAGCGGAGAGACGAGTGGCTGCCTTTCTTAACAGATGGCATAACAAACTACACGGAACTCGTGTCCCCCTGAGACTCGTAACTTGACATCAGATAGTTTCAAGAACATATTGAAATAAGTCCTCCCTGATGATCGCCATGGCTTCAGACATAGCCGTACCTCTCTCCCTGAATCCCTTGACGAAGCCGTGGGTGATGGAGGCACAGCAGTTTTGAGGGGTCCCACCCTGCTGCCTCCGCCAGCAGCAGGATTTGGGGCGGCAGGCTGAGCAGTGACTGAGACGGCCCCCAGATGCCGGCGACTGGAGCAGCAGGGAGCTAAGACGCTAGCACTGCTCCAGAGGTAGTAAGTCTTTTCAAGCTGAATAAGCTCTTTGTTCTGAGAAATTCTAACTTTAAACATCTGCGGTAGGAGTTTTAGTGTTTTACTTTGGGGATAATTGACATGGGCTTGTCTAAACGGAAGGGGAGCAGAACCACTTTGAGGAACAAGCACGTTCAGACGTTGTTTTTGCCGTTGGGAAGCTCTATGTAGTGGAACGCTGCCCTAAAGCTGGGCAGTGGTCAGGTCATCCTGACCCTCACAATACTCTCGACATGTGAAGCAATGCTCAAATATAAGCAAATCTGAAAATCTGGGAGCTCAAAATTGTAGTGGTCAGCAGCCCAGATAGAGCCATCAGCACCAGAGATGCCTGGTGTGTCTGTCGAGGATGGGGTAGGACTCCCATTCTATGTCTGTCCAGGGCTTGGCATGCTTTGTGCCAGCACAGCAGTCTCCTCAGAGACAGTGGTGAGTGAGAAAGAGGAGGAAACAGCCCACCCAACAAGCAAATAACATCAGCATCAGATGGAGTGGGAGCTGGTAGAGAAACAAACATGAAATTAATTTAGTTCACAACTCTCCTGTAGGGTATGGGATCTCCCTGTTTTCCCAGGAAGAAGTCTAGAGAGATTAATGTCAAAAAGATCCACTAATTTTGAGGACCCAATTTGCATGCCTAATGACCTGATTTTTCTGAACACTTCACGTTCTCTAGCATTTTATGTGCTGGAAGGACAGTGCCCTTGTTTTCTTTCACAGCAACGAGTGCTCAGCAGTTTTGTGAATCAGAACTTGGGATATTAATTTATGCATTCAAAAAACAAAACCCCACACAATTACCGAGACACAGCTTTCAATGTATGGTTTGGATGACTTGGCAGTATCTCAGAAAAAGTCTTCAGCAGGGACAGAGATAGCAGCCAGTGCCCCAGGACACCATTCAGCTGCCTTCACCATGTCTCCTTCCTCTTCAAATTTCCTGCCTCGTTCACTGGGCAGCTTCCAGTTTCAGCAACAAATGAGAAGGGAATTAAATGGATACAAGGCTCTTTCCCAGCAGATGCTAAGGCAGGTGTTTACAAACTTCTGACATCCTGATTTGAAACCTTAATATATTTGTGTGATAACTTCTGTAGAGCACAGCATCCTCTTTTTAGCTCTTTTATTATTTATTTTATCCTTTTCTGAAGAACTTACACTCTGTTTTAACATATGACAAGAATCACAGAGTTGTTAGGGTTGGAAGGGACCTCTGGAGGTCATCCAGTCCACCCCCCCTGCCAAGGCAGGGTCACCTGGAGTGGGTTACACAGGAATGTATCCAGGTGGGTTTGGAATGTCTCCAGAAAGGGAGACTCCATGACCTCCCTGGCCAGCTGTTCCAGTGCTCTGCCACCTTTAATGTTAAGAAGTTCTTCTTCATGCTAAGGTGGAACTTCCTGTGTTTTAGTTTATGGCCATTGCTCCTCATCCTGTTGCTGGGCACCACTGAAAAGAGTCCAGCACCATCCTCTGACACTCCCCTTGGAGACATTTATATGCATTAATGAGATCCCCTCTCAGTCTTGTCTTCTGCAGACTAAACTGGCCCAGCTCCCACAAAATTTCTTTCCCCTTAGTGAATCCATGCTGACTATTCCTGATGACCTTCTTTTCTTCTACATGCTTGGTGATGACCTCCAGAATGACTTGTTCCCACACCTTTCCTGGGATGGAGGTATGGCTGACTGGCCAGTAGCTTCCTGGCTACTCCTGCTTTAAAGCACTGGGTACTCCCATTTTTAAAGTTGGGAGTAATATTGCCTTCCTCCAATCACCAATGACCAAGGGAAATATTCCTTTCTCCTCACTTCTTCACTTACCCAAGGTCTGGGACTCCTGAGGGCTGACATCAGCAGTAAAGGCTGAGGCAAAGAAGGTATTCAGTAATTTCACCTTCTCCATGTCTTCCATTACCAGGACACCCACCTGATTCATCAGCAGCCCACATTTTCCCTAATCTTCCTTTTGCTGTTGATGGAGTATCTCTGTAGGTTCCTTCTTGGGTTCTGCAGTTATGTGTGTGGTTTTGAACACAGGGAGGTTCTCACAGGCCACCCCTGTGGTCCTGCAAGGAGCACTGCCATCAAGAGTGGAAGCTTTGCCCTTCCCCCCTCTACCACCGTGCAGCCAGGGATGGCATGTGACTGGATCCAGACCAGAGGAATGACCCCAGCTAAGCCCTAAGGCTTTTATCCATAGAGCTGAAACAGAAAAAGCACTGGATTTGGACAGGCTGCTGAAAAGGAACAATATTACTTCTCTCCAGCCTCTTCCTATTGGTCATACCTGTTGGGTGCTGGTCCAGCCCCACTATGGACCAGTGCAGGGGGACAAGCTATTCCAAATATCTTCCTGGGTATTTGTAGGATATTTTCTGTGTTGCTGATCCCAGCATAACTTGTTCCTTTACACAAGGAAAGCCCATCCTGTGCCAGCAAGTTCACTTTCGCTGCACGTACACGCGCCAAATGCAGAGCACGCTACCTGCACAGGACAGAAATCCTGCTCCTCACTGGGAAATGTTCCAGGGGCTGATCTGTACCTGGGCTGATCTGTGTTGCCCAGAGAACCTAAAATGCAGCAAAGTTCAGGAGAAGTGGGGTGGCCTTTTCACTGTGGCATATTACACACAGGTTTGAGGTAGATGGTGAAGGAGAAACACTGGTGGCTTGCTTGAAATCAAATTTCAAATAAAATCAACATGATTTAATTAAAAGGAAAAAAAAATCTTTCCAAAAAATCTTTGAATTAGATTGAAGACTATCTCTTTAAGAACCTGCTGCAAGCTTAATTTTTGATGTTACAGTTAAATAAAGCCATACTTACCTAATTAGTTGTAATCCTCTCATGTTTATTCCTTGAATCACAGACCTTATAAAAATGTATCTGAGATTTAGGAGTGGGACCCAAGGACAGTCTGCACCTGGTCTCTGTGTCTGATTGTGAGAAGATATCTCTGCAACGTTACCAAGAGAAAATTACTCAGCCATTTTGATAATCTGTTGTGCTCAAAACTGAAATGTAAACCAAATATATTTGTCCATCTCCTTCCACGATTACCTTTCCTCACCCAAGTGTTTTGGACTTTCCCTCCTTGTAACAGATGTGGAGCACTGACTTGACCAAAATCCCAAGACGCCGTGATAAGGGGGTTGGAACTCTCCTCAGCCATAAACAAGAACCTCCATCCCACAGCCCTGGTCCCACAGTCTGGGCTCCTAGAAGGGAGTCCTACATAGTGTCCTCATTCCAACCACCATCGTCCTCACTGGCTGAGCACAAGGACTGTGTTTTCTGTGTGACATCTCCTTGCAGTCACCCTGGGGTCATCTCCATCACGTGTCTGGACCAGTTGCCCCAACTCCATGTGTAGTCCAGATAGAAGTTAGTAGGGAAATCGAATTCCTGACTCATCCCGTGCCTGAAATAGGTCAGACCATCAATGGCAATCACACCCTGGATCTTGTTCCCATGTATCTCTGGAAGTCTCCATTGCAGGTGTCTGTTGGTGAGATAAAACCCATCCAAGGACACTAATATTTAGATTATTTTCTGTCATGCTCATATTCTGACTATGGAAAAAATTAATGAAAATCTAACTGGTAACCATATTTTTAGACATTTAAAACCGAACACCAAAAATGGGTTGAAGAAGGATTTGCAGAGGGTTTTTTCTCTCTCTGCTCTGTTGGGAGTGCCCGATCTTCCCCTTGCTGCCATTAGTGGGAGCCATCGCACAGGGCAGGGCAGGACCCGTCTCTGCCTGGGGCTCGCTCCACTTCGATACTGGTTGGGATTGTCTGCTGCAAAGATTATAGAAACCAAAGTCTCAGAGAATGTCTCAGGTGGGGTTGTTTTGGGGTTTCTTCCCTATCAATTATGGCATTTGTTTGTGAAAAATTACATTTTCTAAGGACCAAATTTCCAAAAATTAAGGGCTCCTCTGCCCACTTCACAGTAAATCTTTAACATCTTCAAAACTAATTAGTTTGGATTTTCAGTTTAAAGTGGTCTTTTCGGCCAGAAAATCGTCAATGTCTGCCATTGACTGTTATTTCCCATTACGCTTGTGTACTCACAGCTCCCTTGCTTGTAAGCAAATGCTACCTACTACAACTGAAAATTTGTTAGGTTTAGAAATATCAATAAGTGGCATGCTGAGCAGTCTTCAGTTGTTCTATCAGCTAGCCATTTTCTCAAGTTTCATATTTCCCTCATGGTGAGAGTCCCATAATATATTACATCAGACATCCCAGTCTCACAGGATTGCATTGAAGCTGTTGCTGAAGCACACATGGTAGGAGCAGAAATAGAATTTGTTGGCCACTGGAAAAATATTTTTAAAGCACAGAGCCAGAGGTCCTCCAGTTATCTTTCCCATTTGCAATATAATAGCATGTACAATGAAACTGCTCCTTGCCGTGGAGAAATGGGTCTGATTGTGTTTCTTGCCCCTGCAAGCTGCTGCACTGTGATCCAAAGATGCTATTCCTCCTTGGGAAGGTCCTCAGCCAGAAGACTCTTCCTCAAGTCCATTTCCCAGGGACTTGAGGAGCAGTCCAACTTTCACTGAAGTTGGTAACAGTGATGTTGCTTTTGGAGGGGGTAGGATCAAGTCCTCCGTCAGAGCTCCATTATGAAACCTCTGCCTGTTCTTTGTAAGCCACACAGATAAACAATCAAAAAAGGTTTTTCTGACTGATTTGAGAGCACAGCTGTGATAAAGGTGTGATAAAAGGACCAGCTCCAAAACCTGTGTGATCATGGTGGTCCTAGTGTGAGTTACAGCAACATTTCACATCTCTGTTTATTTTAGTTAAAGAAGAGAAGTTTCAGTTACTGTAGACTTAACAGATTTTTATCTCATATAAAATATGCTTAGCAGAGGACACACTTGAGTATGGTTTCATTGTTAGCAGACCTTCGGCAGTTCGTGTCAAATATCAGTATAATGGACTTACACACACTATTGATTTAATGACAGCTATCACTGCGAGGAATTGATCTAATGTTTTCATTAGACTTAAAAAATGTTTTAACAACAAGTTCATTCAGAACTGGATAATTGCAAAGCCCTACATGGCCAAAGATCACATTCTCTATTGAAGTGTAGTTTAGATGATCTTTTTAGAAGATAAGTAGATTAATAATAATCAAGGCACAGTTGAGGGAAATTAAAGCTAGTCTTCATGCCTTAAAAACATAAATAAATTGAATTATCACTCATTATATTACTGGAGGGAATTTTCTGAACTTTTGAGCAAATCTTAATGAATATGCAATGGTATTTTACTTCTCTTGTAGGCACAATGTAACTGTTTTTGTTGCCCTCTTCTACTTGTCTGTCCTTTTTGTTCCTTGCCCCGTGGACATTAGCAGAGGTTTGTCTCTTCTGCTTGCGTTGGACATACAATTTTATAGATTTTCAGCAGTAATAGCATCTTTTGCCCTTGAATGTGAACAGGCCAGGGAGGGGCATTTTGTAGGAGGTTTCAGGACACACTGGATTTCAAGACATGATGATGGACTGTCCTCCAAGGAAAGTTCTGCATTACTGGCTGTGACTGAAGCAATGCTGCACTGATCAGTGGCTCTGCATGAGGGCATTGCCTAAATATGAGTGGAGAAAGAAGTTTCCTGTGCTGATGTGGAAGGTGCAGACACATTTCCCCTTTGACTCCAGGTAACAGTGGTTTTCTTGTCAAACTATCTCCAACTTCTGCTGTGCCTTAATCAGAGGCTCCTCCTTTCCAAGTACAAGGCTCAATATTCCATATTTTGCTGACACTGGACCCGTAAGGCAGTGCTCACTGAGATGGGTCATGGCTTGCGCATGGATCTTCCTTGGCATTGTGGGTTTCTTGCTGCTCTTGGTAGAGGTCTGCAGCTTTCAAATACTTCTTGAGAGCCCACCCAGTGTCTCTGTACACTTTGGCTCTGACTGCCTGCAGAGTCTGTTGTGCTCAGGTGTTTAAGCCAAATCTTAGGTATCCTACAGTGGATGTTTGAAAATAAGAGAAGACAACAAAAGGGTCACTTTGAATATGATGGTCTCAGCATTACCTGGAGTAAAACCTGGATATTCCCTCCCACCCATGGAAAGAATTTCTTCTCCCTAAATTACAGACATCTTTTCCTACCAGCTTTGCTTCAGTCCACATTCTGGGGGCAGTAATAGTCCAGGAAAGTCTAGAATAAAGAGTATGTCCAGTTATCCTGACTGGTTATCAAACAGAACAATTCTGAACTAACATGCTCATATACTATCTCAGAAAAGTCAGGAGCTCCTCTTTCAGGGAATATCCTGACCTTTCATACAAGTCATGTAGCTTTACTGAACTCAGGGCTCTGTCTGACTGAATACATTTCCAGTATAACCATCAGTATCTGGTTGGGGCAAACATTGGACCTACATGGAGTCCCGCCACAGAACAAATCTGGGAAGTAAGGCACACCCACCAAAAAATCCTACCAGACTGTGATATTTTCTTAGCTGTTTTCTTGTAGAACTGTGTTTTATAATACAATAATTATATGATGGTCAGAAGGCGCTTAAAGTGAGTAAGAATGATGCAATGAACCCACCCAATCTCTTGCAGCAAGGGTGCAACCTACAACTGCTACACTATTTCAGCCACCAAAAAGCTGCTTACAGGGAAGGGAACTCCATGGTTAAACTGCTGAGGAGTTCAGGCACCCCAGTACAGCCATGCAGCTAAAACCTTTTGGCTGCAGAGTTGCAGTCTGCACCACTGGGGCAGGAGGAGAGGTCCCTTCCCAAAGCCGTGGTGATCTGCAGTGTGGCAGACAAACCTCATGTGCTGTGGGGAGCAGTGAGACCTGAGGCACGCTGTGGGTGTCCATGGGATTGCCCTGGAACAAGGCTTGGGCTCCTGAACAACACGACATTTGCTTTAAATAACTTCCACAGAAATTCAGCCACTGTGGGAACTAAAAGTCTCCATGTGTCCTTTGGGGCCAGGGTTTTGTATGCTTCAAGGTATAATGACGATTAAAGGCAATATTCTTAAATGAGCAGAGAGATGCTTATGCCAAAATATACATGAGTAATCTAGAGCATGATACAAAAATGCAAATGCAAGAATAGAAGGAAACCAGGACACTGTAATGCACATTGCTTTAATCTGAGTAGCAAAGGGATTTGAATGGATTTCTAGGGTATAATGCAATACAGAATAATACAGTGTTTATGTCAGATATAGATGATGGAATCTCCCAACAGATCAATGCAGGAAAAGGGTATAAATCAGTAGTATTGGAAGGTGTCACTTGAGAGCAAGCCTATTCTCAAGCTGAGGTAATATTTTCTGATACTCCCTGTAGTTGAATAGAGCTAATGTGAAACAATGCGGGAGAGGAAAAAATAAATCCAACTGGCACTTCAAGGGAAAATGAAAGTCTAAAATATCATCTTCAGGATCCATCTTCTGTGCAGATGCGTCTAGGTGGAAAAGAGAACCCATCATCCCCTTAGCAATCATGAAGATGAAGCTGGAACAGCCAACTCTGCTGCTGGGACAGAGCTGAACTCTGCCCAGGGAGCAACACCCTGCACTTGAGCTCTGCCTCAAGGTGTTGCTCAGTGCTTGGCTCTGTGCACAAACCTCTTCTCTAGACACAGCCCAGCTGAAATGATGGGGTTCTCTGCCTGTGAAGTGCCACACATTTCCTTCACTTTGCATTTTTTCATTCTCCTTGACTGTATCAAGTCACTATAAGTTAATGTGCTGGATACAAATAATCAGGTTTCTGTTGAGCTTAGACTTTACAGAGAAAAAAGAAAATTAATGAATTTAACTAAGAGAACTACTATTGCTGTCTCCAGTAATTGCTTCTCCTTTATCATCTGTTGAGTTTCAATACGTAAATGAATGGAGGAAGCTTTCTAGCTTTGCAGTCTCTGTGAGAGAAGGTTCTTCATTACAAATACCGTTTTGGAGGAAAAGGGAGTTTGCTGTAAGGTAGGCCCAAGCTAGGACTCATTTATACTGGTTTTAAATCACTGAGTTCATTTCCAGTCATCAGTGATATGAAATCAGACCAAGGAAGCACCAACTGAACACCTTGTCTTCTGCTTGGGCTGGACTACTCCTGCCTGTTCTGCACACCTTCCTAACCCAGTTTTCCCTGGGCTGTCATAATATTATTCCTAAATTAAAAGAATAGAGAAAGATGAGTAGGTCGTCCTGGTTAGAAGAGGATCTGGCTGCAGTGGAGATGTGTACCATCCTGGCATCCCAGTCCCCTGGGGCATGTTTGCCTGTCTCAGCTGAGTGCATCACTTCACTCCTGGAGCCGTGCATGTGAAGCCAGCAAGCATGGGCTGGGTAATTGCCACTTCCCCCCCCAAAACTCAGTTTAACAGTACTTGTAGGGATGGCCTGTTCTGCCTTCAGAAATCATTTTACATGTGTCTGCCTGCTTTAGCTTCTGCTTGATTTCTCTATCTACCTAAAGCTTGAAGTTTAATAGATGGGTAGATAGTTTGAAGTTATCCTCTTGTGCATGAATGCCTGGTTTTTTTCAGATAAAATTTTCTGACATCACCGACTTTTATCTTGAACATGTATTAGACAAGTTGTTTCATATATATATTTGCAGTGTTCACAAAGTGATGGCTCTGTCAAAGTTTCTGTTAGGAAATGCTTTTTTCCTGCACAGGCTGGAGGCGAGGGGAGGGGATAGGTTTGTAAACCGCCCTCACAACCTCACTCTGACCTGGAATTCAGTTCTCTCCAGGGTGAATTCTCAAATGCAGAGAGATAGAGAAGATAGTTTCATTCTTGGCCTACCAACTTGGATTTGAGCTGCATGGTTTTCACCACCACATGCCTGAGCCCTCCTGTGCCTTCAGTGTCCCTTTTATGGGGGAAGAAAAGAGAACCTGTCCTTCCACATACCCCATGCCACAATTCCTTTGCAGAGCTTCTCAGAACCTCTCCTGCTCCATCATCTGATGATAGTGCTGGGCTGCCCTTCTGGGGGCAGTTTTGCAGCAGGAGCCATAGCAGACCCGCAGTGGGAGGTGGTGTGACCTCCTCCTTCCCCTCTGCCACTCGCAGATATTCCCCAGGTTTCACATTAGCTGTTTTGCCTGATTCCAGTGTGGCCTGCAGGGAAGGTCTCTCAGCATTCCTCATTTGGTGAGGAGTTATTTCATGTCCAGCCACGCCAGATGCCCAAGTGAAGTCGACTGGGTTATCATTTTGCTGTTAATCATAGAATGATTTTGGTTGGAAAGGACCTTAAAAATCACCTGGTTCCAACTCCCCTGCCATGGGCACCCACTAGATGGGGTTGCTCAGGGCTCCTTCCAATCACACATCAAATATCTGTACATTCTGATGATCTAATTTTTTTCTCCAGATAAAAAATAGGAAGGACCAAGGACTTAGAACAAGGACTCTTTCAATATTACCTTCAATTACTGACCGTTTCCCTTTATAGTTTCCCTTAAAGGCCTGTTGTTTAAAAATTTTCCTTTCATTTATGATATGCCAGGTTACTTTTGGTTGAATTCAGCAGCAAACCTGTCACAGATTGTGGAGTAAAAGACAAGTCTCTTACACGTTAGAGTGTAATATCGAGTCAACAAAGTTACCTTCATGAATTCATACAGCACTGCGTTTAGTATAGTATTTTTTATATCTATTATGAATTGAATTCTAAACCAGCACATCATCCTTCCCAGGTTCTGGGCCAGCCGAGGATTTGGCCAGGTCACTTTACTTTTGACAATCAATATTGTGCTGACAGATGTCCAGCCCCCTGCAACTTCCAGGAGTTACTGAATATTCATATTAATGTTCCAATGTTAAGGCTCCTGAGTAGGTTCTCTTACATTTCTGTAACTAAAAGTTTAACACGGATGAAACTGAGACTGGCTCTGAGGTGGGAAGGCAGCAAAGCATGAACAGAGTGGACAGGACTGCTTAGCACTTGATAGGAATTGCTGACCACGAGCCTTGTAGTGGTTTTGAGAAGGCATCAAACACTCTTGTTCAGGGTTACAGAACGGCTAAAATTAGGAGGAGGATTAGCTTGGGAACTCTGCTCCTCCATCTCTTCCAGGAGTGCAAACTGGGAAGAGACATGCTGAAGGAAACCCAGAAGGAAACCACTAGAAAGGAGTGGGGGTCAGATGGGGAGCTGAGGACCCTGCTCGGGTGTGCCTGGGGAACTCAGGAAGCCACGTGCCAGCTCCCAGCCCTCAGACAGGGGCTGCAGCTCCGTGCTCCCCTGTTGGGGGGTTGGGTCATATGTGCACAAGCCCCCAGGGAATTTTGAGATTAAATGTCACTCTCAGGAATGCAGTAACTTCACTTCTTTTTAAATACATTTTCAGCTCTTTGCCAGTGATTAAAGTTCAAGGTGAGATGCATCTTTCCTTGTGGACATTTGCTTTGATTCCTGATGTGCTTTACTGAAAAATCTCAGACGTACAGTGAAGGAGGTGACAGCATGTCAGAGAAGTACATATTTAGTTCTAGCAGTGAGTCAATCAGACATCTAGGCAATTACCCTCTGCTCAGGATGACAACTGAGAGATGTGTTTATTCTGTCTACAGGAATCTCTGTTATTTTAGGATCCTTTCCAGAGTGCAACCAGTGCTAACTTGTCAGTACGTGGAGACTCTTGTTTATGCTTTGGTTTCCTATCTGGGTGGGATTATTCAGTTATTGACTTGCTGGCCCCCACTCAACCTTTTAAATTCGTTTCTACCTTTCACACAATTTCTTGGCAGGAACTACAGGCTGTCTAAGCCCAAGCCCTCATATCTTCATCTGTGCTGATGAATCTTTTATCTGCTTTTCAAAGGGTATTAGCTCTACCGTGAGCTGTGAGGTAGCACCCTGCTATCACTGCTGAGACTCCTGTGTTTGGCTGTGGTTTGGCATCTCCCACAGCCTGACACCAGGGTTTGCTGGTCCTTCCCACCCTGGTGGCCCTTGCAGAGACAGGGCTCGCTCAGCTTTTGTGATGGGATTCCTGTGTAAAACACTGCTCTCCTTTACATCCCTGTAAAGTCGCTGACCTCAGAGACATCACTGTGGGTCACTATTGGACACTGGAAAGCCAGCAAGTGCCTGTCCTCTCCAGACCTACTCTAGGCACACTGCAGGCAGCCACACTCACACCTCCTGCCTGAGTCTGATTAGTGAGCTAAATATTTTCTGCTCCGTGGGAGCACCCGGTGCCATATAAGCTGGAGGCTTCCCTCAGGCAATGAACAGATGAGTTTAGCTGGAACAGATTTTGTTATCTTTTGACACTTTACTGGGGAATCAGTTACTTCTGTGAGGAAAAAGGTGTTTCTGATGGTGTTTGCCTTTCTGAGCAATGCAAAGCCTCTGGCAAGCTACAGAAGTGAGCCCCAGAGCTCAGCTCAAGGGCCAGCCTCTGTTACTCCCCAAAATGTCCCCAGATGGGGCAGGAGTTATAAGCAGCCTACATGTATGGAACAGAAGCTCCCCCTTCTCATTTGAAGAAGATTCAATACAACCTGTACTGCCCTGACCAGGCAAGACTCAGAGCACCCAGCTCCCCTGCGTCCCTCCAGTGTCACCTGGAGCGGGGTGCTGCACCCTCGGGGGCGGGATGGCATCGGAACCGTACACACAGAACCCTCTCCCACCCGACTCAAACCTCTCCCTGCTAAAACCTTCCCCTCGCACACCCCCGTCTCCCACTGCGAGGCTGGAGGACAAAGAGGGGTTTTGCAGGTTCAGGAGGCCTTTCTTTCCTTCTCTCCCTGGAAGCCTGGTTATTACAGCAGTAGCCTCTAGCTACATCTGTGAAGAGGAGCACCTCCACCAGGCACCTCCTGTAATAATGACTTCTTTTTTCTTTGAACTTAGCAGGCACTGTGTTATGACATTAAGAAGGTGAATCCAAAGAGGACCATAGATGTAGGGTCATTCCAAGTAAACCCTGACGGGACACAAGAGAGGAGTAAGGTAGCAGAAAAATGATATGACAGCACATAATTGCTGATATGTGCAATTACCAACCACTTATCCAAACAGCAGTTGGTCTTAATCTTACAACCTTTTTTCTTGCTAAGGGTATCAGCCACTAAATTGCTTCTGCTTCCTCTGGGACCCAAAGTAATCTTTAGACTTGAAATTGAGGTATTTTCCTTCCTTTTCAGTACCTAGATTTCTTTGCCTTTTTAATATTTGAAGTGGTATTGTTCCATTGTTAATCTTGATAAAAAATAAATCAGAGCTACATGCATTATTAAGACAGAGAAAGAAAAAGGAAGAATGAAAGAGAGAGAATATATGCTCTACCTAGAGCCAGACTGTTATCTAATCAAGCATTGCACTGAGGTCCAAATAGTGCCCATTGCCATCCATGGGCTTCCTGTGGTTGCTGGATACCTTCAACTTCCATTGCCTGTGGTGGGAACTGAGGGTCATCAATGTCTTGCTGGACCAAGCCATCACATTGCCAACCTGCAGGAGCAAAGCTTGTCTTACTCCATGTGTTTTGCAGCATGGGAAGTAGAGATCATCCTTCATACACGTAAATGGAAAAACCCCTGGAAATGTTAGGTCATTCAGCAAATATTATGGATGATTGTTATTGACTGAGATAATAAACCTTTCCATCATCCCCAAGTGTAAACTCAAAGGCTTAAGAGAGTATATAAGGCATAAGAAGATGGAAGCTGCTTCTTTATAAATGGCAGAACCTTCTCATGATTCTCAGGCCTGGCTTTAGCAACTACGTCAATTCTCAAGCTATTACTGAGGAGAACTGAGGATCAAGCTGTCCAAGGATATGTCTGGAAAGAGGCAGTAGCTTTCCAAGGCAGCTGGAAGTGAGAGGATCGGAAGCTGTCCAAGACATCTGAGTCTTCTGAAGTCCAGCTCCAGGGAGTTTATCTTTTCTGTCAGTGAGAACTCCATGCTCAGGGTACCATTGTGGCCAACGGCAAGAGACCGACTCTTGGTAAGTAAGATTAACAACTTATGAGGGAATGTGAGAGGAGAGCACAGTGGCTTGGCTGTCATTTCATAGTTAGTCAGCAGCAGAACAAGCTCCTGGGGTGGCCCCAGGTCATTCCCCCAAACCCTGGACTTGGCTGGCTCTAACAGCACGGGTCAGACTTCAGTTCTGGGTTAACACGTGGCTCTTCCTCACTTGCTGGAGCAAGAAAGTCACTCCAGCATACAAATCACAGCGTGGTTGGGGTTTGAAGGGACTTCAAAGCTCTTCCAGTTCCAACCTCCATGATGTCTGGATGTGGGCAAGAGTATGGATGGCTGCCCATGCCTGCCTGTGCACACACGGACACACAGGACCTGACTGCAGCAGATCTTGGTACGATAAAAAAGCAAAGCAGATAACCAAGCAGATATTAATAGAGCCTGACTCCAGTGCAGAGAGCCATTCTTGTTTATTCATATGTTGACCCCAGTATTAGCAGTACACATTTCTTAAACAAAATCCATGTCCTGCACTGCTAATTGTTAACATAACAGAGGGTTCGTGAACCCATCTTTCATCACATCACTTAAACATTATTTAAACAGTATTTTATTACATTTATTTCTTCAGAGGCAAAACCATTTCCTTGCAGTGCCTGTCAACTGATTTGAAAACTAAATATCTAAATTGCTGTAGTTTATTTTTCACAATTTCTATATTGTTTCATTATTAGCCTTGGAGAATAGAATAAAAAATGTAGCCCTCTGTTGTCTTAATTTTAGGATAACAGAAGACTGCTTTCCCAGGAAAGAAATATTGGCTAGCTTGTTAACAGAATGAATTTTAAACCTTGGTTTGGATCTTCAAAAGTGAGCAAGGGAGTTAGAAGCCCAAATCCAGTGACTTTCAAAGAGAATTGGTTACTTAACATTCACAGGCCTCCTTCAAAAGCTCATCCCTAATCTCTTCAGAACCATTTATTCTTCATTGTAATTAACTGTGGATTTAGACTTTAGTACAAATTCACCTTGACCAAAATTTACAAAAGCATCCTGAAGTCCTGTTTTCAGAATGGCTCAGGTCCCAGAAAGCCTAAGCTCTACTTAAAGTCCCTGAAGTTACTAGGGCCGTATCTAAAGCGTGGCACGGAAAATCTTTCCTGAGCTCCTGACTTCAGATGTTTGCATCTGGCACATCTAATTTCCACCCCACAGCAAGGTCTGTGCACCCACTGCCTTCCCTCCCACCACAAACTGGGGTTTGTGGGCTAAAGAAGTGGAAATAATTGCTCCTGCTCATTTTGGACCTGGCCGGGATGGTGAGATGGGCAGTTAAACACACCTGGCCATGATCTGTTTTGGTTGATGGGCTGGACAATTAAAAGAATGCATTTTATTAGGATATTGGTCTTCAAGAAGAAGGGAAAGGTTTGGTTTGGTATGAGTGAGTAGGGGTTCATAATGTACCTTGAAGTGAACATAAAGAATGGATAAATATGGAAATAGGTTTTCTTTTCTCAGCTGAGCTGTTAAATGTGTAACACGTACAGTAGGTTCTAAAGGGTCTAAAAGACCTCCTGTCTATTCATTGCTCTTCCATCTTTGCAAAGAAGAAGGAGCAGTGAAACCCGATATTGAAAGTAATGCCAGAAGAGCAAAGAAAAAAACATTCTCTGGGAGCATTAAGATTCCCACTTCTTATGGTATGATTGCAGAAGTCTCAATTCTAGGTTCTGTTTCTGTGGAACTCTGCCTATTTTTATGCACATGAGCCATCCTGTAAACCTCTGTACTACCCTGATCCCTGCATGTTCCTCTGTGTTCTCAAAACCAGGGCTGGGATCTTGGGGCTGCTGGCTCTCACTGCTTCACTGTAAATTGCTGCTGGGTGGAAAAAAGGAAGCTGAGAAAAGCCTGTGTTTGGTGTGTTCCACTGGGCCAGTAGTGGTAGCTCCTACTGCCCAGGAAGCCCCAGAATAAGATTTCCCATCTACTGAGTCACACAAGAGTTTTGGATGCTTTAGGTAGGTGGGGGGGGGGGGGCGGTTCTCTTGCTTTCATGCTGAAAATGCTGATTTGCTGATGATAACAGGTTTTTTTTGAAGAATCCCACGAAGCAGCTCTGATGACAATTTCATAAGGGCAAACTTTTTTGTTCCAGGAGGACATTCCTGTGCCAGGCTGGATTGCACCTAGACAGAGCACATATTTGGAAAGAGGAGGTTATATGGGCATGTCTGTCCTGGTACCCAACAAGGCAGGGACCAGTTCCCTGCCCTGTAAACAAAAGTATGACATGGGTTGGGTCTGGAGCCACACTAAACATTCTTCACCCTAAACTGCTCCCTGCTTCCTGCACTGTGCCCATAAAATATTCTTAAATAGTGATATTTGAGATAAATTCAGTGATATGGATGATACCAGATCAGTGCCTGAGCCCATGTGTTGGCAGCCAGAACCCTGCCTGACACTGGCTCTCCCTTCTGGGTACCACAGGCACCAGCAGCATCAGTGCCTCTACTATTAGTATTGCTGCACATTTTTTGGCACCCCAACCTCTGATTTTCCCCACAAGAATATTGATTATTCTGGGATCCTTCTTTTGTCTTGCTTTGTTTTTGAAGAGAAAATTCATCCTAAAAGCTGAGAGGCTTTTTTTTTGACCAAGTTTTTGTGAGGCTTGTTACATTCTGTGATCAGTTTTGCTTTCAGCAAATCAGGCTCTGTGTGAATGTGTGGACAGAATAAAATACACCTCAGAGCAACCTCTCTATAAACATCTCCAGCAGTCACAGTCTCGCCCGACATTTCTGCCTCTGATTTTGCACTGCTTGTCTAATTATCTTGGCTGCTGTGTAATTATTTCCATGGAACAATAATTTTAACAGCGTGCAGTTTATCAGAGGTGCAAATTATACATAACAACATACAGCAATTTTCAGTTAAAACTTGCATAACAGTCAAAAGTCCTTGCATTTTTCAAGAAATTGAGGGAGAAAAAGTATTCTTCATTTTGTATCTATCCTTTTTTTTAGAGAAAAACAACCTAGTGATTTTCTTGGAATCAATTAAACTCATTTGAAATAAGCACTTTTATTTTGGAACAAGACTGTCCACATGGGGAGTTAATCAAGAATAATTATTCCTCTCTAAATTCACATCCTCAAACAATTTGAATTAAATCCCCAGTATAGACCAGCCCTAAATGTCAGAGGAGGTTAAAAAAAGAGTGAGCCGGAGGAGGTCTATCATACCAGAAGCACTGAGAATAAAAACCTTGTTGGGCACATGGGCCAGGCTGGTGAGGAAAGCCCTGTCCAGGCTGACTCACTCTCACTCCCCACCCTTGGTTACACACGCACTTGCTCAGTGATGTGGAGTCAATCCCATACACATTCCAGCAGCATCTCTGCACACACACAGGTGGTGCTGATAGAGGCATCAGGAAGGGAGATGCTGTGATCATTAGGTGAGAGCAAGGATAAACGTATTTCAGGGAAAGAATTTGTCTCAGGGATGCCTTTTCCCCTTGCTTTTCCAGCAGGCTGAAGGCAACATGACTTTTATACCTTTCAGAGTCAGGGAGTTATAGGGAATTTAGGCACATCTGCACTTCCATCTCAAGAGTTGCCAAACTCTGGCTTTATTTAATCCCAAACTTTGCTTTCACATTGCTGCCAATTGAGCAACAGGGTCTGTAGCCATTATTTCTCTAAAACAACAGTAACACCGCAGTGCCTTTGCTGTGCCAAGAGCCAGTGGCTGTAGCAGCCTCCAGAGAGTCTGGAAGCAGGACCAAGTGCCCCTGTCCTCTGCAGCCTTCCAACAGTAAAAGAAAAGTATTTTCACTCTATTTACCTGCGTGATCCCCCAACCAAACCACTGCCAAAGCCTGGAGGCAAGTCCTGTAGCTATCATACAAACCCTGCAGAGGTGAGTGGGAGGTGGCTTGGCCAGGATTTCCATCCACAAAATTTCTATGTGTCACAAATGTCTGAGTTCAAGGTTTCACCAAACACAAGGTGTGTGCCAGAGCAGCACTTTCATTTTGCAATGATTCTCTGTGCACAGAGTTTTTCTTACCAAAGTGACCCCTGAGACTGGCTCCTCTGCAGGTTGCACAGGGCAGTGGGGCTGTCAGGCAGAGGTGAAAGGAAGCATCTTTATAGATAGGCATCTCTGCCCATGGCAGGGGGCTGGAACTAGGTGATCTTTAAGGTCCCTCATAAGCCAAACCATTCTGTGACTTTGTGATTCAGTGATTCCATGTATCTTGATGCTCTGCCTGGCTCCAGAGGTTGGCCAGGCTGGCCCTCTGGGCTGGATGCCATAGCACAGCATGGGCTGGGGTGCTTGGGTTTGCTTTTGCTGGATGGAAAAAGAGAAAACAAAAAATTGCTTGCAAGTCAAATCCCACCATCCCAGCTTCCATCCCCCAGCTTCCTTGTACCCTCCTCGTCATTCTCTGCATGCCCTAACCCTCAGGGATACTCTAGCTCCTTTCTTGAGGAGGCCCCATTTGAGTTGTGGGGGAAGAACAAGCTTGGTCTTGGAGATGAAGGACACAAGTAGCCACCAGATCTATTTCGGGAGGAATTTCTTCCTCCTGATGGGGACTAATGGAGACAAATCTCAAGGGTGGCATCCATCCAGAAGGAAAAAAATACTACTGGTACACAAAGGTGACAGCAAAATGAAGAAGAAAGAAGACTGCTGGCCATCACTGACACCTCTGGCCAGGCACTGGTGCCAGTACATGGAGGGAATTCTTTCAGAGGCAGAAAGTCATAGACCAAACCCTCAGATTATTCAGACATCAGAAAAAAATCAAGTTATAGTATTGGCAGGAGTACAAACCATATGGAAATAGCTGGAGTCCTTGAACAGCAAGGGCATAAAGCACCACCTGACTGTCGGTGAGCCGGCCAAGGGCAGGGCATGATGTAAGATGCAGCACTTGGTACCAGAACCTTGGCTCTGCCCTGAATCACACCCAAGGACTGGGGTAAAGTTTCCTTTCCCAGCTTGAAGAGAAATGGCTACTTGTAATTTTATTCAGAAGAATGTCATTGGATGTTGTCCAGAAAGTTTACTCTGGAGTTATGTAACACCACTTTGTCATTCCTGTGCTCAAACGCTGCATTTTTAAGTCGGGGCATGGAAATACCAGGGTGTGAATGAAATCCTGTTTCATCTGCTTTGGGTTGTGGCAGCACAATCCTTCTTCTGTCCAGTTTCCAGCTGTGTTGAGAGGAACCAGCAGAGCAGGGCTCCAAGTCTGACTCAGTTCCCAGAGGAGGCTGGTTTTCATATTCCCCTGACATGGTTCTTCCATGCTGCATCTGGAGGGTGACTTTCCCCATTACCCCATGTCTGATCACTGCTGTTTGATCTGACAAATTCTTCTCTTTCTGAGTCATGGCAGCGTTAACACTGGTTTTAAGGAAGAGGAATTCGTCAGAGAGTTATTGTAGATTTTAGTCAAGGTTTTTGACTCAAGGGAGTGCTGGAGCAAGCACCAAGAAAGTTTTTTCTGGAGGATCCTGAGCTCACTGAAAATGCAGGCAGATGTAGCCAAGGAAGTGGAGACAAACAGGATTGCGTGAGAATTGTCACTTCAGCAGAAAGTTGACAGAAGATTGCGATGACCATACAGGAAAAAAGTGGTCACACTGAAAAATAATCCAGTTTTCATGGAAATAAATGGTGGATTCTGATCTCCTGTTCCCATGAGGGCAGGGCAGTAATTCCTGTCATCTCTTCTTCTTCGTACTCTCTGCCAGCACATGGGATTGGGAGAGGTTTCCTTGTCTCTGCTGTGAGTGGATGTCACACTTGGTGATGACACACCCTTGCCTGTGGTATTGATGCCAGCTGTGGTTATCATTTCTAGTGCCAGCTCAAAACCCAGCATTTATCTCCAGAATAATGAGAAGATTTCATGAATCCATGAAGAATGGCTTCAGTAGCCAGAGCAGTGGTTGGTGAAAATTCTGACTCATGTCTGAGGGCAACAGGCTCTCCTGGGCTGTTTGTTTCAGCAGGTCTGATGGGGCAAACATAAGCAAACTGAAATGAAAAAGATCAGCTCAGTCCAGCTCAGACATATCAGCTTCTCAGTTTCAGGTGGAGAGATATTTCCCATTTCAGGTGTGCTCCACCAGTGTGCACTGCTGCCAAGGATGGGTATCACCGAGGCTTCCACTAAACCAAATTAAATTAGGGAGGTATCTCCTATTTCATGTAAGTCATTTTGGTGGACTGGTGTCAGACTTTCTCTGCATCTATCAAGACCTAACATGCATGAGAATAAATAAGATCAGGCCATTTCTCAAATTAGTGCCTTGCCACTTTTCTACTGCTCTCCAGAACTGTACCAGAGACAGAAAGACCAAAAACCTCTGCTATTGTCCATCCCTTTTTGTCACGTGGGTTTTCTGATGATTTCTCTCAAGTCTTTGCTCTGAATCTTTGACTTCTTGGGGTTTTTTCCCAGCAAAAGTTTTCTGTTGCAAAAACTCATTGAGGCAAATGTCTGTCAGACCAAAGCATAGAGACGGATGGACTTCTTAATACTGCCTTGGACACTAAGAGAAGTCACTGAACAGGATTTAATCTAGTGTGTGACATGAAAAGTTGCTCTTCAGCTAATACTCTGGGCAGGTTAAATGTAAGGTCTGTAGGGTCAGATCTTGCAGCAGGAGCAAAATATTTAAGTAAAATGTCAATTCTTCAACATGTCAATTCTGCAAGCCATGATGTTACCAAGCTTGTTTGGGAAAAGCTCCAAGGAGTAAAACTGCTGTTATATAAATGCTTCTTGTTCTTCCCCCTTAAAGTTTCACACCACAACTTTGCTATGGTGTTCTGCACCTTACATCACTGCGCCAGCTGATGTCTACTTCTGTTCATCAGGTAGAGGTAGAGTCTCCAGACATACAAATTTGAAGTCAGGGTCTTTGTCTGAATTGAATTCTTTGACAAGTTCCATTATTCATTTGTTTTAAGACCAGATACAGAACCCTGGTAAGTCTCAAAAAAACCCCCAAACCAAAACCAACCTTAAAAGACCAAGATTTATTTTCTTAAATTCTTTAACTAATTGTCAGATTCCAACCTTCAGTAATAAGGCAGAAGAGCTTCGTAGCCAAGGCAGAGTATACAGGTGAAGTCTGGTGTGGATCTGTGGGCTGTTTTACTCAAACGAAGTGCTCCAGGAAAGCGCAAACATATTCTTCTGACTGCCTGAAATGTCAGCCTGAAATCCCATTTCTTCCTCTGAGAGCACGAGGCATTTTATGGGTAACAGTGTCTGTGTATTTCTAAGCTTTTGTGACCACTCTGGCTCCTGCTATAGCTACAAGGCAAGAAATGTTGCTCTCATCTCCTATCTTTGCTACGTATGCTGGACAGACAACTCAGAAAAATCCACTCTCCAACTCATTTAAGCACATCTGAACATCTCTATTGGATACCTTTTCAGACAGGCACTTTTCTACTGAGTGGATTAAATTCTCTCTATACATAACAATATTTCTGACTTTGAACATGAACAGGGATTTACCTTTTCCCCCACAGTTCTTTTCCTTTCCCATTAAAAACAGCACATCAACAACAGGAGAGACCAGCTCCACCAGCTTTTGCAGGGAACCAGGCGCAGGGAACCAGGCAGCTGTGCCAGCACCAGCGTTGGTATTTCCCACCTCTACAGCCACGAATCCCCTTGGGGGTGGGGAGCATCCCAAGGGGTGCAGAGGGAATAATGTGTCTGCAAACCGTTTGTCTCCTTTGTGCTGAGATTACGACACTGACTGCAGCTGCCTTTGTGATTTATGTCCTTGTCCCTTAAAGACAAGAAGCAGTTTTTACAACTGGGGGAGATAAGTATGCTCTGAGTGTATGGATGCTGCTCAATGGAGCAGCTACCAAACTGCCTTTTGAATAACATCCCTGAATTTACTAATCTCTGTGCATAAAAGCAAAATATTTACACTCCTGAGTCAAAGGCTGGGATCTTCAGTTTGCTCAGTGCTGTCTCAAGTCTGTTCCTCTTGGATACAATGGCAGATTTACCATCAGCTTCTCTGGGAGTCATAGTCAGGCCAAGAACAAGGGCTTATGGAAATACCATCCATAGTTCCTAATCCTCTGCTGGAAGACTTTCCAGAAAAGCTGTACTGGCTAGCATTCCCTTCCCCTTCCACAAAAAGTTATATTTGCATTTTATGTAGTGCCCCTGCTTACTAGATCCTGTAGTGAAAAATTTGAAGCAAGCAGAGATATTTAACATCCATGCAGCCAGCAGTGTATGTGCATTCAACAACGGAAAGATTTTGCTTTCAGTCTAGATAGACTCATCTCTTCATGGCAAGGATATCTACTTTATGATGTTGTGAGTAAGTCTATATTCCTAAGCTTCCAAATTTCAGCTTTTTTTTTTTTTTTGCCTTTGCACAGTACTACTTTATTTGTTCCAAAGCCGAGGTAAACCAGGCAGGTAGCACAAAATTAATTCCCTAATCCATAGGCATACATCAAGTCTTCCTTGCAGTTCTCCACTAGTTTTTCCAGACCATAGCTTGTCATTCCTGTGCAATGTACAGCTCTTCGTAAGGACAGCTACCTACAGATCATCAACTCAGTGACAGTACTCCACTTCTCAGCAGCTGTTTTATGACCCCATTTCTGCCATGCACTGAATACGGGGATACTGCAGGCAGGATCAAGGGAGAACATTTCGCCGTAATAAAAAGTCATCCAGAGTATCCCTGACTAGTCAGTGTGAAGAGACCTGTAATGTGTTTGGATCTCTCTTTTAGGTCCTTTTTATATATGGCTTCCTTATTTCTATCATTCGCTACCACGATATCCAAGATTTACCTCTAGATTTTGAACTGAAGAGGGTGTGGACTGGCTGGGTCTCAGAGCTCACTGAAGACATTTGCTGTTTCATGCTGTAAGCTCTCTGCTCTGCCTGCTCTGTTTCTCCTGGCTACCTTTCACTCCCTAGATTTCCATATTTCCCAGCCTGAGCTCCCCTGAAGGACTGAATCAAGTGTTTAAGAAACTAGACAGACATCACCTTCTGTGTCTCCAGGTACCGAGCTGTTTTCTCACTGGAGCTGTAAAATGCTCCCACAGCCTTGGCATGGGGAGCCTGGTTCTGCAGAGTGAAGCTCAAGGAAGCTCATGCCTTGTGTCTTCCACAGCACAAATCTGCACGCTGATTTCTGAGCTTGATTTTTTTAAATGGCACACAACTAATGGGACTTAGGGCTTTTGAGAGGTTTCAGTTTGCATTCAACAAATGAGCCAATGCTGCTTTCGTCTGTCAGAAGTCCCACACATTTCAGAGCCTTTAAGGGGAAATGATCCAGGAGGTTTGGCAGGAATTAAGGACCTCTCATTTACTTGCCGATCAGTTGTGTTGCTTACGGTCTTCCACAAATAGGTCTTAACTGGGCTGTGGCAGCAAAAGCAGAAATTTGCTCTTGACATTTCCCTGAACACCCTTCAGCAGTGCTGTAACCCGCAGTGAGCACATTCCACTCCTGTGTTTTTCTTTAATGAGTCTCACTTCCACTTATTTCCCCCCTAATTCTGTACTCTTACCTTTTTCAGAGACAAATACTATTCAACTTCTTGAACAGACTTGTTGTCCAGGAATATTGGGTTGCTTTATCACACAGTCCATATACAGATTGCTTTTCTTTGTTACCTGTCCCCAAAGTCCCCTATCAGGGATGCTTTTCTGCTTTGTGTTTCTTTGAGCTTTTTTGTCTAACCTCAGGGCATTGAAACTTAGACCCTTTGATATTCTGTGAGGTCTTCCCAGTGAAATAGTCATCAAACAACTGCTCTGACATATATGTCGGTCTAATTTGAGTTTAGTTTGAAAAATTCAACAGCTGACCCATCTCCTGTCTTACTCAGCCTGAACTAGCCACAGGATTGACTCCACTGTCATGGGGCCTGTGTGACTCAGGATAAATCTGCATGACTCAGGATGGAAAAGACCACCAGGGAAACCAGCACAGGTTCAGTCGTCTCTCTTTGTGTTCTTCTGCATCGTGCCTGGTCCAGCTGATTCCAGCTACTTCCTCAACAGCATCACATAAACAGGGTTTTGGCAGTCCCAGGAATGTCCAAGCACCAGCAGTGCAGGACACATTAACCTAGGCCAAGGTAGCTCTTGGCTGAAGTCAGCGCTGAAATCCACAAAGCAGTGGCACATCCTGGCCTTTGTTTGATCTTTTCTTAACACCACCATCATCCTAACCCTGGTCAGGATGCCCAGATGCAGCCATATCTTCTGCCTCCCCATATCCTGAGAGGAGACTGGCCTGGACTTCAGTGCCTCAAATAACAAATTGCTAGAAGTGATAACTCTGGCTAAGCTATAGTGATGTTTCCACAAGCTTTTGGAGGCATTTCAGGAAATACTAATGTCATGACACCCAAAAATAACTTCTGCTTCTGTGCACAGCATCCCCTTCTCCCAGTGATGTGGGAGAGAAGGATTAATTCCTCCCTCTTGCCAAAACTAGACAGATACTGGTGCCACCTTTGGGACACTTAACTCCTATGCACAGAAGTCCGATCAGCTGCATATTCTAGCCTGTGGCAGCTTCCCAAAGGACTTTAATCAGCCCAGGAATGACATGGGCCTGCTGAAGCATGTTCAAAGGAGGGTCATGAAGATGATCAGAGGGATGGAACCACTCTCCACCAGGCTGAGAGAGTTGGGGTTTTTTAACCTGGAGAAGAGAGGGCTCTGCGACAGGACAAGCATTAATGTTTTTAAGCTAAAAGACTAGATACAAGGAAGATATTTTGTACAATAGCTTGACTTGTAACCTGCCTTCAAGTGTTGTACACCACTGTACACCACTCATCTGCTTGCAAGTAAACCATCCACTGTCCTCCCTGTTGCTGCCAGGATTTGGATCCTGGCAGTTTTCATCTCTGTTTCCTTGTGGTGCTGGTAAGCCTCCTAAATTGCTGAAGACTGGTATTGGCTGTAACCTGGAGATTTTGATGCAGAAATATCAAAAAAGGTTGAACGACTTTCTATTTCTTTGGAGTCTCCTTGGGATTTTCATTTCCTGTGTCTAAAATGGCATATGATTTGAAGTGTCATCTCCCTGGCATCAAGTCCTTATTTCCTCCATGCTGCATCTTCCTGATTTGATTGCGTTGGTCTCTCAGCCGCAAAAATATCCGTCAGGGCAGATCTCCCCCCTGCAATCAAATAAAGGCATTTCTCTGTTATAAAAGGTGGAAAAATGACTTGTGCAGCCATCGAAGCATCTCACAAGAGCAGCAGGAAACATGTAGATGGCACTTGGTGAGCACAAGGGACAACAAGGGATGAAATAGCAGCACATTGTGCTGGGATCCATGAGGGCTTTTCCCCGTCCCTGTGCAGTGTCAGCCCCAGGAGCTGCCCTGGCCATGGGCTCCCAGACCTGAGGAGCTCCTCAGATTTCCAGCCCTGGATGGTGAAACAAGTGAGGATGTGCTTCGGAGGTGCTTAAGCAGAGCATCTTAGGGTTCAGTACAGTACATCTGCACTGTTCAGTACATCTGTGATACCTGGGCTCTGAAAATCAAAAAGGGAAGGAATTTTTCTTCCAGGTGAAATGAGCAGCAAGTGTTCTTTAAAAAAAAAAACAAAAACCAAAAAAACCCAGTGTGTGTGTGGGTCTGTGTGTCCAGAAACAAAACCCTGTATTTAATTACTTTACACATTGGAACATAAAGTGTTGAGTGCAGAGTCCCGTTCTCTCCTATTCTATAAAAAGATAACTGAGGAAGCAATAAGGCTTTTCCTTGGAGCCTCTGGACAACAAACCCCACTCCATGTGTGTGATGGTGATGTGCCTTTGTACAGAGAAACGCGAAGTATCAGCCAAATCCTAAAAGACTCCCTGAGGCACCCCGAGGTCTGAGCGGGGCTGGACTGCACTTCTGCCTTTACACCTCTGGGCTGCAGGGCAGGCACTCTTTCGGGGCCGTGCTTTCCCAAAAGGATGCCCCCAAAGATGACCCGACCTGCACTTAGAGACAGGGGAAACGCAGAGTAACTTTTTTTCTTTTCAAGCTGGCACTACCTCTTTCCTAAACTCAGATAATTTTTTTTTCCCCACAAAAAACCCAAAAAAACAAATAAGAAAAAACCAACCAAAAAAAACCCACAAAAAAAAACAAAAAAGGAAAAATTTGCGCTTGGTTTAGGTGAGTTGTGGGAGGAGTTTTGATCTGATGTTTAAAGAAGAGCTGTTTTGCCATTTATTTCCTTAACTTAGACAAACTAATGAGACTTTTTGAACTTTAATTGCCCATTGTTCCAATCTTGCAAAAAAATCGTTAAAGAGGGAATGCTCTTATAAGCATCACCAAAATTATATAATCCTGTAAATATTAAGTGTGCACTCAAAAATAACCTTATAAAAGACTGGCTCTTATTTTCTTCAGAAATCTCCTTCAATTCAGATTTAATACTCTCAAAACAGACCCTTTCTGAGCATTTTCAGAGTAGTTATGTTTGACTAGAGTTTTCAGAGTAGTTAAGAGTTTTCTTTATGTCACCAGTATTAAACTTTCTATGAATCACTGGTAATATTATAGGCCAAATATGTGACTTTAACTTTCCAATTCCTGAGATTCTTCTGAGTCTTTCTGGGTCTGTAGGATTTACTGACAACCAAGATCAGATAGCCTCTGGTTGCCTTAATCCAGACTGTCACACACATGGCTCCACACATACGGGTTACAAACAGCAGCTGATACTTACTGCAACTGTTGTGCTAGAAGATTTACAGCAGAGTATCAGGAAAAGGAGAATTATTTGTTTAATCCTCTCCTTTTAGATAATCTGGATAATGTTTCCTTCTTTTTTTTTTTCCTTTTATCTTCTTGAGCAAAATATTGCACTAACAGCAGTTTTCTTCAGAACTTTCCTGGGAAGAAGAAAACACTTGTCCAAGCCAGGATTCTGGTATTGCCATACACATTACCAAGGGATGTGGCAGTGGCTGAGCTCTATGCTGGGACTACAAGACCTTCATGTTGTCAGGGAGAATATTGCCTGCTCGATGCTTCCAAGGGCAGGAAATCGCAAGAATGGGGCAGCCCCAGCGCCTTGGTCCAGTCTGGGAAGTTGGGTTCATGAAGCAAAGATACATTGCACATTCCACACTCAGTGGGGTGAGTTGCAGATGGAAGATTTACAGTAATTTCCTTGGCTTGGCACCCCTCAGGCCCTACCCAGTGCCTTATTTCAAACAGCATTGTTAATATTAATTTATTTGTCAGTGTTCTGTATACATCTGTACCTTTCATGCTCTGCAGTGTGATGGAAGTGGAGGCTGTGGGTGCTTTTAGCAGAGCTTGCAGCAGCCCTGAGGACAGCCTCGAAGGTGCTGCTGCATCCCAAGAGATGCTGCTGAGATCCTGGAGCACACAGAAACACTGAGAGGTGAAAATTAACCCAGAATCTAAACCAACATCAACTGTTGGGGGAAAGCAGTGACTGGGTGTGTCTGCTGAAAAAACAACCAAGAAGAAAGGAATCTGGCCCAAACCCCAACATCTGGTACAGCTCACTTATAAAATGCTGCTCTTTACCTTCCTGCTGGCCTGGTTGCATTCAATGGAGACAGGAATATCCTTTGTGGTGTGTGCACACAACATCCAGCTCAGCTGCCATGCAGTTCCAGATGGAGAATTGCTGATGTATGTACACACACATGCAGATATATACACATATATATGTATATTTAATGTGTAGCCCGTATTTGAAATCTCACCTATGTCCACACCAAGCCAATTTATGGGTAGATGATGGAAGGTCATAATTAGAATTAATTAATCCAGTGGGAAATCCACTCCCAAGCAGCTCTCAGCAAAAGGCAGAGTGGCAATGTAAGGAGGATAAGCTGTACTTCTAAAGCTCTTCTTAGATATTCTTGTCACTTCCAATATCCCCTGGGGTGTGAATGGCTTTAATCTCCCATCCTGGGAGCCACCCATTTTACTGGTGTGCACTCCTTGTGAGGAGTTGAAGCTAAAGACGAAGTCCAACACCTCAAAAATGCTGGTGAAATACAGACTCAGATTATCCTTGCAGTCTGCTTCCCCAAATCCCTCTAAACAATCCAAATGGAAATAAAAATCTCCATCCAAGCCAAGCTCAGCCCCTGACGTGTACAGAGAAGCAGAGTTGCTGTTTCTGAAGAGTTTGATAGGAAACAGAGCCATGACTGTGACTCACCTGCTTGACAGAGGGACAAGGATCTGGAGCCTGGTGCCACCATCCACTGGACCATCTCTCTTCCTATATGGAGAGCTGCTGTGCAGGGTTTTGGACAAGGAAGCAGATCCTTCATCACTCCTGGACCTCTCCAAGGTTTTGTTGTATGGAAGCTAAACAGAAACTTTCACAAGAAATTATTTTTTTATTTTGTTACAAAGCAAATAGATCTTTCTTCAATAACTCCATTCTGTGGTGTTTACACCACCTCTCCTGAAGGGATGAGATGCAAAAAGAAGGATGCATTAAGAAGCTGCTGCTGCTCAGTGCTGGCACCTCAGTACTGCCAACAGTCTCAGTCATGAAGCAACCAACTCTGCGTGACCCAGCATAAGGACATTACAGAAATCAGCTTTTGCCCAAAGGGGTTTCTAATCAAAACAATTTTAATAATAAGAATAGGTAACTTTTAAATAGGGGAATCAGACTATGCACAGAAAATTCGGACACCAGAGGATAAAAGGAAAGCCCATTCCATCAGAGAAGATAAAATTAGCTGTGGTCTAAATTTCACCACGGTATCTCATGAGCCTTTGGTGTTCTTCAAATGTCCCACACGTATATTAGTTTTATACCCACTTGAGAATGAAGTAATTTTCACATAGGATTTTTAATGCTTAATTATTCTTCTTTTGTTCTTCTCTCTGTCACTGTCGGAGTTTTAAGTTGTTTAGTTGCTTGGTGATTTGAGTTTTTCTGAAGAGAGGTTTCCCGAAATGAGAGCTCAAAGGTGTTGAGGAAAAAGGTTCCACCAGCACAAATGGGGATTTGCATCAGAGGGCATCAGGGCCAGCTGGGCAGGCACAACCTTCCAGGGAAAAAATCAGAGCCCAGTAAATGCCAAATTCAAACTCACAGATATTAAAACCTGTGTCTTTCCTCTTCTAGGTACATTTCTATTGGCAGCAGCCTCATACCTGTGCACACACTGGGACACTAAAATCCTGTTTTCATCAGTCAGCCACCACACAACCTTTCCTCTGAAATGCAATGCCAGCAATAAGAAAGCCCAGAATGGCTGTATTTATCTGCATCAAATTTCTCTAGAAAATACATGTGATTTATCCTCATTTGTCTCAAGCTGGTAAAAATTTTAGGTCTCATAAAGTCCTTGGGAAAGCCCACAAATCCATGAATGCTTTAGCAATGCATGCCTACCAAAAATCTCGTATTTGTCAATCTCACTCCCTTTCTCACTTCCTTTCCTCACTCCCTTTCTCCCTTTTAAATTTTATATTTTTAAATGAGAGAAAATCCCAGAGACAACATCTGTGTAAAATGAAGATCAGAGCTAAGAATGTATTTATAGAACTTAAGGGCATTTTCCTAGCAGGTTGTAATTATCCTTAAAAAGATCATAAACCCCCCAGGAAGCCCAGATATAAATATACACTACCAAAGAATTAAAAGCACGTTAAGGTAATAAACACAGAAGTATCCAGTGACCTGATCTGGCTTCCATCAGAATAATTGAAGAATAGTATTGCTGTCAATGGGCCACAGATCCTGATTTAGCTATAGGCTGGGAGGGGTGGAGGGACAGTTGTTCAAATCACTGATCACAGGAAATTTATCACAGTTCACCTCAGGTGATAAAAGTTGATATCCCTTGAGTCCTGCACCGTCTTTCCCTACAGTTTTGGGTATTTGGTTGTTTTACACAGCTTTATAATGGCACACCTTTTCTTTTCCTTGAAGTATTTAATTTATTTGTTGATTTTAACATACTGAGAGAGTTTTTAAGGAAATTATTTTCTCTTGATCAAGATTTTCTTAAAAAGCAATTGCAGTTGCATTCCCCAACAATTGTTTCTTCACGGAAAGAGGTGAGGCAATCTTTGTAAACCACAGACTATCGAGTATCCCCCATCAAAATGCATTTGAAAATGCCATCACCAGTTTAGGACACAAATTCAGGAACCCACCAAAGAAATGCAAGATTTTAGTCTGGAAGTGCCTCATGGGGCACCATGGCCAAGGCTGCTGGGCAACCCCTTCTTCCCAAATGGGTGTTGAAGGAGGCCAGAAGCTGGCCTGGCTCTCAGGAACCTGCTACTTGTCAAACTGAGCAAATGAAGGGCATCTCTCAATAGGTCTAGGTTAGCAGATTTGGGATGGAAAAGGTGATTTCCAAGAAAAAGCTCCCAGATATTGCTGAAACACTCTGAAGACTTAAATCACAGTCAGACCTTCTGGTAAACAGCTTGGGCATTTTACGAGCGAGCTACAAAACCAGAAATGGCTTTTTTTTCCAATTCCTTCCTTTTTTATATTTTTTTAATTGCGTGTTAAAAATTAAGTCTAGCCGGGACTCACGTCCTCATAGATCTGTCTGGGGAAGCATCACCTCATGGGTTGTATGAGGACCTGCCACTCCTGCTGCAATGGCTTTGGTGAAAAGAGGTGATTTGGAGAGGAAATGCTCCAGAGAAATTAAGCCCTTTTATACAGGTAATCAACCGAAGTGAGTGAAAGGGCTTTTCCTCCCGAGAGCTCCTCGCCCTAGTGGAAGTGATTCTATAGATGCTATTTTGAAAGCATGTCATACCCATTGTGTTTTGAAACATTTAATTATTTGTGACTCCCTTCAGCGTGGGAGCCTTTCCTCGGCAGTGCTAGGTGGGGTAATGTGCTCATAATCATCTCCTGAACATCACGTGGCATCTGGCACTGCGGGATGGGGAATCAGGGGCAGGAGGGTGTTTGGGGGTGCCTGGGGTCCAACACAGATTTATGCTCATGGTATTTAGCTCATGGCATGCAGGTATGCCTGGCTTTGTACAATGTTTTTGCATGTGCAATCATCCCCATTAATATGTATTTGCTTTGAAAACAGATGACTTCGGTATTTAGAGATTTCTATTCACTTTTGCTGTCGAAAAAGCACTCATAAATGTTTAGAGTGATCTGGAAAAGTTACACAGCTGTACCTAAGGCACTATCAAACACATCCTTAGGGAGATGACCCATAAAAATATGCATGTGGAATATTTGGATCCACCATCCCACGAAACATTTTAGAAACCAAGCTAGAAATTAGAAAGGCTTAACTCAGAAAATTAGGATTATTTTAGGAAACCAACTGTTCTTCATATTTTCTTTTAACTAAAATAACATCCAATTTTATCAAATACCTTTGTGCACTGAACAGAAGAAGTGACAGACTTGGGTTTTGTGCCACCAGCTGTACAGAAGGGATGCTTTAGGGACAGCCATCCCCGTAAGAGAAAACCACAAACTAGTTCTTACTGTTAACCTCCCTACGTGTATAAACATTTCCCAGTGTTTAAGTAAAGTCAGCTCTTAGTTTTCTGCAGAATGCGGGTTAACTCCCTGGAGAAAGGCAGGGAGTCCCAGCAAGTGGCTGGAAGGAGCTGACCTTTGGTACCTGTGAGTGCAGCAGGGAGGCGGCCACTCCTGCCAGCTGGGGTGATAATCCCCTGTGCCTCTGGTAAGTGATAGCTGGTAAGTCTGCACAGAATTACTCGGTGATGTTTATTTATCAGCTGGGGCTCCTTTCACCACTAAGTTACGCGGAGTCAGTTTTTTGAGGGGTAGGGAAACTCAGTTTAGGTTGCTCATAGGTGAGGTTATGAATTTCTGCTGGCTTCCTCTGGGCAGGCATGTGGGCAGATGAGTTAGAGGGCACCTCTAAATGTCTGCAGTAGATTTTTTTTGTAGAAAGAAAACGCAAAAAACCACAAAAACTTCAGCATTCCTGGAATACCTTTCACAGATGCTAAATGCCCTTGTTTTTGTTCTGACTGAAGGAAGAGGCAGTATCTGGTTTTCTCATGGCTGCTGAGATGCTGGCAGTGCTCCTTAGGGCAGTGGGGAGCAGAGCCATGACTTTTGTGCTCCTGGTCCACGTCCCAGGCATCCCAGCTTTGTGAGTGACAGCTGTTTCCAGCAGAAGGCAGGAGCAGGGCTCTGCAGCTGGGACACGCTCTGCTCTCCCCAGTTTTGAGCAGGATTTATACCAACAAGACCTAAGCTGGGAGTCTGCATTGCCATAGAAACCCTGGCATAAACTACATAAATCTCCTGGGCAGCCAGTTGTGCAGAGCTCACCTGGATCAGCTCTGCTCTTGATCCATCATTCAGGCAGACTTAAACCACACTTGGATGCCCTTTCTCAGGACAGGCACACTCAGAGATTTATTTTGTGCTGCAGAACTGGAGTGAGGCTCTTCTGGACCTTTTGGATCCCATGCGATTGGATACCCTCCATAAGCTTGATACAAATATTTAATGTATGATACAGATAGTTAAGGTTATAGGTATACACTTGTGTCCCACTAAAGCCAAAGGATCAGTGCTGTGAAGCACTGACTGTAGGTAGGGAATAACATGATTCTGTGCAATGTTTTCAAACACACCTAAAATAGACAATTTGCCAAGGCTCTGTAGTACCTTGTGACCCAGCAACATCTTTCAAGCAAACCTCCTGCTCACTTCTGGTTTCCTGGGCATGCACAAGCCATGCAGCATGCAACTGAAAGCCCTATTAAGAAATAATACAAAAAAAAACATAAGAAGTGATGAGATGTGATAAGAAGGCATGGCAGCCCAGCCAGGGCTGTGTTTCTTCAGTAAAGTCTTTTTTCTGTCTGTGAATTTATGGTTCTCTCCTCAAAACCCTTGTGTCAATGGGCTGGTGGCCTAACAGAGTTGGGAAGAGCTTTCTCAGGCAGAGACAGAGTGTACTGCCTTCTGTCCAGAGACAGGAAACTGAAGAAGATCTGTTGCTGTTGACTGAGGACAGGCAATGTCACCCAAATCTGCTGTCCAAAAGGATCTACGTCATCATTTCATCATTTAGACACTGGAATGGACCGTCCAGGGAGGTGCTGAAGTCACCATCCCAGAGATGTGTATGGATAAAGACTGGACGTGGCACTCAGTGCCATGGTCAGCTGGCATGGTGGTGTTCAGTCATAGGCTGGACTCGATGATCTCAGAGGTCTTTTCCAGCATAACTGATCCTGTGATTCTGGGATCATTTCTGTTATGAGTGGGGACATGCACGTGGGACCTTGAGGGCAGAAGAGGCCCATGAGGCTGTGAGAAGTGGTCCCTGTGCCAGGAGTCAGGGGTATGTGAGAGGCTTCAGACACACATGGAGCGAGTGAGGATGGAGGAAGCAGGGGGGACATAAAATCCATCCCCTAAGGTAACATGGAGAGCTCTAGCTTGGGTAGTATCCATGTTACTAATGTCATGTTGGTGATTGTTTTAAGTGGAAATGAAACTGTTTTAACTGAGTCCCCAAGCGAAGAGAAAAGCCAAGATAAAAGTATCATTTGCATGGAGATCTGGTTTTCCAGACCCTTGTTCTCATGGAAGATTGAATGTGGGCACTGGAGGACAGGCAGAGGATCAGCAGTGTGCAGTCACTGTACAGTTGGCACTGCTCTGGGGTAAGCTGGAACAGGATTCATCAATCCACATCCCTACTGATGCTGGGGAGACACGTACCAGCTTAAACCTGTCCCAGCCTCGATCACTGCTGTGACAGTGTGGGCAAAACCCAGAGATTCCAGCTGAAACCTAAGCAGGAGCCTAGGTTAACTGTAACTCGAAGTCATGGCCAGATGGTTACCATCCAGCAGAGGAATAATGAAGGTATTAAGGTTAATTTAACAGGCTTAAGTCTATAGGTGGTCTTAGAGGGCTGCAGCCAAGTAGCTGAAACCTACCACCCCTTCCTTGGCCTGGGACCGTGCAAGCAGCAGTGGTGGGTGGAGGCTCCTGGTGCAGGTTTAGTGCTGTGGAGGATGTGGAGGATTTCCCCAGGGAGCATGTGGGGGAGGCTGAAGATCTGCCTTCCCGAGCAGACACTGCTGGCAGAGGAGGGCAGAGGAGTTTGAGAAATTCCGAGCTTTTAGCATGGAAATCTGTGAAGCATAGAAATTGTCCACGGATTAGAAAATTTTATCTACTGTCATGTATGAGACTGGTTAAAAATTTCCAGCGGGGTTTCCCTTTATCAGTGCTATTTCCTGCACTCCAGTCACAGCCTGTCCCCTGGCAGGCGTGTTGCTGCTTTAAAATTACAACTCTAATAGAGCAATGAGCAGAACTTGCTGTTTTATTTTGAGCACCAGGGAGTAGCAACCCCTTTGGCTCACCTGCTCCCAGGGACAGAGAAAGAGGTTCAAGAAGTCCAGGGTGTCACCCCCAGGGAGGAGGTGGCCTGTGCAGCTGGGGTCAGTGGGGACTGTCACCCCTTATCTGTGAACTCATGGCTCCAGGGATGCAGTTACTCAGCTCAGATCTGAATCCCATGGGAATCCCAGCGGGCCAGCACTTCACCTTAGCCCTCTTTCCCTCAGGGAAGCTCCACAATGTGCTCTCTGGCACCCAGGCCTCCTGACAGGGGTGAGGCCCATCCACGCACTCCAAGACAGGGTGTCCACCTCCAGCCTGAGCTCCTCAGCCCCTAACCCCTCAGATGTGCCCAGATATCCCCTCCAAGGAGCTGCCCCAAGCCCAAGCCCAACAGCACAGGCAGCTGCTTTTCAGTGCCTGCAGTGGTGCCTGTTGAGTCTCAGCCCAGATGTGGCCAGTGGGTCTGAACACTTAAACCTTCTCCAGCACAACAGACTATCAAACTCAATTTTATTTCATACTTTCTTTCCTTTGCTGAGTACTATGCCACACACATGAGTTCTTCCCAGGTTCTCTGCCCAGCCAGGCTTTCCTAACAGTATCCAGCATCCCTTGCAGCAGCCCTTTATTAGGAGAGCTCCTGTGCCTGAGGAAGAGGTGGGAAAGGATGATCAAAGCACATGGGTTCCTCCTCAGTCCTTTTTTGCTTCCTGAGTTTATCCAGTCAACATCTGAATGCATTTGAGTCCATCCTGCAGAGCAAGGGAGGAAAAGAGCCCTTTGTTTTCTTGTTGCTAAAGCACCTTACTTCTAATTAACAGAGTGATTTAATTAACATTAGGCAGAACCAGCCTGGTTTTGTTCCCTTAGGGGATAAGGGGAGGACAGCAGGCAAGGCAAACAGGTAACATCCTCTTCTGACACTAATTCTCCAGGGCACGGTCCTGATTTCTGAAGGCTGCTCCAGGCTATCTTCTCCAGACGCTTTGAATCTAAGGAGGAAATAAAAACAGAGTGTGAATAAAGTTCACTTTTGGGGAAGAAGGTTGGTTTTGACTGACTATTTGTTTCCTCAGATGGTGGTAGGGAGTGTGGGGAGTTTCTGAGATCACAAACAACTTCAGGACATCTTAGCGCAGAACTTGGAAAAACAAACCAAATGATTTTTTTTCTTCAGCTGAGAATGATGTGTACAGTATTATCCTTCTCTGTCGTGCTGAGATTCTCATTATTCAGAGGAACAAGCACTTGCTGCTGCAGATTTCATGTGCAGGGATCAGAAAAGTGTGAATGGACAGCTACTGGTACCAGCCAGGCCCCCACCCAGACCTAGGTACAACAGTTTTATAATATGCTATGCAGAGCATGGTAAGTTTATAATATATTCACAGCAACATACTCATCGCCTTTATTAAGTGTGGGTTTGTCAGATTTTTGGCATTGCAGAGAGCATCTCTGTGAAGCACAGGGCCAGAAGTATTTGGGTAAGGTACAAAGAAGTGAAATATTTGCTAGGTAGCCTCAGCCTGGCTGCAAGGACACCTCGCCTGGCTGCAGTTCGTGTTGTCTTCTGCCTCTCCTCCCCAGCAGACCGGCAGGGCACTTCCTGGGATTCTGCTTCCTTTGGTTTGGTTAAATCTACTGCTTAAATCAGCACTTCTGACTTTTTCTTACTGTGTTGCTACTGATTGTTGTTGACAGGGAGAGAAAAAAAAGCCCTTCTCTGAGTGCTACACCAGCGCAAATTATCCTGTCTTTATTATTTTCAATTAATATTAAGACTGAATAGTGCAGCCTTGGCACAGTCTAAAGTGCGAACAAGGCGAATTAGACGAGAGATTACACATTTTTGGCATTCTGGCATTAACTAAAATAACTTAAGCTTTGTCTTTGGTGGTGGTCTTAAAGCAAGTGGAATGCGAAGGTGGAATTCAGGACCTGCTCTGGAATAGCCGGGTGTGAATTTCTTTCTTTAGAAGAGAGTGTTTAATTCCACATATTAACATGTTGGGCTATTTTACTAAAAGTGAAGTTACGCTGATTAGTTACACTACAGAAGCTAAAGTATGTACATCTGCTTGAAGCAGGCATTTAATGGCAGGAATAATGGCTAACTTCGCTCATGTAACGTTTCACTTTAAGGATCTTTAAGAGATGCACATAACTGACGCTACAGCTGGGAGAGGGTTTTTTAAAAATTATTTATTTTTATTTTCTTTTAAATAAGCTGAATTCAAGTAGTTTATTTTTTAAGTTACTTCCCCCCTTCAGATTACCTGAAATTACAAAGAATTTCACCTCTTTGCTCATTGTAGGAATTTAAACTTCTTCCTTGCCAAAATGAATTCTCCTTCCCCTAAAATAAAACTATGATGAATGGGACTAGAAAGGTAAATTCTTAACCTTTCTTTAAAATGTGCCATTACACAACAAACTTCCTGATATTGATTAAGCCCAGGTGGTCTGCTCACCCTGCAAACAGATATTTTACAAAGCTTTATTATGCCTCATTAGAATTCAGTCCTTTAGAAGATTTCTAATTATATTGTCTAATAAAACTAAACCTTCGAAGCTATTTGCATATTATATGAAGAAATCTCATACAAAAAACTCACAGTGGATTCAATTAACATAATAGCTAATTATATATCCCATCAGCCTTTAGAGTAGCTCAGCATTCATGTTGCTCCTGTTTTAGCCTAGAGCAAAGGAGGTTTGAATTTTCACTTCTAAATATTGACTTTTAACTAATATCAAAAATGATTTGAACACTTTTGTGGATGAAAAGATAATGATTAAACTACATGAAACATTTTAAAAGACTTATTTCCAAGTCATTGAAACAATTCCTATTTAAACCTAAACCTTCCCATGTCATGCATTCCAAGTCTGTCCATATTTTATAAAAAAAAATGACCAGATATGTCTAATTATTTTGACAAATATTTGATTGACAGTTAGGTTATTTTGAAACTGCCTACTTCCTGCAGTTACATTTTGTATATTTTTCATTGCACTTTGTAATGCAATTGTATTCTTGGCCAGTTGTGGTATCTATCAAGCAAGAAATTTAGGACTAGATTAACAGAGACATAGTAATGAACAGGCATTTGAGCACCCTATAATTGACTGTTATTAAGGTGTTGTCACAGTAGTCTGTAATGAATTCTCTTGTTTTCTTTTGAAATTGGATGAGATATTCTGGAAAAAAAGGAAGAAAAGAAAAAAACCTCACAAAAACAAATGCAAAAGTTTCCTTCAACCTTCAAAAAAATGCCCCAAAGGGACAAAGCCTTTTTTTTTTTCCTTTTTAAAGATTTCAAATGATTTGAAGGTGCTTCCAATTTTGAAACACTCAGTAGAAAAATCAGGCAGGGAAGGAGCAAATTTTGTGACTCACGTGAAAACTTAAAAAAAAAAATAGTGTGTTCATCAATCTCTTCATCAAATGCAATGGAAAATCATATTTATATTTTTGCACAAGATAGAAGATAAAGTTTGTTGCTGAGTACATGGTTTTCTCCCATTACAATGATGGCTGCCTTTTCATTCATATTTTAATGAGGTTAGTATCTCTGAGACAGCTTTTTCGGGGTGGAGGCCCATGTCTCCGGTACAATTACAATAGGAGTTGCTTTATTGACAAGTACTATTCAAAATCTTCACAGTATAGAAAGAAAGGCTTTAGTTTTCCACCACTTGTCCAAATACTTATTCCTCTCTTACTATTAAAACACTTTCAGAAAGAGCACTCTCAACTGCCTGTAGCCCTGTACACCGGGCAGAGCACAGCCCAGCAAAAAAATACTTCGCTTAAATTCAAGTTGCATTTATGTCTGCAAAAATTTGCCTGGGTAAGACCCAAAAAATAGACACCAGAAATTAATAGATAGTCTTGGCAGCTTCTGCATCCATGGGTTTACAAGAAACAAGCTTATATAAACGATAGTTCCTACCCAAATTGTGAGTCTGACTCTAACCATATGAGGGAAGGCAAAATTACGGAGATTACACCTCCAATATATAATTTATTAGACAGAAACAAAAAAATTTGTAAATCTACCTCTTGGCAAATTAATCTCTTGTGCTTCTTTTTCATCTTCTCTATGTATATGCTATCTCTCAAATACTTTTCATTACTGTACCAAGGGAATACAGCCCAAATCTAAATATGATGCTAAATAAAAGCCTGAACCACATCACAGAACTGCTAGTACGTGTACAAACACTTACTTTTGGTGCATCCAAAAGAAAGTTCACACAGCAAAATCCTCTCTGTAAATTTGTGGGGATCATTATGTGAATTTTGAGGGTTCATTGTTTTTTTCAGATGTTGGCTACATTTTCTCCCAGGTCAGTCCTCGGCTGTGCTGCACATGATAACGTTCAGGAGAAAAGAGTGCCCTGTGTTTGGGCAGGGTACCCCATGGCATCCATGGGCTTTGCCTCAGCCACACTCAGCACATTCTCAACCAGTCAGGAAGCCACAGGAAAGGGCTGCAGGAGGTATAAATATATACCTGAATATTGGTTGGAGTATAGCCATAGGAAAATCTTTTTTTCCAAAATTTGCTAAGTAAAACCCTTCTGCTGGAGATAATCTATGTGAAAAGAAACACAGCCACGAAAAGTGCCTTTCCCCATCAACTAACTTAAGTTACTGTCCTGGATGTAAACTTAGAAAGGGGATGAAATTTAGTGCAATTTATTGCTAGAGCAGTGAGATTGCAAAAAAACCCCCAATCGCTCCCAGAGCAACACTGACCTCAATAAAAGGGATGCAGGGCTGAAATTAGACTGTGAGGTCAAGTCCCACCTTCTGTCATAAGGGCTGTAAAACCTTCCTTCCGTGTTCTCAGGTGTTTTTACCTTCAGAAACTGACACATATTTCTTGGAATTTTGGGGGGAAATGCTTGCTCTGTGCCTGAGCTGCTGGAGCCTCTGCACTCCCTGTCCCAGCAAGAGGAAGAAGCAGCAGAGTTTGGAGCATAAGTTTCAAACTCCACTTCTGCCACCACCTTCTGCCTCCACCAGCTTTTTGTTCCAGTTTGCAAAACACTGTGTTTTCTTGAAAAAAAATTTGCATCCCAGTGGATGAGATGGAATTTTAATAGCAAAACATGGGTTTGTATCAGACTGCCTGCACTGTAAAATAAGCTACTATGCTGCCCTACAAACAGGGTTGGGATCAAAAGGCTGCTTTCTGGTTTG
>VYXC01009634.1:48097-81126 GCA_013397175.1 Platysteira castanea | reverse complement strand
GGGGGTGTCTCTAACCAAGAGAAATGCCTTTTGGAGGGGGCTTTCCTCCCTCCCCCCCCCAGTTCATGAATGTGGTTTTGAAACAACAGTGAGGCTGGGCATGAAGTTTAAGTAATATTTGGTGGCATGAATTCTCAGGCAGCCCCCATTCATCCCCACGCTGTGCAGGGCAGGGAGAGCGGAGCGAGCCGAGGGCTCCTCGCAGCCGCCCTGCTTGTTTCTAGCTTAAAAAAAAAAAAAAAAAAAAAAAAAAAAAAAAAAAAAACACAGAACGAGTATCCTCCTTTTTTTTTTTCATCCTTACAGTGGGAAAGTATCGTAGAGGAGTATGAAGATGAAATATTCTCACTTATCGCCCAAGAGGCAGACTATCTAGCTGACAAGCTGTGCAGTGAAAAATCAGGTACTGTGTCTGATGTAACATGTGCTCTCTCTACAGCCGTGTGGGGTTGGGTGTTTTTTTCAAACCCAGCGTACTGCTTTGCAGAAGAAGTGGGCTGTTGTTGAATAAGCAATGACACTACATGTCTCTAAGAAAAAAAACCAACTAAACATTCCCTTTCTTAGAGGCTTTTAATTCTTTTAATTCTTTTGTGCATATTAATGCAGCAGGATTTGAGCATCCCAGCTAACGCGGTGTGTTTTCCTCCTGGTGTTAACATGACTTTTTGCTCCTTATGTGTCTGCGCTGTCATTTCCAGGTCAGAAATGAAACTAACCCTCTTGCAACAAAATACAGGCATTTGTTTCTCCTGTTTAATTGCTAATTGCAGCCACTAAGCTGAACTGGGAGCCATGAGAGGACAGATTTAGAAATGTGCTGTCCATTTTCAGGTGAACTCTTCGTTGCCATCAGACAGGAGTTGTCCTTAGCAGGGCTGGCCAGCCCACCACCATCACCTCCTGGGGAAAATGTATTTTATAATTGTTTAATGCTTTCTTTCTCTGTAAAATATATAATTCCAAATAAGTAAGGCCTCTTTTCAATCCTCACAAAGTAAGAAAATGCTTTCAAAAATTAATTATAGCTTATTTTAAATCTTCCTCCGTTCCTCTATTTCTTTCCCTCATTTTCAGTGTTTTGGGGTATTTTTTCAAGTTTTATTTTCATTTCTGAGTGGAAAAAGGACATAACTTGAGGCACTAAGTATTATAAGATTATAATTGAAGTTGGGTTATCCCTCCTCAGTGTGCTGCCTTCAGTGCTAGAATATGCATAAAAATATCGATCTCCGAATCAACGCTTGTAAATATTGGTTTGTGGGTTTGAGATTTAAAGGCTGTAAGCATTATTTGGGATGTAAGAAACAGGGCCCATGAAGGTTGGAAAAGAAGTTCATAGAAATAAGTTTGTATACTTTAAAACAACAGGGTATTTGTAATACTTATTGAAAACACATAGTCTGGAGCACAGGAGAACTCCATCTGTAAAGACACAAAGTTCTCTCTATAATCTTCTTGGACAAATAAATTCCAAATAATAAACTTTCCAGAAGAAATTCGATTTATTATAAGTATTTCTTATTTGTCATCTCTGCCGTCATGGAGCTACTCTCGGTCGTGCTAGAACAGACACAGCGAGCAGCAAATTATTTTGAAAACAACATACTTCCTCCAAAATGGATAGCAGGATTTCTTGAAGTGGGTTTTGCACAGAAAAACTTTCTGGTCATTTCAGAAACAAAACCCAGAAGAATCAGTGGGATAGTGTAAAAAATCATCACCTTCCAGAGTGATTTTCTCAGAGAAGAGGAGACTGGGATAAATCCTCTTTCCTTCTTGGCTCCTTTCATAGCAGCTTCTAAACCTTTTGGAGAACAAATTGCAGTTTTGTGCATATTCAGTAACACTGAAAAATATTTTCCAAAGGCACAGGCAAAATATTGATATGGAAGTATCAAAGCCCACACTGTTAAAAATCTTTTTTTTTTTTTTTNTTTTTTAATGGATATGCTCAAAAGCTTTCTTCCCTCTCCTTGAAATACATTTTGGGTTTAAAACCCAGAGTGTGTTCTCACCCAGCTTTCTTACATCAAGAAGATAATTTCCTCCCTCCTAGCAGATGAGATTGCTGTAACTGCGTGTTAACCTCCTTCACGCAAATACCCCCCTGCATATGTGCAGGGCTGCTCTTCCTGGCTATAAATAGTGGTCCGCAGAGGGGAAAGTAGTTTAGTTTTCTTCCTGGCAATTAGCACAGATAAACAAGCTGCCATTTAATAAACAGAAGTCAGGTCCTCATCATTGCAAATATAGGATGCTTGCAAAAGCAGCAGGAACATTACAGAGCGATGCTGAGCTACGCTGATATAAAATAAAGAAATTAATCTGCCATTCCTTGTATCACCCCATTGCCCATTTTAAAAATATCAGTACATTAAAGAGTAAAGACTGAAAAAAGACACAGGGACTTTTTAAAAAAAATCTAGTTTGCCCCATGTATAAAATAGGGTGAAAATAAATGTATTAAATTGCATTGAAACATTTTCATAAACTCTGCAGCAGGCAGGAGGTGGCAGAGGAGCACAGTAATACCTGACAGAGCAGGGAAGTGCCTGCCTGGGTTTTTCCAGGGAAAATAAATTCAGGCACCGGTGGCACTGGAAACAGTGAGTCTTCGAAATTGTGTCAGGCTTCATGTCAGCCACGCAGCACCAACATATAACTTACCAAAGCCTCCAACTCACAGAACACAATGAGACTTATATTATTAGGTCTTATCTATCTTACAATGGCAATTTTCATTAATACGTTATATTAAAGGAATATTATACCCTTATCATCCTACTGTAAATTATTGGTTCTCTTTATTCAGAGCTCCATGTGTTCATTCAGAATGGCATTTTTAACTTTTTTTGGGGGGGGGGCGGTGGTGCAAATTATCATACTAAGTGACAGAAATAGTATAGAAAACCTCTCCACAGGCCAGTTGTAGATTTTGATGCTGTGGATTTCACCATATAGCAGGAGACAAAAAAACCCCAACAAACCAAGTCAGTGATGTATTCATTTCATTATTATGCTTTTAATTTTCTTTTAAAAGGCTGCGTATGTGAACATGGCTTATTTCTTGCGGGCCATTGCAGACTTAATATTGGTGTAATCAAACCCTTTTTATACTGTGCTGTGGTAAAATAATAAGGGTTGCAGTTTTCTGGCAGCCTACAAACATGACATCAATGGAAGTTCCAAATTATGGTAAGAAAACCCCTTCTCCGCAGATCCTGTTTGGTACTTTTCTTTAATTCTAATATCATAGCTGAGTTGTTTTTTTTCATGGCTACTGGAAGTGGATGTTTCTTGTTTGATTAAAAAGTGGGAAACTTCAATAAAGTCTTTTAGCATGATCAAACCGTTTGATATTTACAAGCATAGATCCGTTTGCTGTCATGTATTCTTTGATCACACAAAAAGTCTCGGTGCTAGACAGGCAGGCAAAACCTGCTGAGACACACCTTCAGATCCTCTACTATTTTTACAAGCTTAAAAAACATCTAAAAGTTAATTTTCGAGGAGATTACCTTTTTTTTTATCACCTCCACCCCCAAACAGAAGGCACGGTTTCCAGTCGGCCCAATGGAATAACATAGATTTTTTTTTGTAATTGCCCTTTAATTTTCTTTGCTGATTGCAATCATTTTCTGTGTGCTCTTTCTGAGGTTATATATATTTTTAGTTGTGATGGTTGGGGCTCAGTGCCATGCCAGCAGCATTTCATTCAGGGTTAAATGGAGTTATGCGAAGGCCAGTAAAGAGCCAGAAACCAGTTAAAGCTTGTGCTAATGTACAGACCAGAGCCAGCTGAATTATAAGTGGAAAATAATTTAACACCACATATTTTATGAGTGCTGAAAGCTACTGTTTAAGTAACACCAGGACTTCTCCTCTATAATTTTCTTTTTATATGCTCACAGCCATAAAAATGTTCTGTTTGGTTAAAATCTTATAGTCCCCATTTTATCTTAAAAGTGATTTACCCCATGTGTTTCTTTATTTAGTTGTTTGGAAAGTTTGACTGTAATTTAGGCACCCGATGTTGAGTTATACAAAAGTGAAACAAAACGCTGTTATTCAACTGCAAAGAAATCCAGGAGTCTTTTTCTGCACAATTATCGCTCAAACTATTGTGTTTTTGCAAACTGATACTTTCTAGGAGGCTCATTCCCAGTGAGAACTACTCTCCTGGAGAGTTTAACAAAGCTAGCAGCTACATCAATTAAAAGCAACTAAAATGTCTGTTATGGGTATGGGCAGAATATTAAGCTGCCATTAAGTCATTTACCACTCACCTTAACACTCTCTGCAAGACTGTGGTTAAAAAAGGCAATATATGGGGTGAGAAGCTGTAGTTTAATGCTGCCACAGCACTCTGGAATTACATATTTTCTCACATTTTCTCCTCGTGCAACTAAGAAAAAGAACGAGAGAGAGAGAGATTAGCCTTTGCGTCCCTGCCTTGCAACAGGATCTGTGAGCACACATTTCCCTAAATGCTACAGGGGACTGGAGGATCCATATTGGTGGGGTCTGTTAAAGAACTGGGCTGTGACACTCCTCGTTCTAAGACATGAAGTTTAATCTAAAAATACTGTCAGATTTTAGCTGCAGCAACGAGGTTATACTGGGAAGACAAGGGAAATTAATTTAAAGACTAACGTGGGCCCCTTTGGAGAGAAAAAGGGGATATTTTCTGTATTTATTAGTGTCTTATTGTGCAACATGCTAGTGTCTGTTCTCCAAGGCCAATCCATGGCCAAACCCACCCACAGGAGCACCAGCAAGAGCTCAAAGCCAGGTGTGAAACCCACTTGGGCAGCGACAGGTTCACCACGAGAGCCTGGGTGCTTCCTGGGTGGTTTTCTAGCAACTATTTTAAAAAACTCCACAAACTTGTTTATGTGGTGTGACAATCATTAGAGAGCCTGGTGTTGTGGGATAATTTTTCAATTCAAATGAGTCAGAGTTCTTAGGGCTTTGCAAAAATGCCCTCTTATGTGGGGATGCACAAGTTGTGTCGTGCCCCGTAAGGCAAGAAGCAGACACTGAATTGTTTAACACATTTGATGACAGGAATTGAAAATAAATTGATTGTTTTACTCTTTTTTTAAAAAATCCTTCTTTATCTGTTTCAACAGAATATATCTAAAAGAGTCTGACTCGCTCTCAGTGTGTCATGGTTATGCCTCATGCTGTCCCTCATTTCTGATTTATTGCCCGAAGTTGTTTAACATGCTTTAATTTTCACCTTCACACATTCAGCGGTGGAAGTGCTTTGAGAAGAAAACCTGTGTTTTTCTAGTTTGAAAAATATGTATTTTTGATTAAAGAAACAGGTACTTTCAGCAAAGTGTTACTCTTCAGGACATCAGTAAATCACATGGAACTTTTCCTACCTTAGGTGCCTGAGCAGAGGCTGCTGCTCACAAAGGTTGCGGAAGAGATCAGCTCCTCATTGCAGACTGAAGTAAGATGAGAACACCAGTTTTTCCTTGCTTAATCAATTTTTGCTATTCTAATATCTCTGTTGGTTTCTACTTTTAATCGTTGGATGTGCCCACATTCCACAGGGGGGGTTTAATTATTATTATTAGTAGTAGTAGTAGTAGTATTTTAACTGTTTTTCTGTTTCGGATATTTTGATATGAAATGTGTAGAGATTTTCATGAGAATGTGGAGTTTAATGGGCAGCTGGCTTTCCAACCTTATTTCTATGTTCAGGTTTTTATTTACCCCAAGGTATTCATCTCACTTGTGCCGATTTTCACAAAACCAACATCTGATTGTCACAGAGCTGGGATCTGTAAAAACTGAGCCTCCTGCTCCAGCAGAAAAAGATAACTCAGAGAATTTCAAAAAACCTTTTTTTTTTTTTAATGCGTTTAAGAGATGACTTTTTCATGTGTATTTCCAGACTAGAAAGAGTTTAGAGTTTATAGCTAAGAGCTGCAAAGTTTCTATCCGTGTTATTGAGATGATGATGGCAAACTTTTGAAATAATTTGTCCTTTTAAAGGTGAAATAACTTAGTAGAGTGTGTGCAGTCCTTAAAACAAGCCATTCCTTTAAAATTTCCATATCAAAGTCCCACTGATCCCGATACAAGCGTTCACTCAACATGAACACCACTAGTGTAATAACTTTTTTTAATTAAAGCTTTCTTGCTGAAGAAATGGCAAAAACCATCAAAATGATCCTGACAGAGGTTATGCCTTTCATCGTTGGGGTGTTTTTTTATGCCCAAAATATTTATTAATCAGTATAAAACGTTTGGTCATAAATCTCACCCAGAGATGGGACTCGGTTCAGGTTGTTGCTGTGTCTCCAGAAGATAAAGTGGGAGAATATCTGCTTCAGGCTCCAATACTCTATAAAAGCACTGTTTAAAAAGATGCTAACTACTTAGCCATGATTTTAAGGTAACAAGGTGAGTTCATTCAAAGCAGTAGAATATTTATGGTAAAAGTAAACTTTATAACAAAGAAAAAGTTCTGAAAATACATAGGTCAGATTGAGTAAACACTGAAGAATACAAAATGATGAATTCTATCACGAAAACCAAAACCTCTCTCTGATTAAAAATATGTTAATAATGTCACATAATTTTAAAGTTTATTTATAGATTTTTACAGTATTTCTAAGGTTAAATATTTCAACAATAACACAATCCATCTCTCAGTGCGTGTAAATTGCTGGAGCTTCACAGAAGCCATTAGAGCAATGCTGATTTGCAGCACTTTAACGTCTTGTCTCCTAAATCTGTTATACAAAGATTTGTTGTCTGATCTAATGTTTTTAAAAAGACTGAAGTTTTTGCTCCAGGTGGAACATTTTCTGCCGTACTCTACTGACAGACCAATTTTGCAGAATGCTTCATCAAAGTTATAATTTGAGTACTGTGGAGCAGCTATACTCTATAAAATGGAAATAATGCCTTCAGTATGTAAGAAAGACTTTCTTCACACTTAATCCAATTCAACACCTTCTTTGATGTGTATGTAAACAGTGATTTTTAAAGAAACTTTCAAATATTTGAAGTCCCTTTCTATTTCATTCTGCTTCCGAGCAGCCAGTTTAGGCTGAGGTGGGTTCTTTAGTGTGGATACTGAGCTTACCTCACACTCAAAACCTACAATCAGCTGGCTCTGTTTAAAGTCTGAGAGCAGGAAAATGTTTCTTATTGTGCATAAAACTGAAGTATATACATATCAAACTGTTTGTTTCCATTCCTCTTCAGTTTCCATTCTGTTAAATCTGTTGATTTTTGAGTGGGTGGAAAAGACAGATTTGGCTCAAAGTATGTTTAAAAAAACGTATGTTACCATGTCACATAAAAGGAAGACAGCTGCTGGGATTCTGTGCATCTATTTCAAAGTCTAGCTAATTCTCACCTTATTTTAATCATTTATTTTTTCCCCAAAAATTTAAAAATATTTTACCTCTCTCTAGTATCCTCTTTTTATCATTCAACATTTAAAAACCCATAAAAGCAACTAATAAAATTGATTATCCAGGAGAACAGCATAGTGCAAGTGGCTGACCATTATAAAAAGATCAAAATAAATAAAGTAAGGTGGCAACAGTGAGAAACTTCTGGTATTTTTTCCTTTGTATTTTGCAATGGAGGAAAATTTTTGTGCTTTCTGTCACAGCGACTGCTAAATTGTTTTAGGCAGATATGTTAGAATGTCTCTTTAAAATTTAAGTGCTGCCTTGTGCTTTGATATGCCCTCAAAATTGATCACAATCGTGCTGAGTAACCTGGCGGGGTTTTTTTACTGAGCATCAAGTTGTCTACTGCTGAGCTCAGTGCGGGCATTCAGCCACCGTGGTTGGTGTGGTTTGTGCTGAGAAAACACAACGAGATGGTAGCAGTGAGGTATCTGTCCCTCTGAAGGAAAGCCTTTCTTTAAACTGCGATTTGCACGTTTATACTTTTGCAATCTGTCTTTGAATTTCACACTGCAGAACTGCCAGAGAATTTTGGTCTCTGTTCCTTTTTCCATCAGTGTTAAGATATGGGCCAAATTCACCCTGGTATCACTCGAGCCTTATCCTGATGTACCCTGGTGCATGCTGTAATGGCTACATCTGATACATACTCTCCCCAGCCCTGGGGTATTTATTTTTGGAGTAAATACTCAGATTGTTTCACTATCATTTTATTGAAGCAGATACTGACTCAGATGCATACTTAAAATTTGTGAGGATCTTTGTGAAGCCAAAGTCATATTGTGTTCAGTAAGAAGTGCTCAGATTAAACAAAAAAAAAAAAATCGTGTTTTTTATCACCTGCGAGTTAGCGGATTAGGTAAAATGATACGATATGATATAATATATATGATGTGACATGACATGACCTGCTTGGAGCCCATCAATCCAGATATTTATGTAGCTGTCCTCAGCTGGTCCCCTTGGTTCCCTCCAAGAAATGAGCATCTCAAGACCTATATGGGAATGCAAGGAAAAGTGTCCTGACTTCAGACTCTGTCTTTTCTCCCTTAGTTCTCTCACCCTACTCTGATGAAGTCATAGATGTATCCAAAGGCATGATCTTGCCTTTGATCAGTGCAACAGAAGTGTAAAGGTCATTTCTAAGGAAGGAGGACCAGATCTTTGCCCAGAGCAAGTAGCTTTAGTCTGTCACATTTGACCTGGGGAGACTGGGGTTCCCCAGTTCATGAGGACTGTTAATATATTTTTCTTAAAAACCAGTTAGTTTCATTTTCATGTCAAATATACCAGAGAAAGAGCACTTCCCTGGTGACAGATTTTATTTCAAATGTGGCTTGTGCTGAATGAGTGGAGGTCACTAAGTTCATTTTATTGAGGAACAAAAATGGATGAAGCAAGATCCTAAATGGTCAAGATCAATGCTTTATTTATTAAGATAAGCCCTAAAACAAGGTTATCCACTAACTATTCATATTTTTTATTCGTATTTGTCTTTGTGGTCTAACATTTGCTCATACTGTGATAGCTTCATCAAAATACAGTTTTTAGAAAATGCATCTTGCTTGTCACTGTTTCACTGACATTAAGAACAAGCATGTTAGAATTTTATGAACAAAATATTAATTCGTATGGTGTCCCTAATACATATGAAGTTTACCAGAAATTAGGAGAGCCAGATTCATATTAAATGAAATACTATTAGTGGGTCTTACAGCGGGAGCAGAGAGGAATACCTTGTAATTACGGTGTACACATCCAAGTGCAGCAGACTTTGTTCTGGAGGCTTAAGTAGGTAATTAGCATTTTGGTTATGGAGCTGTGAGTGATCTTAAATTGTGTTGGTCTCTGAAAATTGTCCTTACTTTTCATGCTGGGTTGGATGCAGTTATTTCTGGAACAAATCTCTTGGAATTCCCCACTGGGCAGGAGCAGGGTGGAGATGGCAGTGGGAGACCAGCCGGGGGTGGGGAAGGGAGTGGGCAGAGAAGAGCTCTTGGGGTGCTACTGGGGGCACAGAGTGGATGTTGCACCAACACTTACACCTTCTATTGTCTGAGCATGGGATTTCTGAGACTGGATGAGAACATGGAAAGCTCTTAGTGAGGGAAGAGTGTGAAAGCTTAGGAAATAACTGCAAAGTGGAGTTGCTACACTCAGCGAGTTCCCCACAGCCGCGCCTGTGCTGGAGCAGCGCTGCAGCGGCGTCGATCGCTGCCCGAGCGTTGATTAACAGCAGAACTGTGCTTACTGCAACACAGGTTAATACAGAGGCTTTCTGTAGGAGCGCCTCAACAAGGCTGCGTGTGAAAGAGTGGGAGAAAAGGAGAGACCAATTCACAAAGCTCATTTAAACTGAGCGAGAAGCTTTGGAAAACAAGACCATCTTCGTGCCTTTAACCATATTTACAGACCTGGCTGGTTTAATGGCATTCAGCAATAAATTCCATCGCCTTCGGGAGCAATTGATAAAGGTTCTGGTAACCGCCTGCTCCAATCTACTTTGGGGAATGTTAATAAACCAGTACCCAAGGACTCCTAGGTGTATGCCGTGGAATAGAGGGAGCTAAATGTCAGCTAATTAAGCAGAGCTGAGACCATGAAAGATCTTGTGAGTTAAAAGTTAAATATTAATATCAGTTTCAAACTTTATGAAAAGCTGGCTTAGTGGCAAGGAAGCAGAAGGGATATATATCCAGCATGTTCATGACATTTTCTATTTCTAGTTAACCTTGCAGCCACATTGAAAACTAGCTGAAGTTTTCTTAAAGCAAATTCTGGAAGAGGAGCCAATAAGGAATTACAACAACCCTCGAGGTGACACAGACATTAATGGAGGAAGAAAGAAAAAATTTCAATATGGCAGTTTCTTAAATGGTAGGGAACAAACAAGGAAAAAAATTCTTCCTTGTCATAGCGAATGTGACATGAGCAAAAGGTGAGAGTTCAGAAAGCCTTGGTGCTTGGCCAGGCTGTATTTATCTGGCTGCATGTGTTGATCAATTCTGCGAAGTCCTGAGGCCGGGGCTGAGCTCCAGCCAGCCTTGCAAAAGCACAGCAGTGGTGCCTGGCTGCCACAGCTACCAGGGCCAAACACAGTAAATACAAGGTCAGCACCAGCCATCTGCAGTTGATGGGGACCGAGGGCTGGGATGTAATTTTCAGCATGACACTGGTGCTCGTAAAGTGTGGGAGAGTGAAGGTTGGGCACCGTGAAAAGTGTGTCCCACAGGTGACCTTATCCAGGTTACCCTGGGCTGATCTGGTGTGTCTTTGAGTTTCATTATGACTGCTGTTCAATAGGAGCTGTTGCACTGGCCGGGATCAGGGTCCCCTGTGCTTGGCCTTGCATGAGCAGCAGAGTGAATTCACCCAGTGCTCATCACACACCAGCTGATGTAGGATCACTGCTCCTTCATTAACACGGGTTGAGAATGGGCAGACACTAAACACCTTTGCTTTGCCATGGCCAAGTCTTAACCACGTGGCCTCCACGTGGTAAATTACTAAAAACTATTATCTGGGGACACAAAAGGTTGATTAAAAGCCTGTTTATTGATACCAAAGGTGATGGAGACTTGCCTCAACTTCTTTCCCCATGTAACCTATATCAAGATGACTCAATATTCACTTTTTCACTGCGTTTAGCTGAGGTAGGGGTTTTCTGAGCTGTGCTCAGCTCTGTTGACTAGAAGCAGGACCATGTGGTTGTGCACCCGGCCCACTGCTCTGCCCATTGCAGCACACAAAGTGCACTGCAAAATATGGTCCATTTCCTCCAGCTAGACACCCTTGACTCTTCCAGAAGAAGAAGAAGAATCAGTGTCATTCCTAATCTGTGAAATTTCTGATTGATGGATGTAAAAAGAGCACCTCAGCACCTGGCATGAGCCTCTGGCTGCCTTGGGCCTACGTGGCTAAAGGTAGGGAGGAGCTGGGGATGTGCTTGCTGTGTGGCTTTGGTTGTCAATATACTTCATGTGCATCCTTCCCTCCTAATTCCCCCATTACCAGTGAACTGCCTAGGTTTGTTTGGTTTTATGGTTTCAGGTACCTTCCTTCCTTCCAGTCCCCTGTGCCTAATCCCAGTGCAGGCAGTGGTGCCAGCCCTCAGCAGCCCTCAGCCTGTGATGCTGCCTTTCCTAAAGAAGCTTCCCCTGCATAATGAAACCCCAACACTCACCTGGTACTTTAGCACTCACCTGCCTGGAATGGGTGTTGACTTAAGCCTCTGTGTTTCCCAGAGCCTTCCTGGCCATGTCTTACCCACCTGGAAGCAGAGGGATTTGTAGTCACCCAGTGATGGCACAGCCTGGATGCCTGAATCCCAGGGATTATGGGAATATGTGAGGTTGGTTTTCTCAGGGTAATTTTGCTTTGACTTTCAAAGACTTAACTTTGCATGACCAAGTAAGACCATAAAATGAATTTCAAGATGCTTGATGTTTTCTGAGGCTGAGTCATGTTTCATATGGCCTTTGACTGTCCTCCTCCTCAGGGCAGCCTGAACACTCCAGAGCACTTTACCAGGGGAAATAGCTATCTTTCAAGCTTGAAACTAGGGCGAGAAATCATCTAGTGGTGCTGAGCACAGCCAGGACCTTTCAAGGCAGCACGTGGAAGGATGACAGCCGATGTCATTCTGGGCTAAGCCACACTTGTGTTGGAGACACTTGAGGGCAGTGAGAACACTTGGAAGGGTGTGAACTGGGGCAAGCTGTGGTTGTGAGGCCTTCTGGTGTGATAACATAGCATAGTGCACAGGGAGTTCCCTGTTTTCAGATTGCCTCATCTTCCCAAAATGAGTGACCCTCACATTTTCACCATGTTTATTCTTCTCCCATACAGTCAATCCTTAAGTTCTCAGGAAACCCTCCTGTCTGCTGTGCCCCAGACTCAGAAGAGGGATGGATGTCGATCTATGTGCCTGCAGCCCTTTCCCACACAGAACCTCTAAGGAATAGGGAAGTGGTATCTTCTCTCCATTATAAGAGGAGTCTTTTTAGGCTACAATAGCTTCTCCTCAGTGGGGATTTTGTCACCCTGGCTCATTCTGGCCAGAACTGCTGCCTCGGCATGGAGGGGGGATGGTTTAAAAGTACCGGAGGAGGGCCGTGGAGTACCCACATATGGATTAAGACAAAGCTGCTCTCTCCTTAGTGGGAGCCAGAGTCTGGGACACCAGATGGGATGCAGTGTAGGCACAAGAGTCGCTCACCTCTGACTGACTCTGTAATGTCTCCACGGTGGGAGATGTTCCTCCATCCTCCTGTCCAATCTGCTTATTGGATTCCACCTATTTTCTTTCTTCAAATAGTAAGGACAGAGCTTATGTTTTTTATTACATATTGGTACAAAACTTGATATCATGGGCTGTTTAATTTCAGGGGGCTCCTGAAATAATGCAGTGATGGAAACAACAAAGATTATCACAACCTCTAGCTCTCTTTGAGAAGGGTCTTCCATCTGTCCTGAAAAGCCTATAAACAACCCTGGATACATCTAGGAAAGGCCTGCTCTCATGAAACTGAATGAACCACTCCTCAGTTCATTTGAAGATGATGATAAAAAGACAAAACACAAATAGCTGAGGTCAGCCATCTGATCTTTCACCTTTCTGTGCAGATGAAAACACAGATTCTTAACCTTTGAGCCCTTCAAATGACTTCCTGATGCGCTTCAGCAATGGCAACAAGACTTAAGCTGCCACAGTTCAAGGGAAGTCTGCTTGAAAGCCTCTTTTACACTTCACAGCTTTGGAGTTTAGTTCTATGTGACAACAGTTTTTAATAAAATATTAGTTTACCTTGACTGGAAGCTGATTTGTCACGGCTGCATTCAGGAAGGCAGGTAGGCCCCACTTCCTTATCAGGGGTCTCAGCAGTAAGTTGGTGTCTGCATGGACAAGGCTGCACCTGCCCCATGGAGATCAAGACCTTGTCTTGACTGTGCAAGAAATTAAGAAGGGTCGCTTCTAAGCATATGAAACGCACCCGGAGAATTATCACAGAACCACAGAATGGATTGGGTTTGGTTGGAAGGGACCTTAAAGATCATCCATTTCCAACCTGCCTGCCACGGGCAGGGACACCTTCCACTAGACTGGGTTGTTCAGAGCCACATCCAAGCTGGATTGTTGTCCGGTTGTCACCAGCTGTAAGGAAGGAGTTATTGTATGATCTCATGGCTGACCTGTCCTTCTGGTCCTTTATTTACTGGATGGCTCAAGGAAGAAAAGCATGTAGCTGAAGTTTTGTGGTACCTTGGACATAGCCAGAGCTTTGCATACAGCAGTGTGGGCTGGAGCCTCCAGGGGTGTTCTGAGATGCTCTTCAAACCCCCGTGATGAGTTACCATTTACACCAATGCTTTTGGGCTTTTTAGACTCTGTATAAGCCACAGGTTTGTATGGAAGGTCCTGTTTAGATAATACTTATGGGAAGATCTCCAGAAGGTATCCAGAACACCTTTCACGTAGTGTGTACTCTCTTCCAGTTCCACAGACACTGGGAGGACTTGAGGAATGCGTTGTGACATAGCACTCTCCTAAAATTTTTAAGTGCTTCTTTCTTTTCTTCATGAGACTTATTTAATACCAAAAAAATTTCAGGGATTTGACTGAACTTACTCTTGATGCTCCCAAAGGAGAAATGAACCCAACATCTTCACATGATTGCAAGGAAGTGTTCTTCTCATTGGCTAATTGTCCAAATAATATTTCTGACTACAACTGTTTCTTCCACAAGAGTGTTACTCTTTGCCATGCTTTAAATTTTGCTTCCCCAAATCTGGATAGCAGAAATGAATCAACCTCAGTGGGACACAGTGGGACTTCATTTAAAACACACCTCAAAAAATCTAAGCTTTTCCATTTCAAAAGACTTTTTCATTGTTCTCTACTACCTGAAGGCAGTTCTAAGAGGTGCTTCAGGCAGAATGTAGGAGTTATCTTAGACTTTTTAAGAATGGGTGATTCTTGGAAAAGCTGGGTTTTATAGAAACACATAAAGAGCTGATGTCTCCATATTAAAATTCATTAACAAATCAAGGCAACTCATCCGATAATATTTTGAGGTTTTCTTGCACAAGTTAAGAACAAATCAGATTTTTTTCACTGCGTGGACATTGTCCATATCAACAGGAACATTTTTCTATTTGTCTGCAAGTTCCCAGACCTAGAAACAGTCTTTTCATCACTAGGTACCATCTCTAGCAGCTCTTGTTCAGGATCACATCTTGGATGATGAATGAATTATACCTAGAATACACAGGTTAGGTTTTCTCTCTTTAGTGTATTTTCCATCTTCTTTCTCCTACAGAGGGGATAGATCTGAAAAAAACTTAGTTCTGTGATGGAAAACAAAGCTCTGCTCCAGGATAGCATAGCTCCAAGCTTCCTGATGGACACAATCCTTGAGAAATCAATAAGAGTGGGATTTTTAAACTTTAGTTCTGCTTTTTGTGCTTCTGAGACCTGGAATCACAACACCCATTTCAGCATCCAGCTCTTCTGCTTCTTCTGTAGCAAACCCAGGGCAATTCAGATCAGAAGAAGCTTGTCCACGGAGACATTTGTAGCTTCAGAAGACATGAATTCTTCCACAAAGAAAAGCTGTGAATTGAATGGTGTCAGATAGGTGTGTCTGACAATTGAAGCACCCACCTTTTAACATTACACATCCCATTAATTACTCTGAGGTTCACACATGTCCAAACGGCTCAAGTTTTGTCCCTCCTCTCCCTACAAATGAAGACTCTGTGCCACTGTCCCTTCTGAGTCAGTCGTGTCCTTCTGAGTGCTTGTATCTTCTCCAGGGCAGGCTCCAAAATCCCAGAGAGAAACGAGGGGGGAAAGCCTAAGGAGGAGCCAGGCTGTGGAAAAGAAGAGAAGGGCTGGGACAGTCAGGAAAGCTGAATAAAACCTAAGGAGTGAGGAAACAGGAGAATAAAGACAAGAGAGAGAAAAGCTCTAGTGTGGATCAGGAGTTAGAGCAGGACTGCACAAGGCACAATGGGTACCAGGAACTGGAAGGAGGAAAACCCAAACCAGTTGAGCACAGGAGCAGAGAGGAGATTTACATGTACCAGGCAAAATTAAGTACTGTTGTTGGTGGGTTTTTTTCAAGAATAACCTTTTAGAGGAATTTTTCCTGAAAACAACTGAACAAACTAGCTAAGTTGTTCAAATCTAAGAAAGTGTCCTTCCCCCAAACAACCATGAAAATAGTGCAGGTGGTACTGTAGCCACTGCTGTGGGATGCAGGAAACACTGGGCTGCACTTCTTTTCCCCTCAAAGATGAGAAAAGTTATTTACAAAATCAAACAGAAACCAATATCCCTGAAGGAAGTTAAATAAAATCTACATTTAAACCAACTTAAAGGGAGAGAAGATGAAAAACTCACTTCTCCCTTGGGGTCCATCTGCTTTGTCACATGCTGCCCACTCTCCACCTGCAAGGCTGGGGAGAGGAAGGACTTTACTCTCCTCTTCACTCAAAGACCACCGTGCTAGAATCGATGGTGCCGCCTGAAGAACATCAGATCTTCCTGTAAAATTTTCCAAATTTTCCGAGTACCATGGATCACTTTACAGCCCCCACCTGGCCTGCTGGTCTCCCCTCCAGAGGGGCCTCTCCCCTCCTCCCAGTGACACCCAGCACAGCAGTTTCCCGGAGCCTTTGGTGTGATGGNGTGTTGACTGTCCTTCCCCCAAACAACCATGAAAATAGTGCAGGTGTTATTGTAGCCACTGCTATGGGATGCAGGAAACACTGGGCTGCACTTCTTTTCCCCTCAAAGATGAGAAAGGTTATCTACAAAATCAAGCAGAAACCAATATCCCTGAAGGAAGTTAAATAAAATCTACATTTAAACCAACTTAAAGGGAGAGAAGATGAAAAACTCACTTCTCCCTTGGGGTCCATCTGCTTTGTCACATGCTGCCCACTCTCCACCTGCAAGGCTGGGGAGAGGAAGGACTTTACTCTCCTCTTCACTCAAAGACCACCGTGCTAGAATCGATGGTGCCACCTGAAGAACATCNAGCAGAAATATCCCCTGGGACCTGGCTGGGGCTGGGGCTGGGGCTGAGGCTGGGGCAGGAGGATGAGGCTGGCTTTGTTGTGGGTTCTGCCATCCCCAGCAGCCTCACTGGCAGCTGGCCAGGACATGTCCAGGCATCAGCGTGCCACCACCATCAGCTGGTGGGCACTGCAGTGTCCTGGTGCTGGGGGTAGGAAGTGTTACTGGGCACTGGGACAGCATAAAAGTTAGTTAAAACTGGTGCTTTTGGAATGTCATTTAATGCTATTTTCCTTTTAGCTGTAAGATTTCATTTCAGAAAGCCTGAAACTTCAGTGTCCCTGCTCTGGGCTCAGTGCTCTGGCTGGTGCCTGCCTTTACCAATATCTGCAAAAATGTCCCCTCCTCTGACCATGGGATACTTGAGAGTTTGTCAGATGACTTCTCTCATGGCATGCTCCTGGTGACATCACCATGAAGTCAGGTCCTGTCTGGAGCAGTCAGATCTGCACTCCAGCTGGCTGGGACTGGTAGGGCAGGACAGGATGTACCAGGGTTGGTCAGAGTCCAGATAGCACCTAAGAGAAGCCTGTATTCAAGCTGTGATTTGGAGCCAGACAAAAAGCACGGGTTCTCCCAGGTAGGCAAGATGTTTGGGTAGGTGTCCCTCACCCTGGAGCTGCTCTCTGTTTGTTCACCTTGGGAGATGGGTGGAATTACATCTCTGTGAAAAGCCTTCAGTACTGGCAGAGAATCACACCCACAAACATTGAAATATTCCTGCAACAACCTTGTGTCAAGGGAGGCTGGCACAAGAGCTCTCTCTCCACACAGCACAGCCAGGACCGGATTGCCACTGATCCAAGTGGTGGGAACACCCAGCTGGCCCCTCACACATTCACCCACCCAAAGGAGACCCCAACCCTGCTCTGCCCGTGCCGCACTCGTCACTGGGCTCCCCCAAAGCGGCACCCCATGCTCTTGCTCCTCACTGCTGCTCCTGCCAACCAGAGTCCTACACCACAGGGATCACAGGAGCAACCTCAGGAGATGCCTACTTTTTATCCTAATTTTGATAGTGATATTTTGCTCAGTCTTAAAGCATAAGAAAAGCTGCTCCTTCCTTCCAGCCCCCTGCAGCTCCCTTGCCAGGGCAGTTGTGCTTTGCAGCTCTCTGCTCAAGTAGCAGTGCAGGAAATCAGCGGTGCTGGACCACAGTGAGGTTTTACTCCACCATGAAGTGGAGCTGGGTTTGAGCAGCAGGATTTATTAATCCTTTACTGGGGATCTAAAAAGCAGTTGGATGGTGCTGGAATTATGGCATGGGTCTGGCACTCCAGGAAGCTCTTTGCACTACCTGGCTCTGACACTAACTTCTTGCACGACCTCAGGCATGTCACTTTGCTGATTCCTACCTTGATCTCCCCATCTGGCAAGTGGAGATAATTCCGTCCTGCCCCATACGGCTGTTGGGAAGATAAGTTCGTCATCATTTTCCAAGGTACTGCGATGCTACGGGAGATGGATAATGAGACAGACAGAAAGATAGCTAGATAAATCAATCTCTTCTCATTCAAGTGAAAGCAGGCACTGCAGGTGCAGCGTTTGAGATTAATCATCAGAAAAATTAGTTCCCTCAGTATCTTTTCAGGAGGAAGAAACAGCCGTAGGGCCCAGTCCTGAGGAGAGTTATGCACATGAGTAACCTTAACTTGAATTCAAAGGCAGTGCACAAGTAAAACTGCTCATGTGAGCGAGTGCAGGCTCCACTTCAATCTCTGAAAATGCCTAAATAAATTATGGGTCCCAACTGACACATGTCCCTAAGTCATTGGCATGCTTTTAAATATCTCCCTCAGACATTTCTTTCTGCCCTTTATTAGCCCTTTATTAGCAGCTGGCTTCCTGAGAAGCAGTGGGTTGCAGCTTTCTTTGCTAATAAAGTGAAACAAAAATAAACACAAATATGTTGCTTGTGGGCCCTACACGTTGTGATTTTATATATGCTATAACTGTGTTATTAATTCAAACTAACCTGTTACTTTTTCAATAGCATATATCCTTGCCCTATGTGAAACCCTGTCAAATATATTGATGTTCTTATTTTTTGCTGTTTGTCATATCAGAAAAGGGGAACATTACAGGCAGCAAAGTGTTATCTAAACTTCTCTACCACTCTGTGCTATAGGAATCACTTTTTTTTTTTCTCCAGACCAGAATATGAAGCCCTTTAACACATCAGACTGGAAGTCAGAAACTGAATAGGGTTATATATTCAGTTGCCATAGCTGCCATATGGTGCCAACACTGAATGAAATAAAACAAGAGTCCGGGAGGACTGGCAATCAATATTGGGGCAGCCTGCACAACAACGCTCACTCTGGGAAAAAAATCCCAGCCGCGGCAGAAGATGGCAAAAAACCCAACCCCAAATGGCCAAAAATCTGCTGCAGAGGCAGAGGCGAAGTGTCCCTGAAGGGGAAGCCAAAGCAGCGCCGTGTGGGGATGTGACTGCGCCCAGGAGGCGCGGCAGAGCCAGCCGAGGCCGTGCGGGCAGCGGAGAGGGGAGAACTCCTCCGGGCGCGGAGCGGCGAGCAGCCGGAACAATTGCCAGGACAAGAGGAAACGCGCTCAGCCCGGCCCGGGTGCGCAATCAACCACCCAGGGTCCGCTGGCGTCGAAGGGAACCGGGGACCAAGGCTCGGCAGAGAGAAAGAGCGAGGAACTAAACCCAAGGGGATGTAAACAGATAGGACAGGACTGTAAGGCACCGAGTGTGGGCTCCGGGGTGGGGGAAGGTGTGGCAAACCTTCTGGGTTACCGTGCATGCTGTGGAAAGGGCGGCTGGGAATGTGGTGATTTACAGATGTGAGAACAAAAGATTTTAGGTGGTGATAGTAGATGATGGGAGTAAAAGTAGGGGAGGAAGATGAAAAAAAAAAGGAGGGAAAAAAAAGAAAGAAAGGAAAAATGAGAGGAAAAAAGAGAGAGAAAGAAAGGAGAGGAAAAAGTCACCCATCCCCAACTCTCTAAAATTTCTTATAGTTCAGCATTCACAAGGAGTTACAAGATGCTCGCTAGGCTGAGCGCATTTCAGAGCATCCTCATATCAATATTTCTTCCACTTTTAGTTAACAGAGCCCTCCCATTCTAATTAAAATAGCTTCATGAGGACTGAGAGTTGATTCCAGAAACTCAAGCTATCAACATTGGCGGGTTTATATATATAGGGAAAAAAAATTAAGCTACCAGGAAACCAGCACCCAGGAGTGCCAATATTATCAGGAAAATTAGAAGGGCTTTGTAATCGCTCCCAAGTGTCTTGAGGAACTTTGAGCCACATCTGCTGCCTGCAGAAAGCAGGTCTAAGGGAGTAAAAGGCTGCAGAGATTTACCCCTGCACAGGATCTGGCCCTGGTTTCAGCTGTATTTAGGTGAAATGTATGAAATGTGCCAAAACATTGGCCATAGATCAATTGTGACCTTGCAGCTGCAATTGCTGGAAAACAATTTTTTAAAAATTAACACTGAAGCTAACAAAAGGAGCAGCATCCTCTGTTCCATCTGGAAGTGGATTTAATTCCAGAAAGAAGGGAAAGGACAGTAAAAAGCCTGCCTGGATATAAATCTTTAGGCAGGTATTTTTATATGCCAATGAGGGAGGAATCTGGTGGACCTAAAAGGCTGGTATGCGCTGTGCATACTGTATTTAACAAAAGTCTGCAGAGGAGAAGGAGGAGGAGGAGGGAAAGGAGGAGGAGGAGGAATACTGTACAGCCACCAGTGTGAGGGGAAGCAGGGGGACTCCTGCAAGAAACCATAATTAAGCTGCAAGAGACTCCTGCTCCTCTCAAAATGAAGAACAGAGAGAACAAGAAGCGGCCAATGTGGCTTCATAAGGGACTGTGCAAAGATCTGAGGCTTTAATTTTTTTAATTAAAAAAAAAAAGAAAAAAAAGCAAAAAAAGCTGTAGTCAAAATTAGAAAGCAAGAGGGGGCAGGGGAAGGAATCAAACAAGCACACTCAAATTCAGTTAGGGATTATAGGGGAAATAATAAGGATAAGGTGGGGGGGGAAGAATTTAAAGCTAACCAAAGAACTTTAAAAGGGTTTTAAAACGTATATCAAAGGGAAAAGGCATTCTAGAGAGACAGCAGGCCCATTAATTAATTAGAAGGGGATTAAATTAAGGGTGAATCAAAAAATGGCTGGACTGATGAACTTTTAAAAAATAAATTATTCTTAATAAGAATAAAATTAATTGAGGCAATTTTTGTAGGAAGGTCAGAAAACTTGGTAAAATAAATAAGAAAGCAAAGGTAAAAACAGTAGGAAAACATATAGCAAATTGTCCGTTTAATTTTTTCCTGCTTTTTGGTCATGGGCTGTCTGGAAGGGTATTACAGCTTTCTGGGATGTCAGTTATTGAATACCCTTGCATGATGTTTTCTGAAAATTATTTGTGAGGCGCCTGTTGCTGCCAAGCTGCTCACTATGAGCATTTGCTCCTCCAGCCTGAGGCCGAGTGGGTTCATCTGAGTGGACAGAAGGGTCAGAGTCAGTGCTGGTCTTCACTGAGGCAGGGGGTGGAAGCCTCCCCATCAGGAACCAGCTTTCCATCAGCCAGCCTTCTCCAGCACCACATCATCACATTTTTTACCCTCAAATATTTTAAAATATTACTTAAAAATGGCTTTTCTGAAGTAATCGTACAACAAACCTGTTTACCCAAATATCTACAGGATCTGAAATGGAATTTCTTAAGGACAAGCAGAAGAAAAAAGGCAATTCAGTCTGATTCTACAAAATGTGGCCATATATATAAACTACCTAACCTGGATTTCTTCACCACTAAGGGAATTAACAAATTTCCTAAAGCACTGCCACTTTATTTGCTTTTCTTAATGAAAAGCTGAAGAGCTGTAGGAAAATTAGGAGGAAAATGTTATGATGCCAGAAGAAAGCTGGTCCTGTTTCTCTAGAAAAGATAACAGATCTACTGTACCAATTCAAGTAAAGGAACAAACATTATAAAGCAAACATCAGTTTGAGCTTGCCTGTGTAGGGAATTTGGCCAAAATAAGCCACTCTATCACGATCCACCACTGTGCACCCCTAAAAAAAAAGAGTCAGACTAAGAAACAGCTGCTCTGGAGCACCTCCCCACATGGCCAATATCCCCAAATAATGAGGCTTTGTTTCCAAATAATCAACATCTTTTCTGAGTGGACTTTCCCAGAAACAAATGCTTTTTTACTTTAGAGCCGATTATCCAAATAATGTATTTTTGATGTTGGGAATAATTTTATTTCATTGTAGATATTCCAGATATTTTTCTCCAGGTAGATAAATCCCTGCAGGCTGATCTGAAGATGTTGGGAGCCAAAGTGAATCTTTCCATTGACTTTGTGAGATTATGAACTTAGAGGTTAACAGAGAAAAGAAACAGCATGGATTTACATAAAGCAAATTTTGACCACCAAACACTGAGTTCCTTTTTATGGAAATAAAAAATTTGTGAATTCAGGCCTGATGCTCAAAATAAATGGGATTATTCATGTGAGCACAGTTCAGGACTGCTCAGTTGGGTCCTTGGATTTTAATAAAACAGTCACTGCTGTCACCCAGCGTCTCACTCCCAACATTAATGCAGATTGACGTGGCTTCGAACATCTCTCAGCAGAGAGAGCCAGGAATGGCCACGAGCTGATCTGGGGCAGCCTCTGGTGGCATCTCAACAGGGCAAAACCCTAATGCAGGCCCTGACCATGCAGGTGAGGACGTGTGGAGGCACTTGGCAGCCTGTGGTGGCTTTGCTTCACCAGTGACATTCGCTGCATCCTTTGCCCCACGTCACCTGTCCCTCCCTCGCCACAACCCCGCTGCACAAACCTGCTGCACATCAAATATGAAAGGTGCTCTCCCTATTACCAAACTAATGAGTGTTCCAACATGTGCTTCTTCCCATACCTGAGCACTGATGACTCCTAAAGGTTGTAAGCACATACTGAAATGATTCTCTGGCTGGGGAGCTTGTTTACCAAGTGCTTCACTGGTCTAAAGGAAGAAGTGAATGTTTTGTGGATGTAATATGCAAACTGAACTAAGCTGGGTGGGTTTGAAAATCCCAAATATGAAAGCAAAAATAATGTAAAGGACTCTGAAAAGGCAGGAAAAATGAGTGGAGAATAAAATGAGATTCAACATAGGAAATAGAAGTTACGACATTTGTGGAAAAATAATCTAAACCCCAGATATTCAATCAGCGATAAAAACCTGAGAAGCCGTAATGCTGCGAAAGATCCAGAGATGATAGTGTGGAGTAAATTAGACATGAGTTTGCCTTGAGATATGGCAGCAAAAAAAGGCCAATTTGATTTGGGGCTGAAGACATCACAGCACAAGGAGGTAATAGTCCGTCTGCATATGGCTCTGGTGCGGTAGCGCCTGCAGTATTTAATTATGGGCACCATATTACCTGAAAGATAGTGACAGATTGAAAATTATTCAGAGGAGAGCAATAAAAATAGTTCAGAGGCTGGCAGGATTGAGTTATGAAAAGCCAGAATAATACAGGCACAGAGTCCACGCCAGAAGGTGCTTATCCCCACAAGCTGGAGTGTGTGATGGCAAAGCTGAGTCTGTCTTTCACCATTTCTTCCTTGTTTCAACACCAAATTGAGCATGTTCATGGCCCACAGCATTAGCATCTGGTGAAGGGGTTGGCATGCTGCAAAGTGGCTGCAGGAATTCGTGGCTGCCGGACCCACTTGAGGTGTGCATGGAGAGACAGGAGCAGAAAGGAGTAGAAAGAAGAAAAAGTCAAATATTGGAGCTGAGGTTCATGTTGCTCTCTCCTCTGAAGACCTGATTTTGAGGTGCTAAACCAGGTGATAATGAATACCCCAGGGAAGGGAGGTTGAAACCAATGTCATGGCTTGGTGGGCACCCCTTGGGTGCAGCACCCACTCCACCTCCAGCCCAGGGAAGGCGGGAGGCAGCAGAGCCACAGGCTCTGCACAGCCAAACATTTCCCTGTGTGTCTGATCAGCCTGTGAGCTACCATGGAGAGAGGAGTGGATGCTCCTGGCTAACAGCGAGTCAAAGAAAAAGATGGGAATGGAAATGGGAATCGGAATGGGAATGGGAATGGGAATGGGAATGGGAATGGGAATGGGAAAGGCACTGTGCAAACAGCAGGATAGAGGGATGCTCAGGGGAGGAAAGGCTGAGGATAGAGGGATGGAAAACAAGAACCTTTGCAGTTCTAGTATCAACACAACTGAAAATCTGTAAAGTTGATGCTTTTGTGCCTGTTTGAATTTTCTTTTTCTTTTTTTTTTTTTTCTCCAGTGGTATATGTGAATTTTTTTGTCAAGGTGGGAGAAAGTGAAGAAAGGATGCTTCACAGGAGGCGGAGGACAGGAAGAGGAGTCAGGCCACAGAACCCAGGTATATGGAAGAGTCTTTAGGAGTTGATACAAGGTTTTGCAGAGAGAAAGAGGAGATTATTTTAACTACCTTTCTATTTAAAAAAAAAAAGATTTTTCTGGGGAGAAATACTAAGTAAGAAAGAGCCACAATTAGAGCTCTTTGTTACAGTGAAAGAACATCTGCTGCAGAAATTTTGCAAATATTGGCAACATCAGGAACCAGTAACACAAAGTAATGGGGTGCAGTTCTGAACAGTTCTGCTACTGGGGCAAACAGGGATGTTCCTTTCTAAAACCTTTCTAATATCCTAAATCATCCTTTGATGAACCTTGTCAACAGAAATGATGAAAAGCACAATTTAAAGGTAGGAGCAGTGGGCAAATACCCTGTAAGCAGACACAAGCTCCCCTGTGCTGATGAGGGACCCGACAGGGTTGAGTACCTTGAGGTGACCTGGCTGTGAGGTGGTGACACCTCACTTAAACACAGCGCCCTCACTTCCAGTAGCACCTCTAGGTGTTTGTTTCAATTCTCTCAGACCTGTGCTCTTTTTTACTGTGCAAGAGAAGTGCTTGGTTTAATACACAAGATGCAGTCAGGATCTGTTTGACACACAGAGCCTGGCAAGCAACTTTCCTATCACATTTTATTCCATGTCTGAAAGTGCCATGACATTAGTGCTTGAGCACAGATTCATGCTGTGTCTTTAAGGTTTCCTTGGATTTGGGGCATGTAGATGCTGCTTTAAAAGCACTGTCATTTCCCGTGTTTGAAAGTGACTCTTTTTCTGAATAGTATTTCACTGGGGATTTTCTTTGAGAAGAGAACAGAGCTGGATGAAAAGAGCGCAGATTTACACACTTCTTCTCAAGTTGAGCTACTGTGCAAATCTGCTTCATTCACATCCCCCTCCTGTTTTTTTCATCTCATAAATTTAAGACACAGTTAAGGTTTGTACAGGTTTCCAGCAGCCTTCAAAAAGACAAAGACATTTGTCCCTGTAACAGGAAAACTGGTGACAATACAGGGCGAGAGGCTGAGCCTGCACCGATGGATCTGCAACCAGCAGCTGCATCCCCCAAAAGGAGCCTCACCAAACCTGGTCCCTGGCTAAGGAGAGTTTCTTCTAGACTTTCTATATCTTACCCATGCCAGTTTAATAGGAAATACAGATTCAGTATCCTGGAAGAACCGGAATTCTTTCTCCCAAGGATGTCCTGTCCTAAGCCATTGGCTGTGATCTCATGAGCATCCCTCCCACTGAGGCCTTGCACTCCTGCTCCAGATGTCCACAAAGTGTGGTGCTCATTGGAACTACCTATAGAAAAATAGAATCATAGATTGATTTTGCTTGGAAGAAACTTCTGAGATCATTGAGTCCAACCATTATCCCAGTACCACCAAGTCCACCACTAAACCATGTCCCAAAATGCCACATCTACGTGTCTTATAAATACCTCCAGGGATGGTGACTCCCCCACTGCCCTGGACAGCCTGTTCCAATGCTTGACAACCCTTTCAGTGAATAAATTTTTCCTAATATCCAATCTAAATCTTCCCTGCCGTAACTTAAGACTATTTCTCCTTGCCCTATCACTTGTTACTTGGGAGTAGAAAGTGACTCCCAGCTGGCTACAGCCTGCTTTCAGGTGGTTGTAGAGAGTGACAGGGTCACTCCTGAGCCTCCTTTGGTCCAGGCTGAACATCCCCAGCTCCCTCAGCCACTCCTCATCAGCCCTGTGCTCCAGACCCTTCACAGCTTCGTTGCCCACAAGCAGGGAAGGTGGGAGTGCATGTGGAAGGACACAGGACTTTGTGCCAACCCAGGGGTGGGAGTGAGCAGAATCACAGGAAAGAGGGAAGAAAGAACATGGCAGCTACTGTCTGTAGGGTCAGACTAAACCTGTAAGTCTCATTCTAGATTTCTTATAGTCTCTTATTGATATTTGTGGTGTACATTAATAAGAACTTTGGTTTTCCATATGTGATTTACATTTGTTTACGAAATCCCAAAAGAGAAAAAGCCTTTCCTTTCCTTTCCTTTCCTTTCCTTTCCTTTCCTTTCCTTTCCTTTCCTTTCCTTTCCTTTCCTTTCCTTTCCTTTCCTCAGTTTACAGTAGAAAAAACAAGATTTCACTCCTTTTTGCTGCAAAACCCCAGATGTGGTGGGGTTTTCAGTGCTCCAGATCTTGTAAGGGAACTAATACTCATGTCACCGTTTCAAATGGGTGTCTGAGAAAGTTCCCTTCTGAGAAGATAAATCTTACCATAATGACAAAAAGTTGAATTTTCCCTCCAGGAGAAAGGCAGTATTGACCAATATCCAATATTGACCAATATCTCCTCGTGAAGTGACCTTGGGGATACAGTAAACTTCAGTGCTGAGGACCAAGAGATTTATGAGCCATCCCACAGGGAAAGGCAAGTTTGATTTGGCTGCTGGGTTCTGGGGAACACGTACTGGAGATGAGACTGGCAAGGGTTGCAGGGAGGGAAAAAAAAAGAAGCTTTCTGCTTTTTCAGAAGGTAATCATTTGATTTTCCTATTTAAAAGCTAGATTTTTATATATATACATAAATGTATATATGAAATAGGGACTGACCTGAGCTCTGAAATGTCAACTAATTGCAGGGAAAATGCCAAAAGAAATGCAATTTTCCTGATGTTTAAAACAGAAAAAAAGGGCTATTTCAAACAAAATGACAACATGGCCTTGGTCTGAAAATCCCAGCCAGATCAGACATTTCTGCAGTGAAGTTAGATGGTTCTGTTTGTGTGGTGACAAACGTGCAGTGCTGCAGAGTTGGGTGCACATGGACCTGCTGTGTCCCCTGCCCGAGGCAGGTCCTGTGCCTGGAGCATCCCCCACTGCTCCTCTAACCCAGCCTCAAAAACCTCCAGTGCCAGATTTTTTACAGTACTCCCAGGTAACCTCTCCCAGTGCTTAACTCTCTTTATAGTTTGACATTTTAGCTAATATCTAACCTACATTTTTTTTTCCTGCAAATTAAGCTGATTATTTCTCGTTCTACCCCCAGTGGATCTGGAGAACAACTGATGGTGTTTTTCTCTGCAACAACCTTTTACATCCTAGAAAACCATTACCCGTCCTCTCTTTCCTAAATTAAACAAACCCAGTTTCATCAGTCTTTTCTCACAGGTCAAGTTTTCTAAACTTTTTCATTGTTCTTGCTCTTCGTTCAACTTTTTCAATCCTTTTAAAAGACTGGCATCCAAAATCAGACACAGTCTTTGAAATCCAGCTGCTGCTCAGTCTGATATTAACACATTGCAGGAAGGGATGTATCCTGGGCTTTTTGTATTTTTCCAGTTTTTTTTCCCATTGTTACCTATTCAGTTTGTGGTTCAGCACAAGCCCCAGGTCCTTTTCTAGAATATCCCATTTCAGTAATGAAACTCTGAGGGATTTTAAATGCATTTCTCGGTCGTGATACCACTGAGGTTTGTGAAACGAAGTTGAAATGAAGGTGGAAAAGCTCTACCTGGTGCAACACAAAGGAACGTATGTAATCTTTTTCATTTCAGTAAACTCGCTTTTAAAACGTCTAGGTTTTAGCATCAAAGACCTAATCCTCTTCAGAAATATATATTACAACATAATAAGTATTCTTTAGGGCTTTGGAAATCATCCCTTAATAAAGTCATAGCACAACTTGTAATGTTACAGCCGATGTCAGATGTTAAGAACTCTGCAGTATAAATTAACATACAAAATCTCAGCATAAGGATCAGGTTTTCCAGGTACGTGGAAGGGCTTGCTATGGTTAATTTGAAATATAGCCGATGCTGTTCATGCATTCATACCTTCCTGGCTTGTTAAAACTGGGCTTTTTTTTTTTTTTTAAGAGTATATTAAATATTTCACACTTTGCACTTCACTGCTTGTGAACAATTTCTCTCCAAACTTCCTCCACATACTCCACATACATTTTTTAATAAAAATAGTAGTATACAAGTCCATCTTCCTCTTATACTGTGTGTTAAAATCAATTCAGAAAAATCCTTTAAGGCATTTCAGATTTGTTCAAGGCTTTTACTTATGTTGACTGATTTTAATTTTGAAAATACTTATACTCCAAGATTCTACACTATTAAAATAAAGTTAACATGGTCTTTCTAATGAATCAATTGTAATAAGGACCAAAATCATGTTCAAGCCAGATATTTTATATTGCTTTGGTGTAATGATAAATGCAGCCACAAAATTAAAAGCAAATCATATCTCTTTCATTACTGTGTTTTCTTTTTTATTTATATATGTATAAATTATATACATATACAGTATAATTATTTTCCAATAATCCTAAAAGAATATTGACTACTTATAGCTTTACCTCATTAGATGTATTCGACTAAAACAAAATATCTGAGGGGGAAAAATACATAAAAAGATTATATTTATAGACTGAATAAATAATTGTAAGGGCTCTGCTTTTGGCTGAACTGTACAGGATTTTCCTTTAAAAGAAAAAATAAAAGTTACTATTTTTCAAGTTGTAGGATGCCAAAAATAGAAAAGGCACTGACTAGCAATCCCTGCTCAAACTGTGAGATGAGAGCAAGAGAGAAGAGAGATTTTCTTGCCTCCGCGGGGTCCAGAGGGGCTGTGTGGGGCCAGGGGCAGCACCACCTGCAGCACCCAGCCCTGGGTGGCTTTGGCCCTCTCACATAAATTCTCCCTTCTCCCAGACCCTTCTTGTACACATGAACATGTGCACCTGTGATACAGCTCTTACACAAGAAACCATCAATGTATCTGCTTGAAATGTTTCCATCCAAACAGGATTTATTGCCCGTCTTTTTTCAAGGACTCACACCCCCTTCACATTATCCAGCTGGTGAATATCACATATTGGCACAACCTGAGATACATTTTATTTTCTCCCTCGCAGAGAATAAATATCAAAAAGTGGTCTATCTCCTTTCAAATGTTTTTCTTCTTCCTCTTTTTAATGATATTTTTTAAATTCACAGAGGCAATAAGCAAACACCAAGGAGACAGTACAACTTCAGTAGCTCTGTAGACACAATGATATTTTCACAAAGCATTTTATAATTACTGTAACAGAGGCATGTCTATCACGATCCGAGTGTATCAGCTCTTGTGAATACTACAAATGTGGCTGGTAAGATGCAAGTAGGAGCTTTCCAAGTAATGGAGGTAATTTATGCACCCTTATTATGGAAACATTTTCGAGCCATTGTTTGATTTGGGTGTAGTTTGCTTATTTAAGCATAGAATGTCACTCTGTCATTTCACACTTCTCCACCATCCTCTCTGTTGATTACACTTTGTCTGAGACACATGAAACAATTAGTTATTGATAGAGTTTAAGGTTTATGCATAGGGAAAATTTACACATTAGGGAACATTACTGTCTCAGCCAAAAAAAGAGAAGGCTGCAAAATTGTATAAGAATATTCATCCTGGAAATATTAGTCCTGGGAATCTAGTGAGTATTTAGAGCAAGTGCAAGGAGAAGGACAGCCTTGTATCTCTGCTAGCAGTGTAAATAGAGAGTACCAGTGCTCATTCCGTGCTAGAGACAGTGGTCATCCTGAAAAAGTTGGCGTGCAATGGGGTTTTGTTTGATGGGGATAAGTACTCATCCTGGAGCAATGAAAGGGGCAGGCAGAAACCTGCTCAGCTGAGCCAACTGTTTTGAGGTTTTCTGATATTTAGGATTGCACATAGGGTGAAAAGAGATTGCCAAACTGAAGACTGGGTACAAAGGGCATTAGCTCTGTTGGCAAGCCAAGAGGGGGCCCAGGCTGATGTGGCAACTCCACAGGAAGGTGACTCCTGGCAGGATGAACCCTGAGGATGGAGGACACAAACCCCTCTGCCTCCCCAGCTCTGTGGCCTCTCTCCATCCCACTTGTCATGCGTTGGCCTTTCTGTCCCTTGCATGGCTGCACCCTGGGGAGCTGGCACACAAGCGACACCATGCCAGCAATGACGACGGTGTGAGTGCTTGGCTTCCCATCTGCTAGCCCTGCAAACCTCCCAGGGATAGAAGACGCAAGTTCAAGCCTCCCCTGCTTCTATTACCTGCCTGCGTTTTTAGGCTGCTCTAATTTGCCAGCAACATGCTAAGTGGGTATCACACAGATCACAAAATTAGGGAGGCACAGGTGAGTGCACAGCATCCCTAGCAGATCCCTTCCCAGGACTGACTAGCCAGCAGTAATTCCTGGAGAGGTCCAAGGGAGTCTGGAGCACTGGCTGGGAGATAGAGAGTAGGATGCAGCCCCTCTGCGTTTGCAGTATCACCTTCCTTTTTCCCCAGGCGACGTGATCAGATATAACTATAATTATAGGTATGTTGTCATCTGAGCTGTTTGTCAAGAGAGTTATGTGTTAACTGTGAATTGCCTGGACTGCAGCAATTTCAGGCAAGCCTGAATCCTGCTTGCAGTTATCGCTCTTACATGTGAGCGGTATTTTTAGCATTTATGATTACAAAAATCTCATGTTTGAGCGAGATCTGAGATAAGATTTTAAGACCCTATTTGTCTAATAGTCTCACTGGGATGTATTACTGCCTGCAAAACCATGTGGGATGAGGTTATAAAAAGTGGTCTCCCCAGTCAGGAGATGCTCTGGTTTCTGAGTGCAGAGCTGTGAACCGAGGCACAGCTATTGCCAGGCAGACGATCACTGATGTCACTATTTAATAAAGTGACAGTTGTCCTTCACGTGGGACGAATCCTGCACCTACCAACGTGTGGAATGGAACTCCCTTGACTGGAGCACAGCAAGGAGAGACCCCTGGGGAGCAGTTAACGCCTGTGGGGACCTGAGTGTCCCCTCCAAATCCCAAACTAGAGGAGACCCTGCGCGGGAAAGGTCCTCCCAGGTGTATGCACTAGTAGGTCAACTGCTTTGCTGGTTTATTCCCCTATGGGATGAGAGAGAATAATTGGGGCTACAATTAGCAGCAGAAATACGTGTGCTTCTGAGCAAGGAAAGACATCACTATGATGAATACTCTAAAGTTGGATAATCTCTTCAAACTCTGACTCAGTCTGCCAGTTTGGGGTTTGGGTAAGAGTTTACCTGGGGCAGGGTAAATTCATACCCCATGGGGAAGAAGGGCAGGTCCTGTCCCCTCACATTGTGTTTCTTAGAGATTCAGTAAGTGTATCACCCTGATCACAATGCAGATGTTTGCAGATGCTGGACTGCAGCATTTCAGTTAAAGATGCTAAGAGTGGTCCTTAAAGGGTTTGGGGTTTTTTTGGTCTTCAAATTTTTGCAATGCTGCAATCCCTTGATTACTTAGATCAGATTAAGAGAATAAAAAAACCACAGTTTGAGTGCACCCAAAATCCACAAAACAGAAGTTTGAAAAGTCACTAGATCAAAAAATTCCAACAAAGGTTTTTAAGTCAAAATAGTGGCCTTTTTTCTGTTGTTCCCAAATATGATGGAATCTGGGCCTGTGGTCAATGCTCATGTCCTTAATGGGACTACAAACTGGCTGTCACAGTGATGCCAGAACCTTGTGTTGGATCTGATTTACATTTTCTGAGGGTCTCATCGTGGCAGAGTTTAAAGCATGTATTGAATGACTTTAATGAATTTTTACAGTGCTGGAGAGGTGCAAAGGAACTTGAGTTCATTTGGCATCTAGCGAGCGCAAACAAGATTACACACAAATATCTCCCAATTTCCATGCCATGGAAAGAGGATAACAGTTCTTGTCTCCTTTGCTGGATTGTTAATAAACTTTATTCATTAGTACTTGTAAAATGATTTGAAAAGCACGGATGAAGAATGTCATAAAAAATGCGAGGCGCTTTTACCCTGCAGACTTGCAGTTCAAGCAAGTTACTCTGCATGTTTAATGGCTACTTACCCAAACAAGATAATTGATATTTTAAATATCTCTTCGATGTACTAAATATTGAAAATATCTTGGAACAAAGCCTGTCAGATCCCTGTGAGCAAAGAGAACGCTGTCAAATACCAAGGACTCATAAAGGAATTTAAAAATGTAAATTGATTTCTGGAAGTTCAGGCTACAGGCTTAGTCTGAAAGGAGGAGATGGGGGATTTTTACACTTGGTAAATAAATAATAGCTCTCAGTGTTTGTAGATTCAAGTCCTGGAGTCGTGGCATTTTGTAGGCACTGAGGAAGGGAGACTCACGGTAAGCTTTTGAAGTGGGTGGTTAATTTGTCTGATGTGACATGAAAGGTGCTGTCCGTGGCACTCCGTGCCTCTCTGCACCGCTGCCGTAGCTGGCCTGATAGTAACATTGGAAGGAATTAGGAAAAACCGCAGCTGGAGAGAAATGAAACCAGGCAGGGGCTGCTGCGGTTTGTTCCCCACCTCTAGGCAAGGTATTCTGCAGCTTTTCATGTTCAGTAAAACACAGCACAAGCAAAGCAGCCCTGAGTCGGGATGAGGTTTGTGGATATAATTGTAAGCCCCCCAAAACTGGAGAAATAGAAGGAAAAAAGTTATCAGAGAGGCAGAGGGCAGCTCCAGGAATCACTCTGGACACTGGGGTGTGACGCACTGGCACTCTGCTCCTCACCAGTTGGCTTTGCATGTGCTTTGGAAAGAGGTTTCCTGGGACTGGCTTGGCAACAGAAAACCTACAGGTTTTGGGGAAGGGCAGAAAGAGAAAAGCTGGTCTTTACAGCTGGAGTGTGCAACTGTATCTTGTTAATACTGAGGAGGGAAGGAGGCATTTCTGTGGCACCAAATACAGTGAATGGGGTTTACTCCCAGCTGACTTTACACCCAGGGTTGCACTGTGACACCATTTCTTCCCCAGTTCTCATTTGTCTGATTGAAACTTCTCCATTTTCATCCGTGCGTGGTTCTGCTGTAACAGCCATTGCTGCATTAACCCTGCAAAGGGCACCCTGGGAGAGGTACCAAGGCACCCAGGGCTGCAAGCTCCTGTGTTTTCATTGCTCCTGGTGCTGCGGGCACTGCTGAGGGCTCGGCCTGGCTGGGCTCTGCTGGGCTCCAAGCAGGCTGCAGGTCCCAAAACTGGGGGAGAGCAGCTCTTGCCCAGGGCCACATTCCTTTCACACATTATTTCCACTTTACATGTGATTTCTTGCAGTCTCTGGCCTGAAATT
>VYXC01009634.1:40597-45597 GCA_013397175.1 Platysteira castanea | reverse complement strand
CTGCCCTGGCTCCATCCCCGCGGGAAGACGACACTGAAAAAAGCAGTTTCCTTAGGAGAAGAAACTATATTGTTATCTCCTCTTTCTCCAGGAAATACAGGGCGGCCGCAACCAGCCGCAGCCCACCCTCCATCCAGCCCGCCTAACGCAGGGAGCACCGGGGTTCTGCGGGGACACGGGGCCCTTTCCCCCCCGTTCTTCTGGGAAGGGAAGTGGAGAGGACGAGGAGTGAGCCTCCCCGCAGGGGAAGCCCCGGGGACACGCGGGGAGTGGGTCTGTCCCCCTGCTCCCGTCTGTTCCCACGCACGGCCCCGCAGTGACGCGGGTCAGCCCGGCGCGTGTGTGCGTGAGACTGACTTCTTTTTTGCCTTTTTTTTTTNNGATGTTAAAATGTGTCAAACGCCAAATTTAAATTTCTTTCCAGGTCGAGGGGACGGTGAGGCGAGAGGAAGTGAGGATGGCAGACGTAGGCAGGCAGGCAGGGCCGGGCAGCGGGCAGCGGGCAGCGGGCAGGGCCTGGCAGCGGGCGGGTACAGGGATGGCCGGGGGAGGGCAGTGGGCAGGGGAGGGCGGTAGGCGAGGGGCTGCCGTCGGGCTCCGGGCGTAGCTGTCGGTGGAGCTGCCGGCTCCGTCGTCTCTTCCTGCCTGGGCTCATCCAGGCCACTTGTTCCCGGTGCTAGGGCCAGGCTTTGGCCAGCAGCCTTGCCTGAGTTTGCCAGGGGTCCCAAAATACGCGACAGAGCAGACTGAGGACGGGCTAGTGCTGGTTTTAGCTGCAAGGCTGGTCTCAGTGTGTGTGAGCGGTGAGCTCAGGGCATGGACACCCCTCCCTAGCGCTGCACAGCCCAGACCTGCCCCCTCTCCAATTCCACCGAACCCAGCTCCGCTGTCGGGGACCGTCCCAACTTTCTGTACAGAAACCTGGAACTACCTTACGCTTCCCAAATGTGTCTGGATGCGTTTCTGCCGGAGCCACGGAGCATCCCCCGGGCTGTCACAGCACAAACTTCTCCCCCTGCACATCCCATCATCCCCGGCTACTGCTCCCGGGCCCGTCCTGGGCTGCCTCGGCTCCATCCCTGCGGGAAGAGGGCACAAATCCTGCCTCGAGCACCCAGGTCCAGCCCCTGCCCGTGGGTGCCAACTTCCACTCTGCTTGGTTGGTTGTTTGTTTTTAAGACGACACGAATTTGTTTATAAAATGGACTCGTGGCCCTTTGAAACAAATTGTTATTAACCTTCCCCTTCTGAGCGTTTCATAATCACAGATGTTAGTTTGGAGATGATATCCAAACATCCCAGGGGTACTTTTGATAGCTGCATGGGCGGGGATTGAATGTGGCGGTCGGATATTAAATCAGCGGGATACAGAATTACTTTTTTTTTTTTTTTTTCCCACAAACCGGAGCTAGCTAAGTAGTTTCCCCCTCTAACTCTGATATGCATTTCACAATCAATGGCGCGGACATTTGCATATATAGTGCCTGGGTGTGGGTTTGTACATCGCGTGTGCCGTATCCTGCGTTAGCGGGGAGCGGAGGAACACCTTCACTAAACCTCAGTGCTCAGATGCTCACTGAACAGAGTTACGGGGAAAATACGCCTAATTAATTACACGGAGGGGCTGGTTGGCGCCGGGCAAGTACAGATGTATTTTTGTTCGGCCCTGAAATACTTCCCTGGGTGGGCTGTTTTGTTTGGTTAGTTAGTTTGGGTTTTTTTTCCTTTTTAAAATGTTTTTTATCGGACTCTGCTGCTCTGACTGGAAGGGAAAGAGCCTGCCCCACTAGGTAGGGGAGGGAAATCTCAGGGAGAGCTGCCTGCCAGGATAAAAACGCTGCCAGCCATGTAACTCCAGGGCCAGTCCTGCCTCAGCCCTTGCCCCGGCGCAGTCGGATTTTGGGGGAGGCTGTGGCTGGGCTTCGGGGCTGTTGTGGGTTGGAATTGGGGTTTTGCCTTTTCCAAAACAAAAAGACTGCTTCAGGAAGGGGTCGTTGCTTTGCTAAAATTGCAAAAGGAACTTGTGCGGCAGCTCCTTCTCTTAAAATAATTTAAAATTTTAAATTATCGAGGGCTAACTCAGCTGTGCCGTCCTGCCCGAGCCAGCGGGAAGCCGCTGCCCGGGCGTGGGAGCGCGTTCTGGACGGCGCTCGGGAAGCAGCAGCCGCTCAAAGGGTGTCGAAGGCAGCAGCAGAGCGAGTCCCTCCGAACCTGCGCCTCTTCCCAAGGAAGCGCTCCCCAAAATATCGGAGGCAAGTGAGAAGTGAAGCCCGCGTGAGGCATTCGCTGCTCCCACTGAAGGCACGGCTTACCAATGGCAAATATTTTGTTCTGCTCTGGACAAAGTCCAAGCAGCAGCGACATATTGTCTGCCCTTGCTCCACAGACTGGACTAGCTTGGAGAAGTTTCACAACTATTTTTTTTTTTTAACCTAAAATTACATATTCCTGCTGGTGTCACACATCTGTTTTCTGTTCCCAGCATTTCTTACAGGCTGGGTAAGGACAGGTGGAAACTCCACTTCTGCCCACACTCTTCGGAGCAGGGCCAAATTTTCCCCCACTGCAGGTTTAGTGACTTCCTAAAAAAAATTCAAATAGTATCTGCGTGGGACTTATCCACCCTCGTGTAACACACCCACGGTGCCGTTTTGTACCGTCGGACAACGGGAGTTACTTTTCAAATCAGATTTAAAACTCTTAGTGCCCACTGCCATCGATTTTCTCCCAAGGGATTATAAATCACCTGCCTCCATTAGTGGAGGTGACAAAAAAAAAAAAAAANAAAAAAAAAAAAAAAAAGGGCAAGCAAACCAGAGAGGCTGGGAAAATAAAGCAGGATGGGGAACAGGAGCCCGCAGTATCCTGGTAGCATCCCCGCATTCCCGCCGCACTCAGCCCTGGTCCCAGCTCCTCCGAGCAGGTGAAGCCCTTGGTGCACCATCCCAGCGGCAGCTCCGCTCCTGGAGAATTTTGCCCTTTGAAGAATATGTCCCAAAGTAGCAGCTTGAAAAAAATAAAATACAAAATAAAATTTTAAATACACCCTCCCCCCTCCCTCCCCCCACCACCTCTTTGGTTTTATCTGGGAGCGTGTCCCGGGCAGCAAGAGCGACCCTGAGGGTGAGTGGGGCTCTGCCCTTCCTCCCTCTCCTGCCTGCAGAAAGCTATTTCGGAGCTCTTGTGCCCTTTGTCGCAGCAAGGCGGATGATCGTTTTATTTTTGTCCAGCCTGTCCTAAAATCGTGGTACTGTCATTTCCCGAGGCTGCCAAGTATTTTACAGGGTGCCTGGTTTCGTGGCGTGGTATCGACAATATTCCATCCCCTCTTCCCGAGCTCCAGGGTTACGTGTTTTTCTAGCAGAGGTTTTCCAAGTGCAGCCTGTCAGAGCATCGCACCACCGGGTATTTAAAGTCTTGAAAAGGTGAAACCTGTTGACAGTTCGTGAGATTAAAGAGATTTTCCTTTCCGTTTTCAGCTCCTTTTGAGCAGGAGGAGGAGTGCCCGAGAGGGGCTCGGTGCCGGCTGGCGTTCGTCCTCTCCTTCAGCCTAGAAATGAATCCCCCAAAGTTTCCTCATTAAGTCAAAAGGCTGATGAAACGCCTGGCTGCAAAACCACCTCTCTCATAAATCGCCACGGATTTTACTCACACCCCCCACCCCTGTAAAGGGTTGAAACTACGAAATACTCCTAATTCCAGCTCCAACGCTCAGGAGGGCAGTCTAAAGGCTGAATGAACATTTAGGGATATATATTCTCGGGTAGTTCCATTGTAACCTCTGAGTGACACGGGTTTGATTTCGTAATAAAGTGGGTTGTTTGGTTGGTTTTTTAAATTATTATTATTTAATGCAGTCCTCGAGAATCGAAACACACAAAATGCAGCGAGAATGTTCACAATGTTGAGAACACAGTCGTAAATAGAAACATTCATATTTCATCCGATTATAAATATTTGATACTGCAATTGTAAAATGCACATGTTTTATAAACTGGAGAGAAGAAAAAAAAAATCCTTTGCTTTCTTGCTAAAAGGCAAAGTCATTTAATCCTGGCTCCTAAGCAGCTGATGGTTATTCACAGAATTTAAAATTACAGTTTTTATTTTATAGCTGGATTCTTTCCTTCTTTTTTTCTTTCTTTTTTTTTCTTTTTTAAATTTTATACTACTATGTACAATGTGTATCTATTAGAGCTGCAAAATAAAGAGGTTTTAAGGCAAAGCGAGAAGTTTTTCCCCCCACAAACAGCGTCGCAGGAGAACCCGTTCCTGAGCAGCCGCCCACGCACACCCAGGCCCACGCGGGACAAATCCCCCCTCCGGAGCGGGGAGAGGGACCCCACGCTCCGGGACAAACGGGTTCAACGCAGCACAGCGCCTCGAACCCCCCAAAAACTCCGATTACAGGGAGGTGTCTGCGTGAGGAAGGGGGGCGTGGGGAGAAACACCCACCCGCACCGTGCCACGGAGCGTCGCGCTAGCGGGGACCGCGCTGCGGAGGGGAAGGAACAACTAAAAATGGTACTTTTGAGGGGAGAAGGGGGGGCTAAAACGCTCCCAAATGTTTCGGGGAGGTGATGCCGGAGCGGAGCCGGGTCCCATCCCTCGGCTGCCCTCGGCGGAGGGGCAGCGGGGCCGTGAGGGAGCAGTATCCCGGAGGGGCTCCCGCTTTTCGGAGATGGGGTTCCCGAAGTTTTCCCAACAAGTTGGAAGAGGAGGGTGCTAACCCCATCTCTATCCCGCATCCACGCCTGCATTTCGCATTCACGGGCGCCCGTGGCTCTCGCTGGCGGTGATGAAGGAGTAGAGGCTCAGGAAAGGACCTCGGGCGTGTTTCGAGACGGTGCTTTGAGATTTGTTTCCCTAACGTTACTTGTATCTTTCTTTCTTTTAAAATTAAATTCTCCTCGTCTATCCCCAAAATCAACCCCAGACACCCCAACTCCAAAAAACAAAACAAACCAAAACAAACTAAGAAACCACTACTATCATCCAAA
>VYXC01009634.1:3178-31578 GCA_013397175.1 Platysteira castanea | reverse complement strand
TTCTTTCTTTGTCTCCTTCTCTTTCTCTCTCTCTCCTTCCTTCCCTCTCCTTTCTCTCCTTCTCTCCTCTCCCCTCTCTTCCTTCCTCCCCTTCCTTTTAGCTCCCCTGGCTGCTGCCGGTCCCTGTGGCTGTTGCGAGCCCCGGTTCTGTTGCGGCCGGCACTGTCCGGCGGTGTGGCCGGGCAGTACGGCGGCGGCGGCGGCGCGGGGCCGGACCCTGCCGCTCGTTCCCATGACCGGCCCGTTCCCCCGGCTCCCCTCATCCCGAGAGCCCGCCCCAGGGGCCGGCAGCGGCCGGGGGTGGCGGGGCCGTGGCTGCCTCGGGCATCCCGAGAGGTGCTCCGGACGGGAGTGGGTCCGGGAGCGGCAGCCTGGCCAGCCCGGCGCCCAGATGGCAGCGCCCGGCTCTGCTCCAAAAGCGCCGCTCCAAAAGCGCCCGGGTGACAAGGCGGGGGCCACCAAGGACCTTCCCGTTCCGCATGCAGGCCCGCGAGAACAGTAAAATACCCCACCCAGGAACTTCAAAGCTAGGGTGTGGGGCGGCAGCTACAAGGGTGTCACCTCCCCTGCCTTCCCCGCAGGCGGCAAAAAGGGGCGAGGGCCGGTTTCAGCCCATCGGTGAGGTCTCAGGGCTGGGTGGGCTGCGGGAGTGCGCGGTGCCACAGCGCTGAGCTGCTGCGTTTTGTAGGTTGATGCCGTCATAATCTTTATTTTTTTGTCTTCTAGTTTACTTGGATTCCCGGGCTGTATTTATCTTGTCTGTCTGGGGCTGCTTCTCTAAGTCACTGTGTAAATTGAAAGGCTTTTTCCCCCCTTTTTCCTCCCCTCCCCAGCTCACCACCTTTTTTTAATTAAAGCTTTTAACTCGCCTGGTGTTTACAGTCTTATGTAAAGTATCAAAACAAACAGACCCTGCCGAATACAAACACCAAAAAGGAGCTGGCCCCCCATTCTTACCCCTTTATTGTCCAAAAAAGAAGCGCATCTCCCCATGTCATAGCTACAGTTCCAAAAGGAAATTGCTTTTATTTGTAAAGAAGGCTTTAAAAAGCAGTGACATGAAGGGGAAAAGCTCCTTAGGGGAGGAAGGTCATGGGGTTAGGGGTGAGATTAAAGGAGCTATCTTTCCACCTCGCAGGGAAAGCAGCGCTGGAGCCTCCCCAAACCTGGGAGAAGAGCTGCTGAAGGGAGGCGAGTGAAGGGGTCGATGCTGGGGGCCGGGACTGGAGCAGGCCATTGGGCTCTAGGCAGTCCCTCGTGCCACACAGGCACCTTTAGCTGTCAAAGGGAATGGATGCAAAGAGGTAAAATCCCTTCCTTCAGTGACCAAACCCTCACATTCTCTGTGTCATACAACAGGAAACATCACAGCAAGGGAAGCGGCTCCTCCAAAGCTCAGGCGCGCGGTGGGACACAGAGGGCAGTGGGATGCAGAGTGCTGGGGCTCGGGGAAGGAGGCTGTGCCCCTCCCCGAGGCTGCTGCTGCCGTCTATTTGTGGGAAGCTGGGCACAGCGATGGAAAGGAAAAGGACCGCGCAAGCAATCGCCCCCAACCCTCCCTTCCCCTCTTCCGCATCCATCCGTGACGGCTGCGGTTTTTGCTGAATTAAGGTCCCTGGTGAAGGCAAGTCAGCGTGAGGGATGCGAGGGCACTTCCCTTCGCCTCCCCACAAAGGCGGCACCCTGCCTGGCCTCAGGCGTGGACAGAAGCCGGGGCTCTGGGGTCAACACCAACAAAGGTGACTGCATCCTCCCTGCGTGCCCTCTGCCTTCCTGACCCCTCTCCCGTTCCCCTGCCCCTCTGGGTGGGCATGGAACACTCTCCTCACCTGTCTCAAGCCGGGGTTGTGCCCAGCCCTGTCCTGCGGAGGAGCCTGGGGCCATTTCTGCAGGGCAGCAAGGAAAAGGACATGCAGTCCTGGTTTCTTCAGGGATGAAAAATGTCTTTTCCATTGCTAAGAGGGATTCGAACAACCCTAAGAGTGATGCAAATGTTGGTCTTGGCGCTCCCTGGGATTCAGGTCCTGTACTGTCCATCTCCTGTGCTCAGGAGGTCTCCAGTAATATGTGATCCCCACAGTAGCCCAGGAAGGTGCCAGTGGTGACACTTCCCTTGCTCCTGGGCTGCTGCCAGCACAGGGGAGCCGCTGTGATATTTCTCTGCAGCCCTGGAGAGATGTCCTGTAGGAAGGACATTTGGAAGGAGGCGTGTGGCCATGCTTTCAGCTGGGATGAGGATGCAGAAGGGACCACATCTGCCTGAGCCATTCAGGGTTGCAAGAGTAGCACCACGTCTTTATCCTGCGAACCAGGATGTCGACACGGGAGATTCTGCTCAGGCTGCACGGGAAGATGCAGGATGTTTGCTGTGTGCAGCATTTGAGGCAAATGTTAGAGAGGTGGCCACTTGCTGCCGTGACCCTGAGCAGACAGCTTTGTCCCTCCGTGCCTCTACGGAGAGGATGCTCACACACCGTCTCTCCTGCTCTTTTCTGCAGTCCCAGGGCTCTGTGACATTTGGGTCTGCGGCTTCCGCTTGGCACTTCCAGTCCCCAAATCTGTTCTCACTTTCTTCTCCAAAGTGCAGCGGCCACATTGTTCTCGGTATTTAGAGAGCGTGTGTGAGAATGGATGTGTGGGAGGCTGCTCCACTCCTAAAATATGTGCATTTAAATTGTCCGAGGGAATTACCGACATTAGCCTGCTTTGTTTTTGGGTTTTATTAGTGTCATTCAGTAAATATCCCCCTGCAACCTGGGTAGCGAATGCCCAGCCGTGCTCACTGGAGATGCCACTTGGCACTCTGCCTGCCACAACTGCTAGAGGACAGTAAATCCATCCCTCTTTGGCTCGCAGGCATTGGAGCTGCGTTAGCTTGTGCAGAGCCGGGTCCTGCGCCCGTCTGAGCTGGGTCACAGCTCCCCTGACTTAAGGACTTATGTGCCATGAAGCATCTGCAAACTGTGCTGTCTGGGGTACCTCTCCCTGAGGTGTGGATTCCCTTCACTCAGGCAAACACCAGCGGCTTATGGGGACCAGGAATTTGTCTTTCCTTTTCCCCTTACCTTTCTGCATCATCGGTTTTATATAAAACCACGGGATAGACCAGAAAGCCTAGCACACACCACTCACTGAGAATTGACTGGGTATTGTAGATACACACTGCTTCTATAAATATTTATGGAGTTACAGTCAGCCTTGGTACGGGCAAACAAATGTAAATAACGCCATGCACTCCTAGTGTGCTCCGGATGGTGCTGTGAGCAGGAATAGCAGTTCCTTGTGAAATCAATTTAATGAATCACTTATAGTAGGAGGGAAATAATCCCAGCAGCATTATTATGCCTAATAGCAGGAGCATTGTGATGATGGCTGTGTTATCCAGCAAGCCTCTGCCTGGGAGCATGGGCGTGGGGAGGGGAGCAGTTTCCCAGCAGAGGAAGATGAAGAGGAGACGTGGGTACAGGTGACAGAAATGAGAACACAAGTGCTGGGTTTTCCCGGCTGCTACACATAAGGATATTGTGATGCTAGCTGAGATAGTGGCTGTTGGGGCAGGGAGAGGCACTCTGGGCAGACGGACTTTGTAGGGAGGGGAGTGAACAAGGGGTGGATGACCTAAAATGGATGGGCTTGTGTGGGAATGGATGTTGCATGCCCTGGGCCCCTCTGGTATCAAATGCCCTTAAGCAGAAAGGGGTTTTTTTCAAGTGATTTTGTCCCCTAAATATCTGTACACTCTCAGCCAACACTGACAAAACTTCCCAGGACATGGGTGTCTCGCATTTTTCATCTCTGCCAGAAAAGGGAAGAGATAAATAATTCCAGGATGAAATCTCCATTTCACATCAGAATTTCTCATATCCTTGGGTGACTGACTTCATCTTTCTCTTTCACTGGCTACGGGCATATTCCTGAAGTCATTCTCAGCCCATAGAATCGTAGAATCGTTTAAGTTGGAAAAGACCTCTGAGAACATTGAGTAGAATTATTGTTAACCCAGCACTGCCAAGCCACCACTAAACCTTGCCCCTAAGTGCCACATCTACACATCTCTTAAATCCCTGCAGGGGTGGTGTCTCCACCACTTCCCCGGGCAGCCTGTTTCAGTGCTGGACAACCCATCCCCAGGTTATTCACAAGCACTCCCCCAGCAGTGTGATGGGTCACAGGGCTGACACATGCTGCTGGACACACAGGTCACATTAGTGCTCATCTGCCCTCAAGGGGTGGATGGTGGCGTCAGCACCAGGTCACGTTTCTGGAGGTCTTTCCTAGCTTATAGTTTTCCCTTTACAGGCATGTTTCAGCCAGGTAATTAATCTGCTAGGCCATGTAAGGGAAGTAAAAGCAGAAGGGGCAAGCATATGGACAAAGCAAATTGCATTTCTTCAAAATTGCAGCCAATTTTTTGAGCCGTCCATCAGCTCAAACAGCAAGGATCACCTTCTTTATCTGGATATGGCCTTTGCAGAACTTCTCCATGTGCTGATTCTGGGTATATAAGCTCAGGGGTAGTTTGACTCAAGATCTTCAAGGCTGTTGGTAGAGCACACAGGCCAGAGAAAAGAGGTGATTTGTTGTTTGAAGAGTTGAACTTCCCAGTTTTGATCAAAGTGCTTTCTGAATAGCTGAACTTGAGAGGCAAGAGGAGGACTTCCACATGTGGGACTCCAGCAAGGACATGAAATCTGGATACAGCTGCATAGCACTGTAGAAACCAAACATATTCAGCATCTTTAAAAGCATATTTCTAGCAGTCTAATCCTTGACCCCACAGTTATTTTCAATTAATTATTCTATCAGAAACTAATTTTGTCTTTGCTTTCCCTCCTTCCCAGAGTTTGCAGGGCTGTACACAGCATTGTGCTGCCACACAGAGCTGTTTTGTCTCCATGAGTTTTTGGGTGGGTGCTGTATTTCATTAACATTGACATTCATTAATATAAAACACTTAGGCATCATTGGATTTTTTGAGGCATCTTTTCCTATTCTAATTAATGGAGTGAAGGTGTAGGAAAGAAAACCAGAGAAATGCAAGGCTCAGGAATGAGGTTTTTCAACCCTCCTATTGAAATCAATGACCTTGATTTCAATCAAGGGCTGAATCCTGCTCGTTATTACAGCACCCCAAATCTGGAGTAGCTCCATGGGTCTGAAGCTCTTTCACTGATAAACCCATGATGGGAGCAGGCACAGGTCTGTTGTAGCTGAGGACAGGCCATGGGTGATCAGCTGAGAGGGGATGGAGCTAGATGGCAGCTGGGTTGAGCAGTAGCACAGGGCTGAAAATAAAAGCAGGAATTTTCTGGGCCCTTGACTGAAGGGACAGAAGAAAAGGACTGATAAAACACCCTGAGACTGTACACTAGCTCAAAGCACCCATCTAAAAACCGCAGTGCATTTTGGAGCACCCCTGAGGACCGGTGTAGGTCTGGGGTTTATTTGAACCGGGGACTCTCCAAATTGCCATAAAAGCCCTTTACTCCAGCTCCTGCTGCCGCGCGGAAGCTGGAAAAGGTTTGAGGTGAGAGGCAGCTGGAGCCCTCACGAAAGCAGATGCAGAATATCAAATTGGAGAGAAATTAGGACGACGTTTTCTGTGAGCTTTGAAGGCAAAAGCTGTTTGTTTAGCCTTAGAGGAGGCAGGCTGCTCCGTTCCCGCTTTGCTCGCCTCAGCCTGGGAGGCATCCCTCTCGCTTCCCAAAGGCTAAAGCCCTGCCAAAAGGGGCGGAGAGGCCGGTTTCACTTGCGGCGGGGCGTGGAGGGGAGCGCGGTGTCGGCGCGGGGCCCGCGCTGCTCCGTGCCCGGCACAGGCGGAGGTCAGCGGGTCGCCGGGGCTTGATCTGCCCTGATCCCCCTTCACAGGGGAAATGAAGCGACAGGGACTTTGCTCCAGCACAGTGGCCACTTTGAAAAAATGTTTCAGGCAGATAATTTATCAGGTTTAATTGCTCTNAGGATGGATGGATGGATGGATAGTGGAAGAGATGTAGGGAAGGACACACTGATGGAGGGACATAGAGACTGAGAGAAGGAGAGATGGAGGGAAGGAAGGGGTGCCTCTTGCTGTAGCCACTCAGCATGACCCCTCTGCAGCCTGGTGTCCTGGTGCTGCTGCTCACAGACTGAATCCCTTTTAGAGATTTTATCAAGGGTCTAGACAGCCCTGGATCACCTCTCCTGTCTCCTGGATCCTCTGGCTCAGAGAAGACCAGACCAAATCGAGTCTCTCTTGTTGATGCCCACCCGCTGCAGTGCTGAGCCAGGGAGGGGCCCAGGAGTGTCACAGGCACCCCAGTGCTGATTACCTGGGTCCCCAGAGCAGCAGGGACTGATGTCCTCCTCCCCTCCCATTCAGCAAGGTCCCTGACCTCTGTGTGCTTCNTCCCCTCTGAATGGGGGAGCCTGTTTGAAAAGACCCGGGGAGGCTGGGAGGGCTGGAGGGAGGATGGAGGGGAGGGATGGAAGGATGGAGNGTAGCCACTCAGCATGACCCCTCTGCAGCCTGGTGTCCTGGCGCTGCTGCTCACAGACTGAATCCCTTTTAGAGATTTTATCAAGGGGCTAGAAAGCCCTGGATCACCTCTCCTGTCTCCTGGATCCTCTGGCTCAGAGAAGACCAGACCAAATCGAGTCTCTCTTGTTGATGCCCACCCGCTGCAGTGCTGAGCCAGGGAGGGGCCCAGGAGTGTCACAGGCACCCCAGTGCTGATTACCTGGGTCCCCAGAGCAGCAGGGACTGATGTCCTCCTCCCCTCCCATTCAGCAAGGTCCCTGACCTCTGTGTGCTTCCTGCAGTTCCCATGCTACATCCTGGGCTTTGTAAGGATGTCAGAGAACAAAATGTTTTGCACTCCCAGTAAGAGCTGTGCCTCTGTGCTCTGACGTATTTATGTGTGGGGGAATGAGGGCTTTCCCAAGAAGGGCAGCAGATGCACAGGACTCAGTGGGTACAAAGCGTGACCAGCAGGTGAAGGGAGGTGATTTTCCCCTCTGCTCTCATGAAACCCCACCTGCAGTACTGGGGTGTCCAGCTCTGGGGTCCTCAGCACAGGGAAGACCTGCTGGAGCAAGTTCAGAGGAAGCCACAAAAGTGGTCAGAGGGCTGGAGTGCCTCTCCTGCGAGGAAAGGATGCCCAGAGTTGGGGTTGCTCATCCTGGAGAAGAGAAGGCTCTGGGCAGACCTTAGAGTGGCCTATCAGCACTCAGAGGGAATTTACAAGAACAGTGAAGACAGACTTTTAAGCGGAGTCATTTGTGAGAGAAAAAGGGGCAATGGTTTTAAACTAAAGGAAGATAGATCCAGACTAGATATAAGGGAGAAATTTTATGCAATGAGGGTGGTGAAACACCGGCACAGGTTGCCCAGAGGTGGTGGGTGCCTCATCTGTGGAAATGTTCAGGGTCAGGTTGGACAGGGCTCTGAGCAACCTGATCTTGCTGAAGATGTACCTGCTCACTGCAAGGGGGTTGGACCTTTAGAGATGGGTTGGATTCATCAGACACCAGACCAAAACCAGGCTTCATTTCAAAGGCAGGTGATACTCCTTGTGTGCAACCAGCAGAATAACCTCTGTGTAGCTTTATTCTGGAAATAATGGGTATTTTCTATTTCTTTGGTATGGAAACCTGCCCAGCCAAGGGCTTCTCCTGCCTCTGTTTTCATAACCCAACACCAGAACACCATTTATTTTTTCTTATTGGATGCGTTTGAGCCATTTCCTTTCAATCTGCATGCTTACAGATAATTTCACCATGCCAGTTAAAGGTATGTCCTGCCCTTTACCCCATAGGTGTCATTCTGGTTTTATTGCACATTGAAAACAGACTTCAACTTGTTTAAGTAAAGAAAAACAACTCCATTTAATTCCCACTGTTGAGATATGCTGTTGGGAACTTGAGTAGAGTCTACGGAACACCAAGAAAATTAACCAAGACTTTCCACTCCAGACTTCATTGGTTTTAAATCAAGATCACAACACCAACTATAGGCAGGTTAGTGACAACTAGAAGAAAAAATTGCACCTGAAAGCCCTCAAGATACACTAACCATGAGACTGATTTTTTTTCTCCAACTTTCAGTGAAGCAAAGCCTCAAGGAAAGACTTTGTAGTGGAAGTGTGTAAGTCATGGCACCAGCTGCAGAGGTCTGAAGAGATGATCATCCTCTCTCCTGCAAGCCCATCTCCAATTCTGAGCCAGAGTTTATCCCATTACACCCACCCCATGAGCTGCCAGCAATGGTTAGATGCCTGAAATGGGCTTCTTTTTGGGCATGAGAAAGTTTGATCTGGGGATTTTTAGCAGGTGAAGTAACACACTACTGCTCTCCCATGGCAAGGAGCCGGCCTGTAACCAACCAATCAAATATTTTAACATCCATTTTTCCAGTGAGAAGTAAGGGAAGAGATAGAGTGAAAGAGTGACTCAGTTTCTTTAACCCACCACTGCTCCCTAGTTTAGGCAAAAACATAGCAATACCATGACAAATTCCCTTGGAACATCCTCACAGCAAGGAGCCCACCCAGCGAGCCCATGTCTCCCAAAAGTAACCCCCAAAACCACGAAGTCACTGAAACAAGGCCAGTCTGAAGGCTGGATGGGCTTTTCAGCTCCAGAACTCACTTACTGAGGAGCCTGCATGGAAAGAAAACCCAGGATTTCTGGGTAATTCAGTAAGGAACAGACTCTTGTCTCTTGGTTCAAATAGATCATCCTGTTAAATGCAAGTAAATGATTCCTGATGATGGTGATGGATGAGAGTGGAGTCAGAATCTCCAACACCTTTAATTTTTAGCACAAAATCTTACATTGTTCAGCCAACATACTGTGATTCCTCCCTTCTGTGCCTTTTCTGTGGTTTCTTCCTGATGGAGACATTACCGTCCATATCTGTATCAGGAACTGTGGAGAGACATATTTTCTCCTTGAGACAGACACAGCCCATCTAAGAGCTGCTGTCTTTTTTTCCTTCTTCTCTTCTTTTAGCAACTCCTCCTTTGGCTGAAGAAACCCTCCCTGAGGCAGGAGAGTTTTTCTTTCCCAGGCATGCCAGGCGTGCTCCCCCGGCCTCTCACTGCTCTAATTATTAGCATGAGAACAAATAGATGAGGAGCCATGAATGGGGTCATCTTCACCTGGGAAAAAAATTAATATACCACTTCTGAAAACCCCAGGCCAGGGTGTGAAAGCACGGCTTGATGGGCACTGATGGCAGTGCTTGACTGGCCAAAAGCTGGCAGATACGCTGACCCCCGGGGCAATGTCTGAGCTCATTTCCCACATAAGCACTAATTTTCTGGAGTCAGAGAAGAGTGGGGGTGAAAGACATCCCCAGAATCATTGCATCCTTCAGTAATGAGGAATTTTCCATGTGAAATTCCCAGGTAACAGTAGGAAGCAGGAAACACCTTGTGGTCTTTGGGAGAATGAACTAACATGGGATGATGAATCAGTGCATCCCTTCTGCTACTTTAGTCTACTCCAAATCCGTTCTAAACTGTCCTGCCTGCAGATCCAGGCTGGCCAGAGAGGGTCCCACTATATGCTGGAAATGGAGATTTGGTCTTGTGATTCCGACCCAATTTAAAGGCGGAAAAAAATAAAGCAGATGAAGATGTAGCTGGAACCATAGCAGTAAATATCTACTGGATCATCACTACTCAGTCAGGTCTGTGGAGCCTGATGTCCTTGTGTTTTCTTTCCAGGTTCTTTATTAAGAAGAAACCTTTTATTGCATATTTTTTAGAGGAGTTGATTATTTTCAATGGGAAAGGGCATAGCAGGACACAGAAATCAGAGGTTACATGAGGTCATTTCATCTTGACAGGCTGCTGCCAATTCCTGAGCTCAGTCTTCATCCAAAAACCTAGAAAACTGTGTCAAGCTTGCTGTAATATTTAACCCCCTATGGAAAACACTTGTTCCCACTGCTGTTGGCTTAACTAGGACCAAACCAGGTTTTAGTCATAGTTAGCCCTAGCTCCAGCGTGGCAAGAGCACCTACTCAAACTGCTGTGAGCATCTTTCCAGGAGGAATGCAGGAAATGTCCTCGCCACGGCAAGGGATGCTGAGGAGAGGCCAGCTGCAGTGTCCGTGGGCTGGAGCACATTGTTCTGAGAAGCAATGCAATAATGATTGCAGGCACCTTCCTGACAAGGGGTTTTATTATTTGAAGGCGCCTGCATTGTCAGAGTGAAGCTGCTGTGAATTAATTGCTTCAGTGATGGGATCGAAGTCACAGCGAGTCTGGGGTTTTTCCAGCCTTTGCCATTTGAGCAACCAGCACTGGTTCCACGGAGCTGGCAAGTGAGTCGTGAACAGATGCTCAGGAAAATTGGATCATTTACAAAGTGTTTACAAATACTTCCTGCTGGCCCCTTGCCAATTTTGCCATCCTCCCCACTTAGAGAAAACATGCATGTATGTCCCCAGCCGCTGTCCTCCGGGTCCTTTCTGATGGGATTGGTGCTGAAGGCATGGCGGGGGTGGGCTTTGCAGGGGCTTGTGTCCTCCTCATTACCCCAGCCACAAGGAGAAACATCACTTCCACAGCCTGGATGGGGAAGCGGAGGCAGCCGCCAGCACTTTTGGGTGCAAGGCACAGCCCTGCTTTGAAGGCATTTGGAAATAAAGATACAGCAAATGGCTAATTATGTGCATGCAGCTAGGTAGCAACTGGAGGCATTTCTCCTGTGCTGTCACACTTAGTAGCTACACACAACAACTTTGGGTATCCTGACCCAGGCGAACCCGCTAAATGCCGGACAAGAAGGATTTGGAGCATATTTTTAAGGTGAGATGAGCAGTGATACAAATTACTCGGGGACCCTAAGTATAAGCAAGATGTGGGCCTGCTTGAGCAGGTTCAGAGGACTCCATGAAGATGCTCTGAGGGCTGGAGCACTTATTCCTGGAAACAGTCTGAAAGATGTGGGGTTGTTCATACTGGAGAAAAGAAGGCTCTGAAGAGAGCTGGGAGCACCTTGCAGTGCCCTGTGTTTCAGACAGTGGGCTTGGACACCTACTTGCATCATGAAAGAGCACGAGCAGTGCTCAATCTCTGCCTGCTGTCAGGACAGGCCCATCTCTGAGCTGAGCCCTGGGAGACACTGACAGGTGCAGGGCTGTGCTTCTGCCTCCATCCCAGACAGGTCCTGGAGCTCATGACAGATTTGCTCAATCACACAGTATTGGGTTATGGGTTAAACCTTCTACATGGGAGAGCAGGGTCCCTTAGGGCTGGCTGGGCTGATGCTGCAGGGGAGATAAGTGGGATAAAAATCACCACCTTCCTCCAGCTGACTTCTTAAGTGATGCTACAGCCTCTCTAAGATAAGCAGCACCACTGATACAAGTCAATGTGTGCATTGCAAAGCCTTCTGGAATAAAACTTGGCCCTAGGCAGGCACCCACTGATCCTGCAGCCTTCCAAGTATCTGTTCTTTGAGCCCCTGACCAGTGCTCTGAAGCAGATTTAACCTGACCAAGGGCCTCCAGAGCAATCCCCATATCACGCCTTTGTCCCTACAGCTCCCTTCAAGACATTTTCTCCAGCTTGTCTTTCTACCTGCCAGGAGCAGCCTGACACAGGTGGCCAGCCAGAGAGCATCCTCATCAGCTATTAGAACTCCTTCTTTAATGGGAAAACAAGGTCTTTGGCTGGACTTGCCTTCCCGGCTTTGCGCATCCCTGCCCGGAGTCCATCACTGCTGCGGCCGCAACGGCAGAGGGAGCACACGCCTCTGCCTGCCAGCCCCCGCCGGCTTTAGACCCACAGCTGGCTTCTAATTTTAATTTTCTAGCAACAGAGAGGTGGACTAGAGCTGTCCACCTCCCCCCTGGTGATTTTTCCTGGCCAGCACGGCAGGCTCGTGGGTAGCAGCAGGGAAGAGCTTTGCTTTGGCGGCGTGAGAGCAAATCCTGCAGCGCGGTTGCGGTTTGCTCCCCGGTAAGAGGCTTGGAAATATTGATCAGGGCTGGAGAAGAGATGTGCACAGGAGAAAGAGCACAAGATTTGGGGATTTAAAAGTGATATAATTGGATTTCTGAATTAAATACAGCGAGCGGGAAGGTCAGCAACAAGATGCAGCCACGGGCTCACGTTTTGTCAGCTTTGCTTGCCGGGGTGTCCAACATGAGACCATCCCAGATGATGTATCCTGGGGAAAGGGTGTACTGAGCAAATGTTTTTGGGAATGTCTTTGCTGATAGGTCAAAAAGGTGGGATTGCTGCCATGTGCATCGTGTGAGGCTGTTTTCTCTGCAGTGGGATGGCACAGAATGGTGGTGCCTCTGGTTGAGGCTGGACACTTTCTGACCCATGGGGAGTGATTTCTGGTTTCAAGGGCTGGCCCATAGCTGCACCTACCAGTGCTTTCTGTCAGTAAAAACATTTAAAATATTTAAGATTAGTAGCTTTTAATCTCTCCTGCTTTCTGTTTATGTAAATACTTAGACACATCTATTTATGTCATGTATCTTCCTCTATATAGACCTCAGGGCCCACCCTGGGACTACTTTTACCCCCAAGCCCCAAAATCTGCCCCCAGTGCAAGGGACAAGGCCATGCATCAGAATCTCCACTTCCAAAACATCACCCAGGTTCAGGTGGGGACATTTAGCTACTAAACTCTGTGCTTATATTTAAGTATAGGAAATTTATTAATCTTTTATTTGCATTTAAACGTTTTGAGAGACTTAGGAGCCCCAAAGGAACAAAAAGCCCATGTTTTGCAAATTACCCCTTGTAGTTTTCAGGTATGGAAACCTCCCCAGGGGTTTCCCCACTCCCGGGCTACTTCTGACCAGCCGATTTACTGTCCATGTTTCCATGGAAACAAAAAATGGATGGGTGAAAAGCGGGGGGGAAAAAGTTCTTGTAATAGGTGGCATTTCCTAGTTTAGAAAGTGGGATTTTCCCAGGCTGGACTACTTCTTTTCCAGGATTTTTTTTTTTTTCCAGGAGAGCAGAAGGAAGGGCACGCCCTGATGTGGAGATGGATGGGCAGTGGGGGGTTGCCCTTGCTGCCTGCTGCATTCAGAGCAGCAGCACTGGTCTGGAGGTTTAATGCTGTGATTTATGGCCACTTTGCTGCTATAGAGGTGTCAGTTTGGTTAAAAGAAAGTGTTTTCTAATGAGTGGGGCAGGACATGGGGGCTGCCCCATCCTGGTTGAGCCCACTCAATGGTGTGACCTTAAGGGATGGTCTCAGCAGTGACAATTCCTCTCCGTGTCTGTGCAGACATTTAATGATGCTTGTTTATTTTACAGCTCACTACGAGGCTTCATTAAAAAGCACCTGAAAAGGCTTTGAAGTCCTCGCTGGACATCTTGCAACATCACCATGAGCAGCCATTACAACACCACCCTGGGCTGGCACAGAGACTCTGAGTTGTGATGAAGATATCAAACCCAAGGTGTACCGCAGCCAGCTCAAAGCAAACCCGAAATTACAGTCTCTGCAGGGAGAAGTGACAGCCCTGCTACAGAGATCAAGGATTTATGGAGATGGGGCAGCCAGATCTCTCTCTTGCATCCTGATAGCTGATGTGACACATCAGGTGTCAGGGTAGCTCCTATTCCTAAGAGGTTAAACAAGTCGTACGATCAGGAGGGGCTGACATGTTGGTCCAGGCGAGGAGTGAATCATTAAGTTACATTGCCATTGCTGAGACAGGCAGCAGCAGCTCAGCGAGGTTTACGTAGCCTCAGGTGAGCTGTACGACAGGAAAATATACATCTGACGTGAGGTTAGGTGCTCTGAGTTGTGAAATGATAATCAGGAGAGCTGCTTACTGCTGAGTCAGGCAGGGGGTTCTGTTGTGAGGTGCAGGGTTGTGGTTTGGGCTGGGGTTTTCTAGATGTGTGTGTGTTGTTATACATATAAATCAGTGAATGTATTTTTTATGATATTTTAGACCTTTTTTTTCCCTTTAAGGTTCTTTTTTCAGTAGCCTGCTTCACTTGAAAACTAACTTTTTAAGTGTCACAAGATGGAGGAAAGAGGATTCCTTGATGGCAATTAGGGCAGCTCTTGGCTCCCTGTAGGGAAATAAGGCTGGTTTCAAGTTTAGGAGCCCCAGCAGGAGGAACACTGGGGATGGACTGTGCCCAGCAAGAGAAATGATGTTTTTTAGACATCATCAAGGAGAGAGGAGAGGTACAGGAAAATTTACACACATATGTATATATACACAAATATATATATATGCATATATTTGTATAAATATACACATATATACACATAATTACATATACACATACATATATATAAAAAACACCAGCAAAACCTATTTTTTATACACACACACACACACACACACACACATGTATAATACACACACACATGCTGAAGATGAGGGTTAGCGTTTTTACCAGGGTGTGCATACCTGGGGGACACCTCTGTCCTGCTGCTGAGATCATCCCTGTCTCTCAGTGAGGTTATTTGTATTTACCAGAGGTGGGAAATGCTGCCACTCCTCTCCTGCCTTCTTCTTTGCACATCTGGGCTTCCTAACCCTATTTCTCTTCTCACAGCTCCAGCCTATTTGCTTCAGGAATAAGATCAGGAGGTTTTGGGACTGAACCGTAGAAGGAGAAACATCAACCCGAACATCTCATGCCTGCAAATTTAACCTTGAGGACTGTGGACACTGGTAGGGTCAAAGGGAGTAATAAAGGTCTCATTTTCACATGCTTATCAGTGCCCAGCCACAGATCCAGGCTGGAATGCTGCTCCGGTGAGGCAGGTACTGCAGCACATATGGCGAGCCCGGCCACACGCTGCTCCAGAGCTGTGAGATACGGAAGCACAAGGGCACTGCCACGCAGAAAATATCGGCTCGGGGCTTTGGCTGGCTCTGGGACTTTCTATTCAGAGCCACAGCACTAATGGCTTGTCACAGAGGAGAGGGTTTGTTTACAAACCCTTCTCCAGAGGGAAGAAAATGATGTCAGTTATACATGAGGATGGTGGTTGCAGCAGCTACTCATGGCAAAAGGCTTGTAATTTTGGGGTGATTTTAGGAGCTGGGATGATGGGAGATGCAGCAGGGACCCCCAGAGGAGCCTGTGGATGCTGTACCACTAAATTGTGGTGTCTTCTGTCTCCCTGATGATGTTCAGAGAATGTCACTTCCCTTTGCTGAACACAGTCCCTCTCCAGCTCCTCATGCTGGGACCCCTGAAACTGTACCCAGCCTTGTTTTTCACTGGGAGCTAAGAGCTTCCCTGATTCCCATCAAGAATCCTCTTTCCCCCATCTTGTGACACATTAAAAGTTAGTTTTCAAGTGAAGCAGACTACAATAGTTTAATTTTTTAAAAGCAAACAGCCATCATCTACTGATAATCTCCATTCCTTCTGTTTGAGGAGCTCCCCCCAGTCTGCACAGTTTACCTGGATAAAGTGAGTTGTCTCCAATTTCATTGCCAGAGCACCAAGAGGAAGTTTCATTATTCTAATTTAGCATGAAAATACATTTAAATAGCATTTCATTTTGCCCTTTCACAGTATTAAGTAACTGCAAGAATCTTTTCAAGAGCAATTGCCCACAGCTTTTTGTGCAAATATTCTCTTTACAGAAGTCTCATGATGATTTGGGAGAAGCAATAGGGGAAAAACATGCTTCAGTGACAGAATAAAAGAGAAGTCTAGTGTAATACTCAATACAGTGTTATTTATCCTGTAGCTAATTACAGTCATTATCTGTTGTATAAGGGAGGCATTTCAATGTCAAATTTCATAAAAGAGATTAACTCTCAAGGAAAGATGAAGCAGTTGGGGGTCAGGGAGTGTTGCAAGAGCCCACCAGCACACAGGGTCCCTCTGCCCCTCCAGGAGAAACCTCAGCTCAGTGCCAGCCACACTCCTGGGCACCAGGCAGGTAGATTTGGAACTGACTAATAAATATATTTGGCTAGCTTGTTAAATTCATAGAATCATAGAATGGTTTGGGTTGGAAGGGATCTTTTAAGATTATCTAGTCTGAGCTCCCTGCCATGGGCAGCAACACATTCCACTAGACCAGGGTGCTCCAAGCCCTGTCCAGCCTGGCTTTGAACACAACCAGGGATGGCTTTCTGAGCCGTAAGTGCACATTGCTGGGTCGTTCAGTTTTTCATCCATCAGTGTCCCCAGGTCCTTCTTGGCAGGGCTGCTCTCCATCCATGCACCCCTCAGTCTGTATGGACAGACAGGATTGCCCTCACCCAGGCACAGCACCTTGCACTTGGCCTTGTTGGACCTCATGAGGTTTTTGGGGGTTCGTTTTTGATATAATTACACCAGACCTGTCCAACGATTTTGAAATGCTTCAACATCCAAAATGTGAAAAGTTGTCAAAGCATCAGACTGACAGGATTTCCCCGTGGTCAGTGGGGTAGTCACTGGGGAGCAGGTTTACAAGAGCTGCTGTTACTACACAGCAAAAGCATTTTAAAACCAGTGCCACAGACCCCTGCACTAGGACCCTCCTCTGTCATGCATTTATGGCTGTAACATTTACCCAGCTCCCTGTAAGGTTAGTGAATGGTGATCTGAAGGAACAGTCTGAATTATCAGGTAATAAATCAAATTGCTTGTTCTGGAAAAGAGGGACGCAGTATCAGGGTGGGTATTGCTTATGGAGGCAGAGACCAGAAATATCCAGGTAACATCCATGGTGTTTTCCTATCACTAATGAGAATGAACTGCATGGTATTGGTCGCCCATCAGGTTTTCCAAGTGGGAAATTCGCTCATAACCTTTTTGACATGTACCTCCAGAAGCTGAGTGAAAAGGATCTAAGTCCCAATAATGCTGTCTCTGAGAGGGCCTGTTCAATTAAATCTTCCTCAATATGTCAATCACCTGCTAAATGCAACTGCTCTGGGCTTGGGAAGTGCAAATCAACAGGTTTAAATGATCCAGGAAGGGCTGGATTGCAACAGCCGGTGAGTGGCTGTGCCACCGAGGGGACACATTGCCCAGGCTGAGACCAAACTAACACAAATCCAATTTCCAAATGATGGATGTCTCCTGAACTCTAGCAGAAAATGAAGCACTTATGCTCCTTGAGATGAGGTACTTCATTCCAGGAACTGGAATAAAGTCTTCTGGCATTGCACTAATTTGTTGAGCAGTGATTCTGTAGTGACCTTGCAGATGACCTTGGAAAAGAGCAGTGGCCTTGTTTGCTGTTTGCAAGTGAATACTAAAAGGGAGCTAACAGCTCCCTTCTCCCATGGATCTGGCTGTATGGATTGAGAGCTTGTTGTGATGAAGTGTGTTATAATTTAGGCATAGAAAACACCAGGTGAGTTGGTCCCTGCATGTGCCAGGGCTGCATGAGGCAGAGGAATAATGATGACGAATGCGATCACAACAACAATCATCCAACCAGGGAAAACTTTGTTCATAACACAACTGAGCAATTAAGAAGCGTTTGCTCCAAAAGCTTTAATGTGTGCAATTTCAGGCAAGAAAAATTCTTGTGAAATCACATATTGAAATGCTGTCTGTGCTCTAGAGGGTGAAGCCCTGCCTGTGCCTCCGTGCACCGTCGCGTCTCTGAGCTCTACCTAAAAATAAAACCCTAAGCAAAAAAGAACAAGCCCCCCGCAGGCAGCCTGGCACGGAGGCAGAGCGCAGTCGCTGCCAGGCATGTGGTCTCTTTGTCCTTACAGGTCAAACCTGGAACCGAGTTAAGGATGCCAAGTCTCCAGATCAGCGCTCAGAGTCACAGCTCCCTCTTGCCTGTCTCCTGCCTGGCAGCCCGTGACCAGGAGCCGTCCCTGGGCCCCTGCCCGGGGCTCAGCCCTGTGATGGCACCGAAGCCCAGCACCGAGGTCAAAACAAGGTCTGAGGGCATCACTTGAGGTGAGAAGTGCCCTCTCCTCTTCACCACCTCCACCAAAGGAAGCAAAACTGGAGCATTTTCTTCACCTCGTGGCCCCACAGCATTTTCACCCACACTTTTGAAAGTCATCACATTGCAAGACCTCAGCTTCAGAGCCAGCCTAGGTCAAGTGGAAAGAGGAGCTTCATTTTGCCAGTGTTTCTACTGTGTCCCCCTTGCTGTTTGCCCAGGGACCCGAGTCTGTTTCCTCAGGAGGGTGTGGGAGGGAGGCTGGGCTGTGGTCTGATCCCATTTGTATCCCCCTACTTGCCAAAATCCAGGATAAACCACTGCAGTCCCAGCCCATCTGAAGCACAGAATTAAAAAAGCCATGTCTGAGCTTTCAAAGTGGAAGTCACCTGCTCTCAGGTGATCTTTTCATGTCAGGACTCTGCTCTTAAGTCCCAAATAGCACTTGTGTTTTGTTAAGCACAGGGAGAAAAAAAGGAACTAAACCAAACGCACACAGTACAAGATTGAAAGGAAAAATTAAAAAGAGCATGTCAAGGTTTCATATTACTCCAAATCGTCATACAAACAGAGCACCATTAAAACAACATTCCTGGGAAAGTTATCTCTCACCCATCCTCTCCCCTGCCCCTGACTCCCAAGGCAAGTAGCTGAGAGGTTACAAATAAAACTCTAAAGGAGAGAAACTTTGACATTGATTCCAGCAATTGGGATTTCTAGTATGTCTCCAAAAAAGTGTCAAATCTGTCACTCAGTGCTTACAGGTTATCCTCTGTGAGCTCAGACAGGAGCCTGGTGTGTTTATTAAATCCATGGCCTGGCAGAGAGAAGGTGTCTGTCTGAATTGCAATAAAGTTGATTTTCAAACAGTTGGTTTAAAACTCTTTGTCTTGGTTTAGTGAATTACTGAACACCAGGATAAAATGTTCAAACACAGATTCTTGTGTCTTGGTACCAGGTACGTTGCAGATGGCTCTGGCCACTTCAGGAGACACTTAGGGCTCTGGGCTGGCTTTTTCTGGGTGGTGTAGCACAGCAAAATAAGATGCTCTTGTGTCCCTCAATGAATATATCTGTCTAGAGGGATGGACGTGCACTGTGTAAATATACATATGTTCGATTTAATTATGTGGGGCTGGCTTTGCTCTGCAGTGCTCAGTGACAAGACCTGCCCTTCCTTGTGCCCTTTGGGGTCCCCTCCTGCTTATCCGCCCCAGCCCAGCACTGGCCCCATTGCTTCCCCCACTTCCAGTGCCACAGCCCTTCCTTTTCCCCATCTACACCCAGCTGGGAGGCCCGGGAACAGGAGCCAGCCTCTCTCTCCAGAAAAACCTTCCCATTTATTTATGTTTCCCTCCTGCACACGGAGATCCCACCGATCTCTGAAAGCTGTATGAAGTTATTTGCTTGAGCAAACTGACAGCAGCCTCTGGGCTAAACTTTTGATCCGTCAGTTTTCTGCCACCTTCAAAAAGCACCGCTGGCTGCAGGCAGCAGCCATCCCATGCTGGACGGGACCAGCACGACTTGCCACGGGCAAGGGGAGCCAGCGGAGGTGAATCTCCATCCTCTTGCTTGGCACCAAGGGGGTGGCTGGTGTTATCCAGCCCCCAGTGTCCAGGTGTGGGTGTCTCCTTCCTGGCACGGGGGGATGCACCAGAAAAAGCGCACAGAGGTTCTGCTGTTGAAGCAAACCAGAGCTGCAGGGACTTCACCTTCCTTCAGTGACTCTCTTGGTGTTGTGCTTCAGGAGACCACCTCCTTCTGTCCCTCAGGCAGGGGAGAAGTAGGAACCTGTCACCCAGTTCTGTTCGGTTTTTCTGAGCTTTCTGGCAATACTGTGGCTGACTCTCCTCTTCAGTGAAAGGCGTTTTTCAGTGCCTATCATCATCTCATATCCTGAGGCTTTTCCACATACTCACAGAAATTCAAAATGATCACACTGATGCCAACATTGTTTCAACATTTACACTTCCGGGACAAATACCTTAAAAATATGTGACAGGCATAAAACTGCAGGGATGGAGCCAAGCACAGAAGGAAGGAGATGGAGTGTGGAAACTGTAAGGTAGGAAGGCTCCAATCCTACACTGGATAGCTGAAATTTCCCACCCCAGCTTCTCTAGGATGCACATAGATCATCACACTGTGAGACTTTGTTCCCTAAATGAATGGGAAGAACCAGCAGAGATGAAACCGTGGGTAGCGTGCACACACGGGGGTGAAGAAAAGCACTTCCCTGGCCCAGCTGATACTGAGGGGTTGCATGCTGTACCAGGGAGATACAGAACATGGGTATAGTCTACTCTGGACCAAACCACTGCCCATCACAGACAAATCTTCTGACTGGGATGTGGATGGAAGTCTGTGCAGGGGATTCCCAGTGGTTTCCCGGAATGAGGCATGGGGGACAACGACAAGGAAGGAAACTCCACCTGCCACGGGGTAAATGTCATCCCTGGTCCCTAAAAGGGGCAGAACTTGGGTGGACATCTGCAGTGACCCTTTGCTCATCATTCTCAGTTGAGGCCTTTGAGATGGCCCAATTCTGAAGCCATTTCTCAGTCTGTTTCTACAGACTTTGCCCAATGATATTGAGGCACATCTCAGCAGATGTGTCTGGCTGAGAACAAATGAGAACAGCAGCTCTGTCCACAGCTGGACATCCAACTCCACACTTAAGGGTACAGTGAGTTGTCTGATTGTCTGAGATGTGGAGCATCCAAACTCTGCACAGAGTTATAAAAGGAGATCAACATATATGACAAAAAATGAGCTTTCTCACTGTCTCACTGGAGAATTTTAAGCCCAATTTGGCTGTTCACAGCTGTGCAGGAAAATCTGTAAATCAAGAAGTTACTCCAGGCAAGATTTAAAATGCTCTAATTGCCTGTTGGATTTATGACAGAAGTACCACGAGAGACAAACGGGTTTCAGTACTCCACTGGCATAATTTAGGCAAAAATGTACCTCTCCTTCTATAATAAGTCATTATTGCATTAGATTTAGTGTTCACACTTTCCCCATTAGTGTTTCAGGACATGCAGTTATGGGACAAGGGGCAATGGCTTTAAACTGAAAAAGGGCAGTTTTATGTTAGATGTAAGGGGGAAATTCTCCACCATCAGGGTGCTGAGGCTCTGGCACAGGCTGGCCACAGAACTTGTGGATGCCCCATTCCTGGAAGTGTTCAAAGCCCTGGTGGATGCTGCTCTGAGCTGCCTGCTCTAGTGGAAGGTGTCCCTGCTCTAGTGGAAGGTGTCCCTGCCCATGGCAGGGGGCTGGAACCAGATGATCTTTAAGGTCCCTTCCAACACAAACCCTTCTCTGATTCTATGACATTAATCCCAGCTCAAGTATTTAGCTTCCTTGCTGGGTATTTTTTTCCTCTACAATTTTTGGAGTGAGAATTATAAAGCCAAGTTAAATAAGTGCACATAAATTACAGAAACACCTGTATGAAGTACAGGACACTCTAAATTCAGGTTGTTCCAGAACTTTTTTCTTCTGTGCCTGCATATAACTTACTGGTCTTGTATGAGTTGAGTTATGGGCAACTGCTTCCAACTTTCATTTCCTAAAAACCCTGTTTTGGGGAGAAAATTGCAAAAATAAATGATGGCTCACACATGTAAACAAGCAGGAATCAGCCTTGGACATGGGAGTGCACAAATCCCTTTCCTGCATTAACCTTGTGTCTGAAATGTGCTCAGCAAGGAGCCGTGTTCTGGAAATGGGAAAGAATGAAACTGGATGTTACTCCTTCTGGAAATAAGAGCAATGGGGAGAGAATTTTACCTGTTTAGAAAGACGACCTTGGCATTTCTGTACATGTTCTGATGGCTTTTCAAAAAAGTCATGTTACTGGGTGGTCTGATTTGTATTCCCTGCATAGATGTGTATTGCATTTGGCTCCAACAGCAACAGTGAAGTTGCTGGGGGATGGGTCTTTTTTTTAAAGATAATTTCTTTTTTCAAATATTCTTGAAGTGCAGCTTGTATTAAACTGGGTAATAATTAGATAGTGAAAATGCTTCTATCTAATGCTTAGATTATTACAAATGCCTGAGGCAATTCTGCAAGGTTTATAACAGACATAGAAATCAATGTTTAATGTCAAAAGTGATCCTGGAAGGTGTTTATTGAGAGTTATTTTTTAATATAAAGTGTAAAGATTAGAAAAATGCTTTTATTCTTAGTTTTACTTGTAGTGGTGACTGGGGGAAAGGTGTGGTATCATCAGGGAGAGGTATTACCATAAAAGCTAGTGTCAAACCTTCTTTCAAGATTCTTGATCCAAAATACCAGTTAAAACCAAAACAAGTCAGTGCATTTAAAGTCAATACCCCCCTGGTTGTTCTTACATCTCACTGATTTCTTAGAGCTGCTACGAACCAGCACCAGACACTTCCATCAGTGAAGCTTCATCACTGAGCCCTGTAAGAATCTGCCGTTTAGAGAGAAAGTTTCTGCAGGTTTGGGCTTAACATCCATTAAAATATCTTGTTGTACAACAGGGTACGGAGACTGTTTTCCTGCTGCTAGAATAATACACTCAGGAGCAGCTGGGACAGCAAAGCTGTTTCAGAATCCTCTGCCACCCTTCACTCTCCTGTTTCAGCCTTCACCCTTCTCTTCCACCCTTCCCTGGGTTGGAAGAGACCTTTAAGATGATCCAGTTCCATCCTGCCCTGGTCAGGGACGTCTTGCACTGGACCAGGTTGCTCAGAGGGTAATCATACAGAATCCTGCAGATGGGAACCAGTCACCCCCGGGTGTCTGCTCTGGGGCATGGAGTCAGCAGAGCTGCCCATTTCCCTGCAGGTACCCGAGCTGACACCAAAAGGACTCGTTTCATCTCACAGTCCCTGCACAGGACCAGGATCACAAGCACACATGGAGTCACACTGGAGACAGCTACAGCTAAGTGGGGTAATCCCACTTCCCAATGTCCAAACGATTTAATAGAGATGAAACCCAAGAGACATTACTGAAATGAGATAAATCTGGGCAGAAATGATTGCAACAGCGTTTGGGGAATGGAAAAACAGCATATACCCTGGCAGATACGGGGTCGAGAGAAAGATGCAGTTCTCTGGGGAAGCCTGCGTAGGAAAAAAGTGAATGATGGCTCCACAAGCCATCAGTGCTTGCTTGGACCCCATCCTGAAAGTGCTTGAGTGGCGTGTGTCTTGTAAAGGGCAGCTTTGGATGAGGGTGACTGCCTTACTCAGGGCTTTCCCAACACTTTCACCAGGCTGAGGGGAGACTGGCGATGGAGCTCACCCCTTTAGGGGAACTTTTCAGGGCAGACTCTCACCTGTAGCACTCCCAGTTGCTGACCAAAAACTGAGGAGTCATCTGCTTGAGGTGCTTTTGGGGAGGGGCTTCACCTCCTAGAAGCACTCACCTCTCTCCATGGCTGTTAGGGCAGCTTGAAGGATAGACTTGGGTGTGACGTTTGGGATGTCCATGTCCACACCTGGTTGAGGTATCCCAGCTGTCTGCTCACACCCAAGTCACATCAGCAGCCCCAGCACAACAGGGTGAGAAAAAGGCTTCCCAGGGATGGTGGCTGTAGGTCAGGGAATGTCTTTTATTGCAGCTGAAAGGGCAGATAAGGTTGTTTTAGAGCTGGAAAGGCAGAGGAGGTGCACTGCACCCTCGCTGTCCTTCAGATCTGAAAGGTGCAGACCCCAAAGGCTCACTGCTGTCTGCGATTGTCCCAAGTAATCTAACAAAAAACACTATTTCTCCCCACAAACTTTGCCTCATTCGCTAAGGATGAGCAATAACTGGCACTACAGAAATGCTTTCAATACACTGGGAAGATTTCAAGCTCCCCTCATGGCAGTGAAGCCCAAAAAGCAAGAGACCATGACAGTATTACCTGCCTTTCCTCAATACATTGCCACGCACTATGCAAACAGAGCTAAATGTGATTTGGGCTCCAGATATCAGCAAGAATGTACAATGGAGAGATCAGAAAACGTCTCCTGGTAGAAGACATCAGGTTAAAAAAGGAGAAAATGCTTGAGGAAGGATGGAGTTTAACACGATTATAGAAAAACCAGAAATTCGTGGTGGAGGTGTGAATCTCCAGGTGTAACTCAGCACAGCCTTGTGGCTGCTTGTGTTTGCATTAGCCAGGGGTCTTCTCCCACGTGTTTGATCAAACGTGGCTCAGTACAGGGGAATGAGTGCTGCAGAAGTGGGAGAGAGCAACTTCCTCCTCTGAGGGAGAGCTGGAATGCAAAATATGTCTAAAATAATACACTACCCAAATAGTCTTTCAGCCTTTCCCAAAGGAAAAATACACTTCTCTACAAGGAAAATGCCACATATCTCTCTACAGCCCCAGGAAAAGAATGAGGTCACATCTTTCACTAAAGCTGAAAGAGGGATTTTTTTTTGGTGCAGCGTTTCATCCCCTTCTAGTAACTTGACATGCCTCACTGCGGTGGTATCCTGGTATTTATCTTATTTTCGGTTTCTTACAAAAAAAATTTCAATTCCCACTCAATCTAAAGGGCTAAGTCCTGCACCAGCAAAGCAATGCTGCCATTATGGAGAAAATGGGTTTGCCCCTTGCTTCCACCAGTGTGAGTTGGGAGCAATTCTCCCTAAGTTAAAAGGTGAAAGCTGTCCCACTGACTCCGGCTGCAGAAGGGTTTCTTGCCTGGGAGTGAGGGAACAGAAGCCAACTTCATAAACCAGATTTTGGTCTCTTTACACAAGGACAATTTGTAATAAACCCTGTGGCTAACGTGAAGTTATTGCAGATTTGCACTGGCATGAATGAGGTCAGAAACCAGCCCGGGGTGGCTGGGATAAGGCGGCACAGAGGTGTTGGAGCGGAGAAATTTGGAGTTTGACTTTCTGCAGCCCCTAAACGATCTCAGTGCAGTGACACCCTGCCTTCGGTGTATTTTGGGTCAAATTGATGAGTGTCATGGCTCAGGACCAGGCACATCTGACATGGAGAAAGCCACGCAGAGCTTGTTGGAGCAACCGTGTGCTAATTAGAGCTGTCTGCTCAATGAATTTAGCTTCAACTGCTCGCAGAGTGTCTGCAGCTAGATTGGGATTTCCTCAAATTGATTTGTAATTTGAGGTTACTCAATTAATTTTTCTTTTTTTATTTTTTTTTTGTTGTTAATTTTATTTTATTTTTGCTCTCTGTCTTAATTGCACAAGTGTTTGAGTCCCCGTATCTGCCCCCTCCTTGCTTCGACAGGTGTCAGTGATCCTCAGCTGGGTGCCCTCTCTATCATCACAGCCCCGACTTGTGGGCACCAGTGGGCCAAACTTCCCAAGATTCACCATCCATTAGGAAGGAGGTTACAAATAAGCAGGGTGGAGGAAATTCAACCCTTTTTTTTTCCTTTTCTGGGCCACACAAGCCTTGCCCAAGGCATTATTCATAGAAAAATTAGGCTGCTGCAAGATTCGCTGGCGGGTGCAGAATTTAAATAGAATTTTCTCTTGTCCCAGTTACACAAAGTCAGCCTGATTGTCCCACTCCCTATGCTGGTGTGAAGTGGAAGTAATCCCAGTCCTGAGGCTGGGACTTACAGCTTGCTGGAGGGACAGATACCACGGGAGGCACCGCACGGCTGCTGCTCCGGGCAGCAAGTCTCAGTCCTGGTGAGTTGGGTCATAGAATCATAGAATGGTTCGGGTCAGGACCTTAAAAACCATCCAGTTCCAACCCTGTGCTATGGGCAGAGACACCTTCCAGCAGACCAGGTTACTCAAAGCCCTCTCCAACCTAACCTGGAACACTTCCAGGGATGGGGCAGTCAGAGCTTCTCTGGGCTGTGTCAGTGAGACCTGTGTCAGTGTCTCACCACTCTGGTAGTGAAGAATTTCGTTATAATATCCAATCTAAACCTGCCCTCTTCCAGTTAAAGCCATTCCCTCTTGTCCTATCACTACCTGCCCTTGCAAAAAGGTCCTCACTGCGTGAGCAGCATTTTCTTTCTGATGTCAAAACTGGCATGGTTGCAATTCAAATTTAATTTTTTCAAGCACTTTTTGTGGCCTAGCTTTGAGTTCCAGCATGTTTGGAGGCAGGGAATGCAGAAGGTGTATGAGTGAGTGCTGCAGAGTCATTACCCTGCATGGATAATGTTTTATGGTGTTCATCTCCCACCACTTCTAACATGGAGCCACCAAAGCACCCACTTGCCTTTCCAGTCTTCCAAATCTTTCACTACTTTGAGGTTCACAGATCGGAATCATTGCTCTGTAGTGGCAGTTTTGTGCCAGGAAAATCTGGCTGATTCCACGGAAGTGGTGCTCTCCCAAAGCAAGTGATGGTTTTTTTGGAATGGTTTGGTTCTGGGAATAAAACTGTGGCTCCCATTCAGAGACATCTTTTGCAGCAGCTGAGCTCAGTGACACGAGGAGCTGAACCCTGCAAGGTGGTGTGAATCCGCTGCTGCTGCTGCTGCTGCTGAGCCCTGGCCACTTGTTCCAGCACTCAAAGTCAGCCATCTGCTGGGGGGAATATCTGGTGCATCCTGCGTTCAATGAATTTCCCTTTCTCCTCAGGACTGTCCTCTGAAACACTTAAAATAGCCTGGATATGGTGCCAGGCATTACTTGCCCACCCAGGTAGTACGGTTCATCAGTTATGTACATAAAAAACACCAAGACAAACATTTCTGTAATATTACAGGATTTTTCAGGACAAAGATGTTTGTTATGCTTTCTGTTCAACTTCGCCCCTGGAGTGGGGAAGAGCCCAGAGCTGTTACTCACTGCCTGTGGCTCTTCCAAGAGGGAGCTCAGACCCGCAGCCAGGCTTCCCTCCTCTTGACTTGAGATTTGCAATCAGAGCAATTCCACTGACTTCAGAGAGCTGCTTCCCATTTCCAAACATATGCTTAGGAATATAATCAGGCTTACAAATCTCCACTGACGGCAAAGCCGAGTGCCAGCTTCCCTTAACAAGTAATGCAAAACACTGCTGGGGGGGTGAGCAGCCTGAGCCTGCTACCCAAAGCTCAACAAACCCCAAAATGAGCATAGTCATGGCCTGCTCCTTGAAAGTAACATTTTGTGGGCAGGATTGGAAATCAGTGGGTGCTTTGGTACTGTGAGAACATGATACACCTGCAGAAAGGTGGTCTCTGCTATTGTGGCACTGCCCTGCTGCCTGTGGGATAGAGATGGGCATAGGGCAGGAGGGTCTCTGCAAATAACCAAACCCGAGGGAGAAATAGTGTGGATTTCACCAGCAACCCTCAAAGCACAACTCATAGAAGGTGAGAATTTCTCCCACCCACCTCTGAGCAGCCCATTTCAGCTCCAAGTGCCAGCAAAGGATGTCTCTGTGCTCACCCTCCCACAGGAGAAGCAGATGCAGAAATAAGTGCCTCACACTGCTCAACATCGCGGTGCTCCAGACACATCTCTGCTGACAGGAATCATGGTGATTGTCAATAAACTGATTCATCTGCTGCCTGGCTGCTGCTGGAGCTAGAAGAAACAGTGCTCAAACTTCTGTCAAAGCTGCAGACACGCTGGGCAGGATTTAGCCCAGTGGCTCCATGTTGCTCTACATGTCAGCAAAGCAGAGGTGAGGTTAGCAGAGATTGGTGCCACTGAAAGGATGTCTGGGACACTCATGTGGTGATGGTAGCTGTCACCAACAGCCTACAAAAGATCAATGCTCTTATGGACCAGCAGCTGGAGGTCGAGTAGGGCTTCACATGGGACACAGAGAGCCCGGGCTCAAACAGGTGCCCACATCCAGACACCAGCATTTGCAGATCCAGTCTTCTGCCAGTTGTCCCCCTGCCTGTGTTGTTCCTCAGAAGACTATTCTGACCATTTCTTACCTCTCTGATCATTTCTTCCTATAAACCTGGCCACTGTTCCCAGCCTCCCTGGTGGTGCACAGCTCCAGAACAAGATGTTCCTATCTTATTCAAAATTCGTGAAAAAACCCCATGGAAATGGTAAATCATCCTTGTGGACCTCAGGAGCAATGGAGTGGTTCTGCTCTGTGCTAGGCCTCAGGGAAAAATTCAAAGCCTCCAGGACCGTTCATGGCGGGTGGACATTCATTCAGTCGAGGCTCGCTGAGGTGGGTGCAGCACCAAATGCAGCACAGCACCACACAGAATCTGTGCCTGAGCTCCCAGCAGGTGCCAGCTCGCTGGACTGCTGCTCCCTGGCTGCACTGGCACCATGCCCCCCACCTGCATGAGGCCAAGCACATCAGCACCTCCAAAATGACCAGGACTGGCAGCACCCGGGTGGTGGCTGGGTGACCGGACATCCCACCGCCGCCTTGGGACACCCCGTGGCCCCAGGCCCACCCAGCCCTACTGTGCATCCCTCTCTGTGTCCCTCTCTGCCCCTCTTCTCTGCAGAGGAAAATGGAACTTGCCTTTTGTCTGGCAGGGGTCAGACAGAGCCGGTTTGTTCGATAAAGCTTTAACGCTTTGTGAACACGCAGAAAAGCTCAACCCGGGGCCCTTTGACAATCTCCATTGTTTTGCGGCTAAAAAAAAAAAAAAAAAAAAAAAAAAAAA
>VYXC01009633.1:428028-454999 GCA_013397175.1 Platysteira castanea | reverse complement strand
AGGTCTGGAACACAAGTCTGACGAGTGGCTGAGAGAGCTGGACATGTTTAGCCTGGAGAAAAGGAGGCTCACAGGACACCTTACTGCTCTCTACAACTATCTGTGGTAGGAGGTTATGGCGAGGTGGGAATTGGCCTCTTTCCCAAGCAGTAAGATCTAGGACAAGAGGAAATGGCCTCAAGTTGTGCCAGGAGAGTTTTAGATTGGATATTAGGAAAAGTTTCTTCACTAAAAGGGTTTTTGAGTGTTGTAACAGGCTGCCCAGGGAAGTGGTGGAATCTCCATCCCTGGAGGTATGTAAAAGACCATGTGGACGTGACACTTAGTGGTGGGCTTCGTAGGGCTGGATTAACGGTTAAAGTCAATGCTCTTAAAGGCCTTTTCCAACCTAAATCATTCCATTATTAAATCACAGTGTAAGACACAAAATTTTAAACATTTACTTAATTGCCTATGTAATATTTTTTCAGCAAAGACACAGAAAGTATCTCCATTTTGACATATTAAAAAAGCCTCTTAATGAAACAGACCAGTCATCTTAGCTTTTTGTTACTGTTACCATCCTGTGTTTTAGCACTCTAGCATGATCCAGGAATGAAATCTGTTGACTCTAATATTCCATCAAGACGATTAAAGTACACCCCTCCCCCCTCCCTAAAATGCAGTTATGCCACAAAACCAGACTGGATGATTCTACTACCCAATAACCAAAAGATATAAAAATGTTTTGCTCTAACTACATGCCAAGCTGTTAACAATGACTGTCTCCATAACGGCCAAATAAAAGTGAACAAAGCAAGGAACGCACAATTAGAGCAGTTTAAGGCATGGAATCGCGGTTGCCTCAGAAGGCAAAATGCAGTAACCATCTTTGACATTTGCAGCATCTTTGGAAACAACCGCAGAGCCATATCTTTGTTACAATCAGTAGCTTGCCATTTTATTTATTTTTAAGGAATTCTTTATGACATACCTCTTCTAATCACCATTTCTGATAATGAACAGGCACATATCAAGCGGTTTGCATTACAGAGCCATCAGCACAGAACAACAGTCAGAGGTGAGTGACCCCAGGGACCATCTCCACAACTACAGCAAAGCTTCTCCCTGACACTAATCCTGCCTGTCATTCTCCCACTGTGCTCTAACCACACTGACATCCGCCCGCTGCACTGCAAGCTTAACGGGGCCCTTCCTGACTTTTTACTGTCTCCCCCAATCAATGGTTCAAGCGTGCTCTTTTCACCATGTCCAAATGGCAGCTTCACTCATAATCAAAGTGCATTGCTCCTGTTAAAGGGCTTCCCGAAAGGCTTCACCATTTGCATTCATTTGCAAAGCAAACTACTTTTATTCACTTTGTTCTGCTATCAAGAGTGTTCCTTGAAGCAGATAAATTGGCATAAATACAACCTGCCACTTAAAAGACAGTAAATAATAGCCAATAGTAGCAAGGATTTTATCAATAGTCCTGGTTTGGATCCATGTAGTCCTTTATTCAATGCTGAAAGCCTCAAACATTCATAGTTTTTAATACAAGAATAAAATGAATTATCTCTGATGATTCAAACACAAGACGCTTAAGTAATGTGTGTATGTGAGAGATCTCACACATACATTGCATGCATTATACAAATACACCCTGGCCTACAGAAGAAATGACAAATACAAAGAAAAATCTCCACATTGCCCAATAACCTTATTACTTTTACTGGTTTAAACAAGTTAATATACTCTATACCTTTATCTTATACTCCATATAGATATTTTATATTAAAATATTTCTCAGGGATTTTTATAAAGGAAGATTTCCAGTGCTTAATGTTCTACTTTTTAATGTTATCACTGTAATTTAAATAATAAATTCTTCTAAAGAATTCTGGTCAAAAGTCTTTTGTTTAAAAGTCAGCTGAATTTCATACTTCAAAATTAGCCTTAATATGCAGTTTATTGTAATTTTCTATTTAATTTGTACTAAAACTTAGGGGTTTTTTTGTTTGTTTGTGGGTTTTTTAAAAATACATTCACAGCTATTATGTCTTACCATATCCAAAGCATATCTAAGCAATTACACATGGAAATCAAGATGATCTTTTCAGTGATATACAGATGTCGGAAGCTTTCTGCTAAGTTTTATTTTCAGACTCTTTTGGTAAGCTTTGATTTGTGCTTACAGTTTTACTAACCACTTGTACATATTACAGAACTCTTAAGGTTATCTTCCTAAATAATGGACAAAACTACAATCATTCTGTAGATCTGTAGTTAATTACACAGCTAATTCAGAGCACAAGAATTCATTAGCTACATTAAAATATCAACTTTTTAATCTTATTTCAAGCTGACAATAATTTTAGAATGTGAAGATCTAAAACATTTATAAATTTGGAAAATCTCTGAAAAAGCTTTTGGAAAATCCACTCTCAACAGCAAAAGCTATAAAAGAGCTTTTGTGAATTTGCAATTCCTCAGCAACAGTTAATTGTGTCTTTAGATGCAACAGCGCCTACTGTGATCCAAGTACTACAAGCAGCTATGAGGGTGGTCATGGTGTGAATGTATTCTCCCTGTTCTAATCTGTAGCCAACTGTAACTGCGAGAGTCAAATGAATGCATAAACATACTGCTTTGTCACCTAAAACCATGTGTGTCCAATATTACTGAAACACTGGGCCAAAATTCATCTCTACAGTAAAGCATTGGAAGACACCACATGGTGAGGGGACAGCTGTTGTTACTACACAAGCATTCAGATTTTGCATCCAAAAAGCCCCATTCTGGGATTAACTCCCCATACTGAATACAAAATTAAAAGTGTAGAGTTATGGTCTAAAGTCTTTAAAATGAAAATAAGCTATAAGTGTAGATATAAAAAAATTCATAGCATTCCCATCAATAATAATCCTTTAGCATGATTTATCGTACGTCACTGGCAATACTGAAGAATTAGTTCACCCAAACTGCTATGGACCTCCTATAGAAAAGAAATATGAATGCGGTTTATTGTTCAGCATCACTCTTACATGTGCATCTGCACTTGGCAATCCCATTCCACCTTTTTCAGCACGACAGTTTTACACTATTAGGATTTTTTAAAATATGAGCAACACTATTTTCAATTACATTAAAAGCAAGTTTTCAGATAACAAAGCATTTCTTGTCAAGATGACTCATTTAATCCTGTTAATAAGTATAAAACTATATATGCTTTTATTGATGAAATGGGAAAGTGGCTAGTACTTGAGAGTTTTAAAGGAAACTTTTAGAGTAATTTCCAGCGCCTTGAGATTGAAAGTTTGATTTTTTTTAGATTAAATTTTAGCTTTAGATAATTTCTTCCTGTCACAAATATACTGTATATTCGATTAAAATCACTGTTGTATGGAAGTTTGGCTAATGTTTCAATCAATTTAGAACTTTGTGCTACACTTCATTTAATTTTGGTGATTCACTGATTTTGAGCACATCTAGTCCATGATCTTGCAAATAAAGCATGAGGCAGCATTTCTTCAAAAATATCTATTGTCTTGGTTTGAAAGACAGGTGTCTACTAAGGAAGGCAGGAACCTCCCTTGGAATGGAAAAATGAAACCCCCTTCCCTCCAAATTATTATAAATTTGAAACTGAGGGGCTTTCAGGCAACGATGTGAGGATTAGGAATATGAGTTCTTTTACTAATACATGTATATAACAAAGCGATAATACAGAAACACAGGTTTAACCTAACAGAGTCAGATATGACCTGACACCCTGCCAGGCAGGTGGTGGTAGCAGTCTGGTCAGGTGATAGCTGCAGTTCTTTTTGAAAAAGGTTCTGTTGAAAACGGTGATCTTGTAGAAAGGTCTGGTTGTCCTCGGGAAAGTCCCGTGGTGGTTGTGTAGCTCTTGTCCTCTGGGAACCCAGTAGGTAAGGCTGCTTGTGCTGTTCCAAACCCCAGATTATATCCAGGTGGGAATGCCTGGTTCTTCCCCCAGGCAGAGCATCTCACAGTGGGGTGGTGAGTCATGAGGCAAGGCCTTGATGGGCCCATTAACAGGCGATAGTCCAGAGGGAGGAGGCAAGGAACATTGCTACAGCTGATTTCAACAGCACATGAAGATGGTAATAGAATACACTGCAACCCAGGACACCTGTGCAAATATTTTTAGACCAAGGGTCCTAGGAAAACCATGGACAATTTTGCAAATCAGGAAACATTTAACCTACAAGATGCTGGTGTTTTGGTCCAGTAACTAAGGAATAGAATGTGAAAGTTTTCCTGATTTAATTTTTTGCTCATGTCTTATTTTATTACAATATTACTTTATATTGTTAAAATGTCTTGCTTTACCTACAAGAAGTCTGAAGTCAGTCTTGTTTTATACAGTCTAATACACATTTGGCATTGTGATCCAGCTGCTGCTGAACACGATGGGTCTTGCTCCAGTTCTAAAGATCTGTTGTGAAGCTCTCAAGACAGCTAAATGGTTTTAATGATCTGAACTCATACTCAAAGCCACATGTTCATATATAGCCCTTTGGTCTTTCAAAGCTCTTACTCCAATCCAACTTTCTCTAGTACTGTTTTTATGACGTGAGCCAACAAAAACAAAGACAGCATGCTGTTTGAGAGCAATGGTCAAAGCAGGTCAGTAAGCTCATCATTTGTGCTCAGGGAGTGCAGCAGCAGAAAACTTTGTGATAATAAGAAAGATTATGTTTATCATTTAATCTTTTCAGTCCCACTCCGCTCTGAAAAAAGAGAAACCAAATGCACATACAAGAGTTAGATGAAGGCAAGCATATAGGTCACCTCCACTTCCCCTAATATTCACCCGACTCCAGTTATTTTCATCTCAAGCAATTTCTCTAGCCTGATATATTTCATCTATTTAGATTTATTTATCTCAGTGATTCTGTTTTGCAGTTTTTTCCAGTTTCCCGTTGTAGCGGGTTCAGTTTGAACCAGGCAGAAACACCAATTAAGTGTAGTGGGTTTGTTTCCATTTTTTGCCTTCTGTGGGATAAGATTTAGGAGGAACTGCAAAACAGGTTCTAAACTTTAAAGACTATAAAGAAGTTTATTAACAGAACTAAAAGAGAAAAAGTAATAAGGGTCAGAATAAACCTTCAAAATAGTTCTCCTCCCCCCATCCTCCTCCCTCCTTTCACTTACAATATAAAGACACAAACTTGGGATTATTTCAGTCAGTTTACCACCTCTATAATAGTCTTTTATCAGCTCATTTAGGGAGAGGAGTCTTTTTTGCCCATGCTATGGAGCTTTTCCACAAGAAACAGTCTATTCGTGGCNNNCTCTTCTCTCTGGGCTTCAGCTCTTTCTTCTTCACTGACTTAGGTGTCACTAATCATGGTGTCTATTCATGTGCCTTTGCCTTTCCCTTTCCATCTAACCTGGGAAAGGATTGGGGTCTGCAGGTTTCATCTCTTCTGGGAAACTTACAGCACTGAAGTGGTTAATTTTTACCCGTGCCGGAGCCTTGCAAACTGGAACTTATCTTTTGCTGGTGGTCACATGATTTCTGCCAGGTAGTGGCTGGATGAAGTTTGCTGCGTGGTCCTGGCCTCAGTCAGGGGGGCAGTTTCAGCCAAGGCTGCTTGCTGTTCCGAGGTGGCTTTCTCCCAGCTGGGCTGGCCAAATCAAGCCATGGACTGGCCAGCACGGAGTAGGAGCGGCTAGGATCTTGCTAAGCTGTGCTGGGAGGGGCCGCGGGCCCCCACCGGGCCGAGACGGAGCTGGGCCGTGGCCTAGCCACGCCAGGCCACGCGGACCACACTGGGGGAAGCTGCTCTAACAGAGTGGGAGCGGCTAAGACCTTACCAAGCCGCGCCACGGGGCTGTGGCCCGGCCCCACCAGGCAGGCCCGGCCCAGCCCAGCCCACAGGGCCCCACTGGGCAGGCCCAGCCTGGCCCACCAGGCCGAGTGGGTCCCAGTTACCTGTCCCAAAGACCTGAAGCAAGAGAGCGATTCTCAGGCTTCTCTGTCTTTAAATGATGATTTTTACAGAGGTGTGTTCAGCTTCTGAGTGGCTTAATAGAGCTGTCAATATTCAAATTAGCCAACTGACCAATTCTATCCGATCTGAAGGAAGCTACAACAGTCCCTTGCAACAAACATCACTTCTTTGGCTGGTGGAATATTTTTTTTTCTTAACTAAAACTCCAAGCTGTGCAACCCATGACACTCGTGGAACTATGTAAACTTTCTGGATTTGCAATGTCATGTTCATCAGGAGCTGCACATATCTGCTACTCATTATACAAGAATTCAGCTTATTTTGTGTTTTGGATGTGGCTCCCACTGGCTTTGATGACACCTGATTCTTGCCTTTCGGAGAGTCACCTCCAAATAGTCTACATCTACTGACTTCCATGTCACTTACAAATTTGTTCAAAATACCCCTCAAAAGAATTCCTCTGTAAGTTGTCTCTTCCTGGCTAAAGAGTTCTGATCTACTCAGCTGTAAAGCCATGTTACACATAATACCACCCATGATGCCTTTTTCTGAACCATCTGCAATTCCACTGTAACCAACGTCTTTGAAATGAGGTACCAAACTGCACAGAGCAGGATTAATCATAAGTTATTCAGCAGGATAAGGATTCTTCTGTTTTGCTCTCTCTTCTTTCCTTAACAATTTCTAACATTTGCATTGGTTTTTGGAATGAGCCTGAGCTGATGTTTTCAAAGAAGACAGCACTGACAACTCCTTGAGGAGTTCTCCCATACCTCAAGGATCAAGGTCAGCTCAGAGCTCGTTATCTTGTTCATGAAGTTTGGACAGTCATACATCCACTGTATCAACCTTTGCATGACTTTGTATTTATATACTGAGAAATTTTTCTGCTATTTTATTGCCCAAGCAAACTCCTAAGATCACTCTGCAGTTCTTCAGTCTCTGTTCTCATGTTCACTGTTCCACACAATTCTATCATTGATAAACTCCCTCACCTCAAGAATCATCTTTTTACCATATTATCATCTTCACTATGTGAATACATTGAACAGCACAATTCCTAGCAGAAATTCAGCCAAACTGCACTGCTAACCTTGCTCTATTTCCCATTTGTCTGGGAAATAGCCTTCCTCTTATCCCATGACTCTTTTCTTTCCTTAAAAATCTACAGGCCTCATTAAACCCTTCTGGAAAAGCAAGCAGATTTTATAAGTCAGATCACCTTCTCCCTGCATACTGGTTAATCTTTCTATGAAGTCCAAAGGGTTTAAGGCAGGATCTTCCATTATAGAAGCAATGTTCAGGACTCCCTGCAGATCATATTTACCTGATGCTCATGAATTCTTGTCTTTGTATCAGCTTTTTGTTAGTTTTCTTTAAAGAGCTGTTGAAAGTACAAGCCTGTAAAGGTCCCTGAATTCCACTGACAATAAATATACAGAATGACACATTTGCAATATTAGTCCCCAGGCACCCATGAATATAAACAGTTACTTGAATTATTTAATCCTTAAATTTTCTTTGAACTCTGTATTGCATATCCTCTGGTCCCAGTAACTTAAATAATTTTATCTTAAACAATATATTACCGAGGTTTAAAATAACATTAGTTTTAGAATTTTTCAAAGCAACTACATGCTAACATGAAGATATAAGTAATTGTCTTCTCTTATAAAGTTGTCAAAACAATAACCTAACCATAACCATTTTTTTGTTTATACTATTCCTCAGACAGGAATGCCTTTGGCATTAAAAGCATTAAAATATTAAACAATATACATTAAGTAGACAACAGCTCTTAGAGAAGAGCGAGAACCTAAGAACGGAAGCATGAAGTTTCATCTGCCTCAGTATCAGGTCTTCTACCACATGCAGCAGCAAATGCTTTAGGACAGAGATTCTTTCCTTCCTCACAGCTGCCCCCAACATGGTTTAGGGATTTCCTAAGCATGAAGTTGAATCCATTTTGGTTACAAAGCCAATGATGAAGTTGTCCACTCTCCTCATCCCATTTTTGCTCTAAATCAACATCATAAGCTGGCTTTCTACACATTCAGTTTCTCACTTCTTATCGTACCCTGCTGCCTTTTCATTTCTCTGTCCCATATATTTCTGCTGTACTCTACAGCTTCAGGACATAATATAGAAGGGAGAAGGGGAAAAAAAATTAAAAAATAAAACCCACCAAAAACCCCACTACCAGGAAGCCATGTGATTTCTTTACTTTCTAAACACACAGCTGAGGAGAGTCCATAGGAAAAGACAGAACTCCTTGGAGAGATTTTTCTAGACCTTGCCTGTTTGAGAATGAGGATTTCACAGACATTTCAATTAGCGCTGACCTGAATAACTCTGTTACCCCCTGCAATTCATGGCACTACAGATCACTTCCAGTACTGAACAGATCCTTGCAGATATGAAACCCCTCTAGTGACATTTTGCAATAACAAAAATGTATGTTTCCTGTTCTTGATAAGCATTACTCTAAAGATTTTTCTTTCCATCTTAATATTACTTTGTCTCTATAAGAAGTCTTGCTCACAGAACCTGTCAAAACCTTTATAAAATCCAAGTGCATTGTATAACTCTAATAGTAAGGCATAAATTTTCTTTAAATTCACACTGACTTCTTACTATTATTTTTAAATTGGCACTCCTAATAGTACCATTCATTTCATAACTTCAAAAAATTACCCAGTATGGAATTCATGCTAACCAGTCTGTACTTCCCAGAATCCTCAAGCAAGCTCAAAAATTGGTATCCTATTTCTATCTTTCATTTCAAGGCTCATTTAAGTAATTGCTAAAATATTAACAGCAGTATTAAATGGATTTGATGTTAGAGTTCTTTTCAGGTCAACGAATGGTGAAGACCATTGTTCCAAGCAATTTGTTATTTATCATCCTCAGATGAACACTTCAATCTAAAACATTCCCTTCTCACCTGTCTTCAGTACCTAATGTCAAAACTCTCTAAACTTACTTGTAATAAACACGGATGAAAAGGACTTTTGGCTCTAGCATCTTCTTGAAACTGCTTTATATTTTGATCATCCAGTATTTCATCAAAATCCTTGATAGTGTTCCTTTCTCTATTTTTTGGGAAAAAATAAAAGTAGTCATTTTTTTTCTTGGGCTTACTTTATTTTGGATTTACATAAGCCTTTCCCTTTCTGAAGCTCCTCAACATACTCACCCCACAAAGCAGCTATCTTCACTTTTTAGTCTGAGACAAGAATAACTTAATTTCAGTAAAATGGCTATATTTGTGATTCCTCTGCTGGCTACTACATTGATTATTCATAATTTTGACCATTTTGTTTTACCTTCAGGCTATATGTTAACCCATCCTAACTGCATGTCAACAGATAATCTGTAANTGTTACTTAACCTCACCAGGAAGCCTTAATCATCTCCCACCATCATCTTCAGCAGTATTATTCAGTGCTGCCAGGGTATTTCTAGACTTAGAATAAGCCATACCTTAAGACTGAAAAATTTGTGTTCAAGAAGACAGACAAAAATTAGGGGGGGAGGAGGAGGAGAATTAAATATAGATCAAGTTAAGAACCAGCTACATGAAGCAGTAAGACAATTTTTAAAATTTATGACTATATTCAGAAAGTTGCAGATACTTGGAGAACAGTANACACTTCAATCTAAAACATTCCCTTCTCACCTGTCTTCAGTACCTAATGTCAAAACTCTCTAAACTTACTTGTAATAAACACGGATGAAAAGGACTTTTGGCCCTAGCATCTTCTTGAAACTGCTTTATATTTTGATCATCCAGTATTTCATCAAAATCCTTGATAGTGTTCCTTTCTCTATTTTTTGGGAAAAAATAAAAGTAGTCATTTTTTTTCTTGGGCTTACTTTATTTTGGATTTACATAAGCCTTTCCCTTTCTGAAGCTCCTCAACATACTCACCCCACAAAGCAGCTATCTTCACTTTTTAGTCTGAGACAAGAATAACTTAATTTCAGTAAAATGGCTATATTTGTGATTCCTCTGCTGGCTACTACATTGATTATTCATAATTTTGACCATTTTGTTTTACCTTCAGGCTATATGTTAACCCATCCTAACTGCATGTCAACAGATAATCTGTAAACATTGAAACAAACAAACAAAATCAAAAAAGCAACCCCCCTGCCAAAAAAAAACCCCAAAATCAAAATTCAGCTCTGAGAGTTTAAACATATTACAAACCAAAATGAAAATATGTCCATAAACATATAATGCCAATACAACAGATCCTGTATGCTTTTGGGAAAACAAAACCAGTTGCCATCTATTCAGAAACAGTAACTAAAATATTTATTTACAAGTACACTTCACAGCTAATGCAGGTCAAAAACTTACTATTATTCAGCTCTCTTATTGCTAAGANTATGACTATATTCAGAAAGTTGCAGATACTTGGAGAACAGTATTATCAGTCATCTTACAGAAAAGGTGGCAAACAGAGACTTGAAAATGAAGCACAAGATGTGCTATATACTCACAAGATGAGTGCTATTACTCTACATTCATTCCAACATCTCTGCCTTTCACTTCTAGCCACTGGCTTTTCTCTGTCTTCCTCCCAGACCAAGTAAACCTTTAATAAGACTTTTCTCCCGTAAAGGTCGCTCTCCGAGTATCAGTAGACACCATTTCCAACCCTTCAGTAATTTCTACACATTTTCTTTATAACTATTTTACACCTTTTTTTCATGTAAATCTTTAAATGACAAATGACATGCAGAGCTGATTTTTCCTTCCCCTTTCCTCTTCATTATTTATTCCTACTTCAAAAATTCAGAGCCAAGAGGAGTTTTTAATACTGACTTTAAAAATGCTCCAGTTCTTTGTCAATAACCTGTAGAAGAAGGCACACCTAAGCAGTAATTCTTAGGTTTTGCAGAACAAGAACACCTCAAAAAACAACTTTATATTACTTTAATAAAAGTATTTTCTTGTCAATAGAGCGAAAAGTGCTCAAAAATAATTACTTGTTAATGCCTAGTCATTGATATGAAGTAATCTGGTATAAGCTACATCACCTTGGAAAAACAGGGGATGTAAAAAGAATGAAAACACTTCAGTATTTCATTGCAAAAATCTTTAGAAATATGACAGGAAAAGTGAGAATTTTTTATTAGCTGACTGCGGGCAGATCTTTGGTAGCCAAGGTAGACTCTCTGAAAGGAGGCGAGGCGCTGCCCTGTGTTGGACACAGCCGGCTCCAGCAGGCCTACTGCAGGACACAGCTGAGTCTGCCAGCCAAGCTGGTGGCACCTCTGGGAACCTCTGGTGGCACTGTATTTAGGAATGGGCAAAGTGGAACCTCCGGGAACATCTGGTGGCACTGTATTTAGGAATGGGCAAAGTGCTGCCCAGCAGTCTGAGGGGAAATGTGAGAAACAGCCCTGCAAGCACCAAGGTCAGAGAAGGAGAGGAAGGAGGTGCTCCTGGCACCAGAGCAGAGACTCCCTAGCAGCCTGTAGAATAGACCATGCTGGAGGAGAGATCCACGCTGCAGCCAGTGGAGGACCCACGCTGGAGTAGGAAAAAGTCTGAGAAGGAAAGAGTGGCAGTGAGGAACTCTTACAGACTGACCAAATGCCCCTACCCCAACCCTCTGTGCCACTGGAAGCAGGGAAGGGGGAGAGGAATTGGGAAAGGAGTGAAGTTGAGCCTTCGACTTCAAGGGGAGTGGGAGGAAGGTGTTCTAGGTTTTGTCTTTATTTCTCACAATCCAACTCTATTTTACCTGGCAAAAAACTAAGTTTTTCCCAAGTCAAGTCTATTTTGTCTGTGCCAGCAATGGACTACTTGATGTCCATACCTTCACCTCAAACCATGAGCTTTTTCATCTTACTTTTTCAGCCAGTTGTGCTGAGAATAAGGAATGAAGTAAAACTCTTCTAGTAATAAAACAGTCTTCAGATCTATCTCCACAACAAATAAATATAAAACATTTATTCCTTATTGGTATTACCTAACAAATTGGTTCAATTTCCCACACCAACTGATGGTAATTTTCATAAAAAATTACTCCTTCAGTGATTTAAGTGCTTCTGAAAAAAATTATTCACATTTTTTCTTTTTTTGACTACCTTATAAAAAAGGAAAATCTTCCATGGATTGTCTACATCCTGAAAATGTTATTGTCATCTCTTTTAAATGGCAGAACATACTGGTTGACTTCACTTAAATGCTGAGGCCCTTTCATGATCACAAAGATTCAAAGAGATTATAGATAAAAATTACAATTCCATAAAACACAGATAAAATGAGCACATATGAAAAGGATACACAATCAAAAAAGAGGTTGTTAGACCATATGTAGTGGATTTGTTCGCATTTTTTACCTTCTGTGAGATAAGAATTAGGAGGAATGCAAAGAAGGCTCTAAACTTTAAAGAATATAAAGAAGTTTATTTCTAACAGAATTAAAAGTAAAAAGAAATAACAAGGAAGTAAAGCAAAACTCCCTTCTTCCTCCAGCACCTCCCCTTTTTGCCCAACTTGCACAAAGGATAACAAACTACAATCTTGGTCAGTATTACAGTTCTTAAAAGTCTCTCTGCTATTTAAGAAAAAAAAAGGTTTTCTTTTGCTTCACGTGGTTTCCAAACTGCTCAAAGGGCAACAGACCCACCTGGAACTTCTGCTGCTGTGAAAAACATCTCTCCCATAAATCTTGCAGTCTTCCCACAACTACCAGAATGGACCACACATAGGGTGTATCTTTTTTAAGGATAAGTGTCTTGGGGCAACTACACAAGAAGCAAATTCTAGCCCAGAAGTAACTGCTCTCTTCTTCACAAAATCTCTTTAAAAGTCTGTTATAGCTCTGAGGTGACCTGATGTGGTCACGGTTCTTTTTTCCCACAGGCTGTACACAAAAATCTCATCCCCCCACGCCTTAAAATAGATTAAAGTGAAAAGGACAGTTTGTGATATTACAGTTTTTACCACGGCCTACAAAAAGTATTTTTAAGCTCCACGCAGGGTGCACAACTCCGCCCTCTTTCCCGTCACCATCTTTAGCTCCGTCTCCCGTGACTTACTCCCTCTTTCCCTCTGACCTTGAAGTTGCCGTGATTTTCTTCAGGCTTTCTGTTGGAGAAAAAGCCTCTTTCCCTTTATGCTGCTGGCTCCTCAACTCAACTGTAGCTAATTTGGTCGCCGAAGGCTCTACCAGCTCCTGCCGGGATCCGCACAGGGCTGTGTGGGCGGGGGGGAAGCCCACCAGTCCTCAGAAAGCCACACCGGGTGGTCCCAGCTACGCAGCAGCTTATGGTTGTTTCTTAGCTGCCCATGGCTCTGAGAAGGCCGTGGCCCAGTCCCCGCCAGGCCCAAACGGAGCTGGGCCATGGCCCTGACCCTGCTGGGCCCCGCAGGAGGCTCAAACACCAAAAGGGAAGTTCCCGCATCCAGTTTAAATATGTAAATTTTGAGAAGCGTTATTGGTCTAAACAACTGTCCATCAACTAAGGTTCAAACCACCACACCATAGATGTCCTCATTTAAAGTTAGAGAACAATTACTCCCTACACAGTCCTCAAATAGTATCGGAAGCCCAAATTAACTAATGAACTTTCTACCCCTATTTTTCTTTAACTAGAAGTGTTTGGAAGAATCACTTCTATTTCAGTTCTACTTGATCAGGAAGATACAAGACAACTTATATCTGATGAATAAGATGTTTCTCTCAGAATACGTTCTTATAGTCAATTAAAACTGACAACACCCTGGAATTGTTTGAGACTAGGATTAAAGTCAATGAATAAATGCACACCATTTAACACAGTACAGAACTGCAGAGCGGCTGGGATTGGAAGGCACCTCTGGAAGTCATCTGGTCCAATGCTTGACTCAAACAGGTCCACTAGAGCCAGCTGCAAAGGATTATGACCAGACAGTTTTTGAATATCTGCCTCCAAGGAAGGAGACTCCACAACCTATCTGGGCTACCTGTGCCACTGGTCTGTCACTCTTACAGTAAGAGAGCGTGTCCTGATGTTCAGAAAGACATTCACATTTGCAACCGTTCTTGCATCCTTAGCCACAAAGCCCTGTTAGAACAGTTAAATTTGGGTGAAGGTGCAAGTCATTTATTGATTAGCAAATTGTTAAGAAAGATAAAATGCTTTTTAAAGTTATACTTCTGAAAATTCTACACAGTTTGATGGGAAAAAAGGTATCTATCAAACTCAGTGTAGAAATGCATCCAAAATCCCACAACTCCTTCGTGAAGTAACAAAATACACACAGAGACACAGCCTCCTATAATCTGCTGTTGCACTTCTCATAAATCTGAGCTTTTTTGCAAAGGTCATCATTCCTATGGTATGAGGGATGACATTTCAGAAGCTACAGGTCTCATACATCTCTCAGTACATACTCATCACACCATTTATTGCTTTCCTTCTCCTGCAAGTACACCCACATCAAACTTTGACAATCCCAGAACAAGAAGTACTTTACTTGACATTGTACTCTTCCTCCTTTCTTAAGCAGATCTACCAGTCATGCTTTATGAAGACACTAAGTTATGAGGTTGGGACTGGAACTGAAAGACTGTTCTGGTTCTGGCCAGAGCAGGGTTAATTTTTGCAGTAGCCAGAAGAAAGCACGGTTAGGACCCAGAGGTTATTCTATACCACCTAATGTCATCTTCTGGGGATGGGTTCCCTTAGGGATGGCAGAGGCAGAGGTTGGGTATGGTCAGGAGGTTTCTGTGGGAGTTGAGCAATCACGTGTGAATCGTTCACCTTTTCCTGTAAACTCTGTCATTACTATTGTTGCTGTTGCTGTTCATTTTCTTATCTCATCACTGTTTCCAGTAAATTCTTCCTATCTCAAGCCATGATCTTTAACTTTTGTGCCCCCAATTCTCCTCTGCAGCCCATCACAGGGAGAGGGGGAGTGGTTGAGCAGCGCATGGTTTGGAGTGTTTCAGTGAGAACCCTAAATTGGGAAATAGCATTCCAAACCCACAACACTGTTCCGTGATGTCCTCTCCAGCAACAGTCTCATTAAACGATACTGAGAACCCTTCTTGGTCGTAAAGCTGCTGTGTCCTCACCACAGCATCTAACTGAGTTCACAGCAATACTTGAACTTGTGTAACAGAAGGAAACACAACTAGATGTCTTAAAGTTAATTCCAGCCCTAAGATACAATTTTTCATGAAACAGGATTGAACACCAGAAAAATAGATACTTTAAAATTCTGGTTCTTTGCAAAGATCAGCATGTCTTAAGAAATTTATGAATCTGATAATATAATTGGGATGGTATTAAATAAAGTGCATGATACTTTCAATTTATACATAAGCTGGAAACTCACCAACTGCAAGTGATACAGAACCAGGTTTACTGGTAGAAGGGTGACTATAAACTTCCAGTGCTATTCAGAGATCAAAACCACAAAAGGTACTACCAAATGGATGAAATAAGGTCCTTCTAGAGACACAGTCTCACTTGAGAAAACAAAAAAACTTTTTAGGCCTTTTGTTTCCCTTAATCACAGTTTTCTGATTCTGTTCACACCCCTACAGCCAGTAACCTGAACAGAACAGAGTAACACATCACAGAAGAGGGACATCTTCTTGGGTTATTATTATTTACCACAAGTTTATTCTGGACATTAGAAAATGCTTCAATGTGATTTTCAGCATGCTAAAAGGACCTGCAGGGTTCAGGGGGGAAAAGAAAATCTTAACCCATCCTAATAAGAACCTTGTTCCATAGCAAATTCTCTCTAGTTTAACTAGCTGTTCGCGATGCACCAACTCATACACCATTTTCTTTTTAAAAGAAGGAGCTAAAGCCAAAGTCGTAAAGCATCTCTCTAACAATATACACCTGAAAAAGGCCGCTGCTCTACAATTCATGATTTCATAATTCAGGTTCTATCGGGCTTTGGGTCTAGACTTAACACAAAGCTTTCTTTAGCCTATAGCTGTTAATATGAACAAGTACATGCTTGGATGTTTCAAATATCCATCTACATTACCATAAAGCAATCTGAGTACTCCTCTTATGAAGTAGATAGTTTTTAAAAACATGAAAAATAATTTGAATTCCAACATATTTTTATGGCTTTTGAAATTAAATTGTTCCATCATATTTACACAATGCCCAGATAATTCTCTCTTTTTCTTTTTGTCATTACAGCAAACCATGAGGGGGAAAAGGTTACTTCTTGCCACATTCTCAAAATCAAATCTACTTTTGCATCACACATGCCAGAGGAAAAATGTCACAATTAAATGGTTCATAAGTATAACACTAAAATGACTATTTAAGTCAATGTAATTGAACAGAAATTAAAATGTAGTTTTTAATTGCATATTACAACTTAAATGGTAGCACTTAGCAGAAAGTGTTAACTCATTTATTTTTTAATTGTTAGCTGCTTCAAGGCAATTGTTTCAATGAAGAAAAAAGTGAGAAGCTCTTCAGTAAATTTGATTATAGGACACTCAGGCATGTAGATCAAATAAAATATAGGTTGAATAGGTAATTAGGTTTGGCCTGTGATACATTAACATGGAGACAAATTCCCAAAGAAAGGGAATACATGTTTTTAATTTCACTCTCTCTCAAAACACCACTCTGTTTGGATTCTGAAATGCAGTTTGAAAAGTATTTCCATTTGATAGAGAACATGAAATTGAAAATCTTCTGCAGTACATAGGTCAATGAATTCTTCAGGAGAATTTTGTAAATGCTATAAACTTCAAAAAGTAAGTGCATAAAATAGTAAGTCTCAACAGATTGCATGTGGCAACTTATTTCATAATTACTTGACACATTAAAAATCTTTAGCCACACTAAATCCACTGGAGAAGATGAGCCCAGGGGCATGCAGATACATTAAAGCATATGATTAGTCCTTACTAACAAAGAGTGTTTTTCCTTGCAAGGTTATTATTTGACTCATGAAAGTGTCAAATATTTAACAGCATCAGGCTGTATACTCCTCTTTTATCAATTTCAGTATAACATCGCATATTATGGGTATTCTGAAAACACTGACATATGGTATTTAAGTGCCATTCAATACACTAAACCATCCTGTGATGGTGTCATAATGAAAAAGATACTATTACACAGCTAACTCTACTGACTGCTCTGCAGTGCTGTCCTCTCCTCCATCTTCTGTCCCTTGCCCAGCTTTTCTGTCAGGCTTCCTGGCACAGTTTATCATAAAATAGAGATCTTACCTCAATAACTTTTGGATTTGTTTGGTTTTCTGTTTTTTTACATTGGTCTGTTGCTGGCAACATGTTTCTCCTACCTTCATTCATCTTAAATAGCTTATCCAAAATCAAGGGCTTTTTGTGTCCCTTGACTTCCTTCAAATATAGTTTAAACTGTCTCACTCTGAAGCATTTCACCACTACGGATAATGCTCATAATAATGTTCTTTCTTTCACATCAAATGCAACTAATTTCTTTTATTAGCAATGCTATCTTGCTCTAATGTCCCAAACCAGTCTGGATATTTTGTTCTCTTAACTTTTAACTCAAATGCAGGAGGTACTTTGCACCTTTAAAGTGTATAGACATACTGTGGAATGCAGTACTACATTAAGTATGACTCAGGCCTATTAGTATGCTAAAACCCGAATTCAGCACCCTTCTCCAAACGGACAAGATGTCCAAAGATGGTAACATTCTGATATGAAGAATACTAAAACATAGATATTTGCTTTCAACATACAAATTCGCTTTGGTAGAGAACAATAGAGAATGGTATCTAGCTGACAACCTAACAGATGTTCTGACATGGCTCAAGGCAAGTGTGAATTTTGGCTATGAAAGAGAAAAAAAAAGAAAAGGAAAGAAAAAAAAATCTACTGTCCCAGCACAATATGCCTGAAAGAATCAGAAACAATATATACATTTAGGACCCTAAATGGACTATCTGGAAAATGTCATGAACATGGCCCATACTAAACTCAACTTCAGTTCTGTTTTCCCACAGTCTAAGTTGTCAAGTAATAATAAAGGGTGTGCGTGCATGTGGGGAGTCTGAGAAGTTTTCATATATTCATAAAACACAGATCTGTGATGGTAACCTCAAGCAGAGCACTGCCAAAAAACCCCCAAATTTCAAAATTGTTAATTATCATGAAATAGTATGCATGTAATTGAAAATAAGGGCAACACTAATAAAACTAGCTACACATAAAAACATTGAACCTGCCTGTCAAATTCCCAAATATAACCACAAAGTTTGGGCTAAGTAAAAATCAAAGGTAGCCTTTTTTCATTCACACAGATTTTCCTTCCCATAATTTGTCACCATTTGAAAATGCACCATTCAGCCTCATTCTTCCTGCACTCAATTTCTCACTACCAGGCAGGTTCTCCAAACAAGGACAATAAAGAAAACGCCCAAGGCAGGGACAGATTACAGTTACTGGTAGATATCCAGTATATATCGAGACCAGTATAGTTAAAAAAAACCTGAAACACACACATACACTAGAAGTTACAAACTTAGATCCCCTAGTTACAAACCTAGAACCTCTACTGATATATTTTCTTTCTAGACCTATTCCAGACCTATTTCTTTCTAGACCAGACTTCCAACGTGAATTACAAATATTACCTGGTAAACAGTAAAAATTGAAGTATTATGTTTTAAATGTTCATGTTTCTATGTTTACAAAAAAAAAAAAAAAAACCAAACCCAGGCACACAGTTTACTTTACGTTTAAAAAGAATACCACTAGGAGAATTTTGGATGGTCAGAATGCTGATGTTCCCTAAAGAGGTCTATGTAAAAAATCTGATGCTATACAACACATCCAGTAAATACACGCTGTAAATGCATGCTTACTTTGTGAAAGTCTGGGGACTGCAACAAAACACAAGTTTTCCACAGTTCTCAACTGCAAATGATGCAAGAACATCCACTCCTTCACAATTTGCATCTCAAGGATAGCCACTATTATTAAAAAAATTATGCGTTTTGGAAATTACAGAAAGTGCCATCACCAATATGAAAAACTAACCTCACTACAATGTACCATTTCTCATGCTGTGCCAACTTTAAGAGTTGTCTCCTCTTTTGCAGGTTTGGGAAAGTAATATATTATCCAGTAGCATTTTGTAAGAATGGTTATGGACACAACTCCTATTCCTTTAAATGGAATGCAACTGCATGCTCAAGTGTGCTGAACTGAGAGTCTGAAGACTAAAGGTGATCTTTTCAAAACTGCTTTCTGCCTGACAAAATCCATAGAGAAAATAGCTAATTAACTAGATTGAGATTCTCTGAAAATTCTGAAGTGACAAGATGCTTATGTCAGTAGTAATAAATGGTTCCTAGGCAAGGCAGGATTATGTATTTATCTTTACTATAAAAAAAAGCCAAACATCTCTCACATGGTTCAGTCTATTTTTAGTAATTGGAGTTTACCACAGATTATAGTTTCTGGGTAATTTCTATAAAAAAATTTGACCAAACCTCACTACAGTCATGGCCTCAGGAAGAAAAAGAAAGGAAAGCACCATGCACTGCGAAAGAAGGTAAGATGCTGAATCTAACCAGGTTTTAATTGGTTTGTCTGGAAAACATGAGCTAGGAACATCACTATGTATTTACACTTATAAATTAAAACTGGATTTATTTGACGCTAACTTCATTCTCCAACTTAAAGATAGCTAAAATCATACAAGAAAAGTAAGTAACTATTTTGCAACAGTTTGCACTTTTCCAATTCATGTTAAAAAGCCAAAAAGAGCAGCAGTGAATTGAACTACAGAAGTCAGTGCTATAAACTGCAAATTCTTTCTCATCCCTAAGTTGTGGATCCTATGAAAATACCATTTCAGGGATATTTACCATCCTTGTCTCTCATTTGTTGCCAAAATTGTGAGGATACAGGGACCGATGAATTGCTTTTTCTCCCTTCTCTTGGATGGGCAGGCACGTGGGGCGAGATCACAGTGATTAACCAGCTTTCATGTCTTCTTCCAGCTCCTACCCCTGATATGTGTAAGTACTCCCTTCTGCTCTTTACTCTTCCTTTCGTAGTTCAGATAGGAGTGACTTTGTTTTGGGAAGTGAGTGAGGGAACTCTGCCTAGGAAAACTAGGATTTCCACCACCCCCTGACTCCAGCTGGGCTAAATCAGAGCAATCCCATCAGATGTTTTTCTGCATCTCTTCCAGGCTGAGAGGAAAACAAAACCGGTGCAACAAAAACTATTAATTACAAAAGCACTGCACAATTTCTTGAAAATATATGTAAAATGGATATGACCTTCAGGACAGAAGAGAAACTGCCAATGACAAAAGTTAGATCTTTAAGGATTGACTGGGAAGGATCAATTTCCAGTTTCTCCTCACAGGAATGAAGTTTCTCTTATGCCAACTACCATGTTTTTCTGTGATAGACAACTACCATGTCAATCTCAGAAATGCAATAGGACTTGAGACCTGAAGTAAATTAATAAATCCAATCAGAGTTATAAAAGTTAATGTAAAAAGCTATACAGCCCAAATTTGGACCCAGGCGGGTGGCTGAACTGAGATTATTATAGTACTGCCCAGTACAAAAACAGAACTGCATTTTAAAAACCCTGTGTGTTGGTTCCCACAGGTTAATACTTCGCACAATTAACTGGAGCTCTTTGGTAGTTTTCAACTGATAGACTCAAAAAACTGAGGACTACATACTGAAAGTACATGTGTGAAACTAGTCAGATTGAATTATGGCATCAAGTCACATCAATCACTTCTTCTGGAACACAGATTCAGTTGGAAAACTACTGAAAGCTAAAATTTGACACCACAACATCTACAGCATAGTGTTGAAATCAGTGTATTACACTTGTCTGTACAAGACAAGAACCTATGCTATTATAATTAATTAGAAGGAAAGTTTAAAAACTCAATCAAAATCAGGAAATATCAGGCAAATGTCAACTGTATTACCTTAATTCAACACATATGCATGGCTGATTTGTTTTTAACTAGTGCATAAGTGTTTATATAACATATTGTTACTATCTTTAGGAAATGTCCTTAGGGAAATATGTATTTTGGTTATTTGTTTCCTTTGCAATCTAGACTGAAGTTTGGTTGTGCTGTGAAACACACCATTTCCAAAGCCCCCTTTTTTTCTGGCTGTCATACCAAATAATTTCTCTGTATCATTTAGGTAAGTTTTAATATTACCTGTAAATGTTTATAGCATGACTTTCTTGCTTGCAGTTCTAGCTGGCTTGAGCATGGTATATTTGAAAGCAGGATATTACTGAATTATATATTCTAAAAACACACCATTACTTTCTATAAATACAACAATAAATAAAGAAATAAAGTTTCCTATGCTTTGTTAACCTATCTAACCTAACTAAAGGTCAAAGAGAGAAAGTCAAAAAAGGAAATACATAAATTACACATACTTATATAGCAGTTATTCAGTCAGTGTTTATTCACAGTCTTTACATATTCATGACCTAATTCAGGAAAAACTCTGTAACTCTTGGTTTAATGCTTACTACTTGTGGCATTTGTCTCAGTCATAAAACTGTTTTCTCTGAATCCAATGCTAGGAGAAATTAATTTCTTCATTATGTATTTACAAATAAAATTTGTTCTTTGACATATACTTGCCATAACACTAAAATCACCAACTTGAAATGCTAGTTAAAGAACATATCATCATCATCCTATAATTTTATTCTTCCTTAAGAAAACCTGAGAACTAAAAAGCCTTGCATGTTTAATACTGCAGATTAAATTAGATTCCCGACCCTAATGATTTGATATTCACAGCTCAAAAGCAGACAAGCCTTACTCTAGATTTAAATATGTGGGTCACCCTCTCCAAGGAAAATTTAATAATTAAAAATAATATTTTTTTAGAATCACATTTATTCTATCCTTAAAGCTATTCAAGTCCAAAGTAAAGTACTTAGAGGTTTAAATACTCAACATAGAAGCCTGAAAAGAAGGTTATTGTCTGCATTTAAGGAAAGATGACTCAAAGGGTAACATAAAAGTAAACAAATTTATTGTTTCTACACAAAATTAAAAATATACCAAATGGATAGAAACATGCTAAATACACTCATTTCCTAGAAATAGACTGCTCTGGTTCAACAGTCATATAAAGAAACAAACAAATTAGCCATAAAGCCAACAAAAACATTGACTTGAAAAACTGAAAAGGTCTTTCTGGTTTTCTTTTGCTCATTAGGCTGACCGACTTAGTGGCCAGCAAAAAGGAGAAGAAAGATGAATAAAATCACTAATATGTAATTACATAAACATTTTAGAATAACCAAGGTGCCCAGCCATTTTGTTGGTACATCAAGACCTGTTCCCTACATCACCAACATAGCGTGTAACAAAAGGATGCCTTCTCCACACTCTCCCAGGGTGCCACAGAGGGTCATGGAACAGATGATCTTGGGAGCCATCATATTTGCAGGACAACCAGGGAATCAGGCCCAGCCAGCACAGGTTTGTGAAAGGAAGTCCTGCTTGACTGACCTGATCTCCTTTTCTATGATAAGACAACCCACTTATTGGATGAATGAAAGGCTCAGGGTGTGTCCACCTGGACTCCAGTGAAGTCTCTGACACTATTTTTCGCAGCATCTCTTGCATGGCTGCTCATGGCTCGGCCAGGTACGCACTTTGCTAGGCAAAAACCTGGATGGAAGGCCAAGCCGGGCCACAGAGTGATGGAATTACATCCAGCTGGTGGCCGGTCACCAGTGCTGTTCCCCAGGGCTCCGTGCTGGGACCAGTTCTGTTTAATATCTCTATCAATGATCCAGATGGGCAGATTGAGGGCACCCTCAGTCAGTTTGCAGACACACTGAGTTGGGTGGGAGTGTTGATCTGCTGGAGGGCAGGAAGGCTCTGCAGGGGGATCTGGACAGCCTGGATTGATGGGGAGAGGCCAGAGCTCTGAGGTTCAACAAGGCCAAGTGCCTGTGCCTGCTCCTGCCCTTGGGTCACAACAACCCCTGCAGTGCTACAGGCTGGGGACAGAGTGGCTGGAAAGATGCAAGTTGGAAAAGGACCTGGGGGTGCTGGTCAACAGCAGCTGAACGTGAGCCAGAGAGTGCCCAGGTGGCCAAGAGGCCAATGGCATCCTGGCCTGGATCAGCAACAGAGTGGCCAGCAGGACCAGGGCACTGACCATCCCCCTGTACTCGGCACTGGTGAGGCCACACTGCAAATCCTGGGTTCAGTTCTGGGCTCCTCAGTTCAGGAAGGACATTGAGGTGCTGGAGAGAGTCCATAGAAGGGCAATGGAGCTGGGGAAAGGTCTGGAACACAAGTCTGATGAGAAGCAGCTGAGAGAGCTGAGAGTATTTAGTCTGGAGACAAGGAGGCTCAGGGTAGATCTGCTCACTCTCTCCAATTACCTGAAAGGAGATTGTAGTGAGGTGGGGGTCAGTCTGTTTTCCCACGTAACAAGCAACACGACAAGAGAAAGTGGCCTCATACTGCACCAGAGGAGTTTTAGATTGGATATTAGGAAAAATTTCTTCACTAAAAGAGTGGTGAAGTTTGGAGCAGGCTGCCCTGGGAAGCAGTGGAATCACTGTTCTTGAAAGTGTTTAAAAGGCACATAGATGTGGCACTTAGACGTGGCTTAGTGATGAACATGGTGGTGCTGAGTTAACAGTTGGACTTGATGATCTAGAGAGGTCTTTTCAAACCCAAATGATTCTATCATTCTAACTGTTACCAGTATTTTATCACTAGAATTCTGCTGCACAGAAGAAAAATACATACACTGTTCCATACCTGTCCACTGACCTTGGACAGGAGCCAAAGAAAATAGATAGCTATAAACACTTATTTTTAAAAGCATGTGTATAATTTTTCATTCATAGAAATAACTGTAATGTAAATATGTTAACTGTAGGAGTAGCCTATGCAACATAAACTGTAGAGTTTTTTATTATGCAAACCCCAATATTCTGCTCAGGCTGAGCCCTCAATACTTGCAGTGACACTAAGCATAAAAAACCACAGGAAAGTCTGAACTCTTAACATTTTCAGTAACACTCTAATGAAGATTTTTTTTTAAATGAACCATCTTTTCAGTAACACTACATTTTTAAGAGTTTGGTAACAGAATACTGAGATTTTCACCTCAGGGTTACTAAATTCAATATCGCCCAGATCAATAGCGACTCAAAGTCACCACCATTTGATGAGAATTTGGAGCTCAGGTTGAAATGTATTATGAACTCAGACTAGCTCCAATGAATAGCTACATAACTGACACTAACATGTATGTTTGCTGGCAGTCTCAATACAGAGCCTGAAATTCACTGGGAACACAGAGAGATATACTTTCTAGACCTACAGCAATCCTTCTGAGTCAGGATTAAGGCCCACTAGCTGGACACTATGAGGAATCTCGGACTGCTAGCTGCTGACTCGCACCTGTCCCAAGAACAGAAAAGCATTAGAATGTCTTCACACTTTTCAAATAGTGTGTCTTATATTTGCTTCATTGCTTAGAGAGAGAAAATAAATTATCTCAAAACTAAATGACCTCAGGCTGCGCACCAGGAGAGAATAACCCTTCCCTTCAAAGACCAATTTATTAAAACATCTGGTTTACACAGCACCTTAATCCTGCTAAGATACAAACTGCTTGCTTAAGAAATTAACATTTTTTAAAAGCCTGGAAACTGTATTCAGGTAATCCATCATATGACATCTGATTAGAACAAGCACCACATTATTTGCTACTAAAGAAAAAGCATACTCAAGTTTCAAAGCAGCACAGATGTGGGAAGATCCAAGGCAGAAGAGAGCAGGTGGCAGGCTAGCTGGCAATTACAAAACATACAAGGTTATAGAATGACTAAGACTTAATTGTCAAGTCTATACATTTTAAGCTAACAAAATACTAATTTAGCATTTGTATGGCATTTTGCCTATTAATGTTAGAAAGCAGAGAGATCTCTTCTGTACATTTAAAGTTATTTTATATTGCTATTCCCCGGCCAACTTTCAAATGAGACCTTTATGATTAAAAAGCTCACTCAGTTATCAATATCCTATATCTGAAACACAGTGCTTTGATGGCCCAGGCTGAGAAAAATAAAAACACCAACTGCATTTTAACCAGAAAAGTTCAGCACCAGAATGATCAGAGTCTACAGTTCAATAATTAAGAAAAAATGGTTACTACTTCCAGCATATACAATACACTGTGTGAAAACAATGCTTATGTATACTTTTATTTCACAGTATTTTTAATAATCCTAATTTAAAGGTAAAAAGTATAGCAAATGCAAGAGATGTATGCTAAGTCTCCAAAGCTCTGTCCACAAAAATAGTTTTTACTACTCCTGCTTTAGTAAAATCAAGCCAGGTGCTCCTGCAATATCAAAAACACCCAAATGCCAAGAAGTGCCGCAGGATAGCATGAAAAACAAAAATAATGAGAAACATCATTTTCTATCCATACATCTGGTCCAGCTGGAAGGGATCAAGCACTGTCTTTCTCCACCTTTATCTCCTCTTTACAGAGCAAGCAAATATCAAAAGGTCAAAAGTATTCACCAGTCATTGAGACAGAACTTGGAACTCTATCTTCAGAGATGAATGAGTCAAATAATGATATGAAATGGAGATTCCAGTGGAGACAATGAGGAATCTATAAACCAAAAGGAATTATAATCCTGGTCCCACTGAAGACAATGATAAATCTCTCAATGATTTCTTAAGGGCCAAGATTTCCATGCAACAACATAATTCTTCATATAAGCAATGAACTCTCATGAAAACAACATGTGTTACAAATCACATAAAATCAAATCAGAACAAAGAGTATGAGAGAAATCCCACTGAGAGAAATGATTCATCAATAGCATGATTCCAAAACCAGTGAATACATATATTCCTGCATGAATATTTGCAGAAATGACAGAACAAGATCAGATGTAGCAAAATATGTCCTCTAATAAGTTCCTTTTCTTCCAGCTCCACATGATAGGTTGCTCAACAGGGAAGTAAAGGGTTATATGGCTACTAACTAATGCAATAGTGGCTTAACAACATATTCAGGCCACAAAATAATATATCTCAAAGGAAGTCCATTCCCTCTAAATTTCCCTTAATTATTAACAAGCATGCACAAAACAAGTTTTCCAGTCAACTTTTAGTGACAGATNCATGCTCTCAAATACAACTGAGTCAGCTCACACTATTTCCAACAGATTGAGTTCAAGAACAGGATAGATGGAAAGGTTTCATAAATGATCCAGGTTACATGCTCTCAGTATGTGCTTTCCCCTACATGTGTTCCCAAATATGAATTTAAGCATCCTGGCTGCAAAACAAATTGAGTATTTCTTTCTCTCTGAATTTATGAAAGGTAGTAAGTCATAATAAATGATTGTAATTTTACCCAAAACAAAACTGGAACGGACTGGAAAAANATATTTGCAGAAATGACAGAACAAGATCAGATGTAGCAAAATATGTCCTCTAATAAGTTCCTTTTCTTCCAGCTCCACATGATAGGTTGCTCAACAGGGAAGTAAAGGGTTATATGGCTACTAACTAATGCAATAGTGGCTTAACAACATATTCAGGCCACAAAATAATATATCTCAAAGGAAGTCCATTCCCTCTAAATTTCCCTTAATTATTAACAAGCATGCACAAAACAAGTTTTCCAGTCAACTTTTAGTGACAGATAAAGAAAAAAAAACCCAGAAATTCAAGCTAAGTAAATTAAGGTCTCAATAACCTGAAAGATGATGTTGTGGATCTTCTCCCTTTCAGAAACCGAGTACAAACATTCAGTGACAAAACAAAAATAATCTTTGAAATAAACTTTTTCTTTGCTTGCTTTGAAGAGTTTTGTTGATTAGCATGAGAAGGAGCTTTTAGCAATTCCTCCCAGGTTCGTAGTCATACGCAGTTTGCATGAATAGTATAACCAGCACTATATAAATATGCAATTTAGTCCTAGGTAAGTATGATTTCCTATATAT
>VYXC01009633.1:300822-427910 GCA_013397175.1 Platysteira castanea | reverse complement strand
AAAACTCCCAACTATTTAACTTCCTCTCATAAACATGATTTTCTAAATTTATTTTTACTGTTGACCTAGTCTTTCTGTTAAGTTTTTTGGGGTTTTTTTTGAGATGTACAATGATCAAAACTATACAAAAAAGGTTCTAAAGGTGTATGGATCACTTCTACACAGACATACAGAAAAATTACCTCTCAGTTCTGCAACACTGATATTATCTATCTTCCCATAGCTAGCTTTCTTTTATTATTTCATTTAATATCCAATTCTAACTAAAGAGTAAAAACACGGCAAGACTAGCTCGTTATGGACACAAGCTCAGTGCATTCTCAAAACTTGGGCAGAAGAAAAACTTTACAATGTTATAAGCACATTTTCATCCAGCTATGTAACCTTATGAAAAAAAGAGAGAAAACATTCCTCTTTCTCCTTCCGTTCATAGATCATTTTACAATGCCTAAGAAGGAATCTGTTTTCTTCTCTACAGTCTGTTCTTTATCTACTTCAATACTTAAATCCTATGGAAGCAGTAATCAAAAAGAATCAATCAGGAAGAGAAAAAGAACTCAAAGTATTCAAAAACAATAAATCAACCCAAGAACTGAACATAATCTAAACTTTATATCAAATTAGGCATTTTGCACAGTACAGCACTTCCAAAACACTAGTTCATGGATTATAGGCACCTCTAAAGTGCAAGTATCAACAATGCAGAGTAGTTCATGAACAATATTAAATTACTGTAATCATCTACACCTGGGATATCAACAGCAGGGAAAGCAACTCCACTTCTTACTCCTGGAAGGATGACAAAGTAACATTTTATCAACTACTTTGATTGTACCACACAGACAACTGGTTGGCTGGTAGAGTCCACATCCCTGAGCTACCACAGAAGACAAGGGAAAAAAAAAAGCTACCAGACTTCCTTATGAGTGAAGAATGACAATCCCAAGAAAAGGTCTGAAGGCAAAATGATTTATGCACGAGTAACTTTTTCCTAAAACAAGCAGAATTGAGAGGTGAATGTTGCACACCACTTGGTTTCACGTCTGTGCAAGAGGCAGAAGAGGGATGCTGACCCAGTTCACATCTATGATGTGAAGAAAAACATATATTTCTAAAATGGAAAATGTGTCGAATGACAGTGAGGAGCAATTCACTTGTGGTACAACCATTTTCCTAGTGAGCTTATTACAAATCATATGACACAGACCTTCTATTACATACAAATGGCTCCTATAGGCTACTAGAGCCAGTGACATACACTCTCCACTTCTTTGTGCAGTTTATGAATCTGTCTCCCTCCACTATTGTATTAAATGTCGATGTTGCACCATGATAACATATTAGCTGTCAAGCAAAGGAAGCACAACTCACTGCAGTTTGTTCAGGTCAAACACCTTACCCAGACAGTATACCTACAAACTGCCTGGTTCTCCCTAAAAGGTTAACCCCTTTTGTAACAGAATATAATTTTAAAAATACACTAATTTATCAAAGCAGTGAGATGCAATACTGAACATCCAGGTGGAAGTTTAGAAAATCAAGTTCGTTTTGTTGAGGACATCTGAAAGGATGGACCTAAAACTAGTTCTCCTAGCAGTGTCTCTGAAGACACAACTTCTATATATTCTGTAAGGAGGTGCAACTTTATAGATGGAATAGGCAGGCCCAGTCTTACTCAATTTCTGCATTTTCATGGAAATTCAAAGACAGACTCAATTTCTGTCAGAGGGCAAGATGAGTTTGTGGATCGAAATGATCAAGCATGCAACCAACCCAACTTCACTTCAAACACACCCTTCCCATCTGTCTTTCAAGGAAGGCATATTTTCAAGACAGCTCACTAATTTACAACATTTATTCTCAGTTCCAACATGAAAATCATACGTTTTCAAGCTAGTACGATTTAATGAAATTTACCAGAACACAATTATACTAACTGGCACTAAGAACCCTTATCTCTGAGTAGAAAGAACCTTACCAGTAGGCCTAAATTGAACTGTTAGAACCTGCCCATGCATCAGATAAAATGCACGAAGTATGCAATCAGTTCTATAATCAGAAGATAACACATCTGCATATTATGAAGTGAAGGTTTCTTCTTTTTCCTTTGCTTTTAATAGAGAAGAATCTATTCTTGTAAGCAAAATGTTATTAACTGCAATTAAGAGAAAGAACCAAGCCTCATACAACTTGACAGCATTATGTTCTACAAATTTCTAGTGAACAAGAATAGTATTTATATTAGAAACTATAGAGAGCTTTCATATAGCTTAATCAACAGCATCCTATTACAACATTTCCAGTATCATTACACAGATTACACAGAACATTGATGTAATTTTTTCTGTTATGTCTCTGCCAATTAATACTTCCCTACACTTTAATGATATATGAATATTGTGGTGGCATACACACAATATTCTGTTTTCCTGAGAGGCAAGCAAATGAATCAACATTTAAAATATATAAAAACATGAAAGATTTTGAACCTACCTTCTTTTTCTGGGTTCTGTTCCTGCCTCCCAACCAGTCATCCATCTGTTCCTCAATCTCTTCAATTGAAGCTCCATGATCATAAGATGGTATATATACACTTGATTCCAGAGCTGCGTATACAGGGAATTCTGATTTAGGTTTCTTGACTTTAGGCCTCTTCTCTCCTATACAAAAGTAAAAAAGAAAAAAAAGTAATGCTACTAGTACTGCAGGGATGTATAATTCAGAAGCAGGTTTAGCTCCTCAACTCTCAATCCTATCTTAAAATTACCACTGAGGAAGTAGCTTCAATTTCTTTGTTAAAAAGAAAATCAGAGTTTTGCATAATAATTTTATTTTTAGTAAAAGTAAATAGCAATGCACCCACTTAGCACCTCTTCCATCTGAACTATGCCTGAAAGGGCCAGAGGAGTTAGGTCTTGTTACTGCTACACCACTTGGCAAAGAAGATTAGTACAGGTGAAAGCACAGGGGCTGTTAAAAGATTTTGAAAGTCCAGCTAGCCTCAGAGAAATTGGCAAAGGTAGAAAGGTGAATTTTAGACAATTCCGTATTACTTTATGGTCAGCTATGCTAAGTAGAAGCTTCTGAGTCAACAGATGGCTTCTCTATTCCCACATTTCTCCAACCACAAATAGCTCTGTTCTAGCACTTACACATTTAGGAAGATTTACATGTTGGACCTCATTTTTCACACTGATCACTGTTTTCTACTCTTTCTGCCCTTCAAATGGTATTAAATAGGAGCAGCAAACTCATGGGATAGGAAGGAAGGACCACAATAACCTAAACCGCAGTACATACAAATGCATCCACTATATAAGATGAGCTCAAAAGTAAGATTTAAAATGGACACTTGACAGAACTACAGGAAAGACAAGAAGATGAGGAGCAGAAAGAAGCTTGAACACTCAGAAAGCATCCAGAAAACTCATGTGTGCCTAGTAGGACTCTTCTGTTCTCTCCTTTTGTGTTCAAAATATGCTGTATTCACAGTAACTAAATGCTCCTAAACTGAAAGAGGTGATCTAATATCCACTGCAACCAAGAGGGAAGTTCTACTCTTGACTCCACCTTTCCACTCTCCACTGCATGTCTTTGTGCTCCTCTCTGTTCTACTGTGTTTCTACAATCATCCAATCACTCAGCAAACTACTTCAATTTACAAAGCTAGTAGAAAATTACTCTTAATACTCAAACAAATAGAAAAAAATCCAAGTCATTTAAAGGTGGTGGGCAAGGAAAAGAAGAACCAGACTTGTCTGATCAGCTTATCTGCCTTGGCAACCATGCCCCAATACTTCGGAGGAAAAAAATCTGTTTTTCATGGAAAACTAAAGCGGAGAGAAGACTGTTCCCTACCGACTCCCACACAGAATTTCTTTTCCTAAAAGTGTATGTGCAGAAACAGGATAGTGAAAAGACTCGATAGATTTGACAAACTCCTAGGAACTGAATATTTTAAGAAAACAATAAAGGGAGAGAGAACTGTTTCAAGCTCAAAATGAACAGAAAATTCATACAGATCTTGAAAGTTAATAGAATGACTAATAATCTTTTAAACTTTTCACTGTACAGAGTCTCACTGTACATTGCTTAGAGACCTGTTTTTGTAAAGGATCTTTAACTTTACCTGTCAAATTTCAATAAATGAAATATTAAGTTAAATTTGTATTTGGAATTTTTTTTCGCATCCTTCTATAGGGATGTGTAGAAAACATAATTAAATGACAGATACTCCTCAAAATTAAACGAAAATCCAAAACTGTTAATACCAGCATGTCTTACTGTGTAGATGTTAGTAAAGATAACACAGGTACAGATTTTTTTTGTCTATTTCAAAAGGTAAATTTTATAATCAAATCACATGTATTATCTCATTTTACTTCAAAACTGCCATGTATAACAGCTTCTGGAATCATTTAAGATTTGTACAGATAAGTAACAATGACTTTACCACAAACACGTATACTGGCAAAAGTATTCGAGAAAGTTAACACTGCATTTCAATCCCTCAAAATAGTCAAGCACACTGTGTGTGTTCACATGGAATTACTTCACAGTGGAGACAGCCCATGACAGCTGGCTTTTCCTACATCTTGCACCCTATCAGCTACTGCTTATTAATTTTCCCTCTCAAAATATGCAAATAGTTAAAGCCTGAATGCTTCTAACCAACATATAAAAATGAAGAGCATAGCCTGAAATAGGTCATCCAGGCTCTCACTGTAGTTTTGGAAGTAATTCTGTAACTACTTCCAGAGGACACTGTGCTCCACTTTAAAATGAGGTATCAGAGACAGTATCTGGCTTCTTCAGGCAGTTAAGTGACAGAGGAAGACCTAACATAGATAAGACACCCTGCTGTTTGCTGACTATCAAAGGAACAAGAAATCCCACCTAGAGAAGATGGCTGTACAACCTCAAACAAGCACTCAACCAGAACTAAAAAACCCTTATCTCTACTGTCTCCTGTGCATATACAAAAAGATGAAGGAGTTCAGCATATCTCTTAATACCACAATGGCTGTCATACTGAATTTAAAAAAAAAATAAACAGAATTGAAGTCACGTCACCTTTGACATAGGGCTCCCAATAACCCATCATGAACAGTTTCACCTCAGAATTTTCAAAGCCACTTTTTAGAACAGGAAAGCACATAAAAGCAGTTTAATGGTAACATCTTAAAGGATTTTAGACAGAGAAGTTCAGATGTTTAGCAGTATGAAGCTTCAACTTAAGGCAGCCAAGCACTGGTGCTCTTTCAGGTGAACATGGAGAAAGCAAAACAGATCCCTGGAACTATTCGCGCAAACAACAGAAGTCCATAGGCGATACTGAGGAAGATATCCCTCTTTCCTATTATCTTTTCACTATCAGCAATTCAATTGGCAGCCTAAAAGACACTTCCGACCTGACCGGGCACTTTGCCCTGAAGAGAATATGGATCAGGTTTTCCACATAGTAGATGATGCCTAGACAGCTGAACCCTGTATCTGCTAAGGCTTGACAGACAGCCAGGAAGTTGGTGCAGCTGCCCACCACCACAACCTAAAGTAAGGATGTGTTTGATCGTGCTGACAGTCATGACAACGGCAGCCATGATTCAGAGTTTTGAAACACAAGGGTTCCCTTAATATTCAGTGTCATTTTCTAATCATGCTGGTTTTAGGCCATCCACTGCCACAGAACAGGCTTTTAAAAGATATTTTTCTCCTCCAGTCTCAAATATTGTTTTAATAGTATTACACACAAACCTAACTAAAATGCAGGAAAAACATACAGAAAAGATTTCCTAGGTTCCTCTCAGTTCTGTGATAGCAAGCTCAGTGTCTGCTGGAGACCCAGTCAGAGCACTGTGCCCTGTGCGGGCACCAATATCTATATATATGCTATAAACAGAGTTACTGGTACTTGTACAACTAAACACAGGGGACAGAAAACAATCTTGGTAAAAACAAAGCCTGACTTCAACAGGGTAAATGAAAAGCTTACTCTCATTACTATTTTCTGGGAACATTATGGACTTTAATTGCCAATTTATAGTGTAGTAGCTTTTTTAGTTTATTAAATAGAATTAAAAAAACAGGCAACAGCAGTAAGTAAATGGAATCCAAGACCATAAGCACAATGGAAATTGTTTGATATCTACCAGTCCAATGTAAACTGATCAGTATTTTACATGATTCATAACTTTTAGAGAGCTCTAGTCCTTTTCAGCAAAAGGAATTTTATCATTTGCTCAACTCATACTGCAAAAATACTTATTTTCTATGAGTATTTTCCACTTTCAGAACTATCAAGGTCTTCATCAAAAGAATAAAATTGACTGTGTATTTAACAGCTTAAGAGTTAAAAAAAGAGATATGCTGCTACATCCCCTATGTTTGAACAGCATATAAACACACCTATCACCCGGGATGCCCAGACTTTAACAGATAACAATTAACTAACTCTCCTAAAGTACAGAATTCTATGTTTCTAAAGGTCTCCAATCCTATTCTTCTACTGGCTATACAGTTGACTAGTTTATGGTGCCATGATCTGGGTTTTGAAGTCTGATGAATTACTTGCACATAATCAGATATTTCGATCTTCCTCGTTAGTTCTTTGACCTTGTTACCACATTAATTTTATCAGCAGCAGAATTAATAGTATCTGGCTAGTGGTTATTTCATTTAAGAGATATCAGCTATCAGATAAGGAATTAGTTAGATTTTTTGGATCAAGTGCCATGTAATAAAACAGTGATCCTTTTTCCGTAACAAGTATCAGAGCTCCTGTATTTTAAAGTTTTCAGAAAAATGTATATATATTTTACATGTTAGCTGATGTAAACTTAAAGAACTCAGAGAATTTTTACACTGAAAAAAGCAACTGCTTATAGAGGAAGAAATAAAACCAAAACTAAGCACTTAACTTCTGCAAAGAAATTACGGCACATCGAGTTGTAGCTCCCTCTCTCTGCAAGGCTTCTAAGCTTTAAGCATGAACAAGAATTGACAGAAAATATAGCAAAAAAAAAAAAAAGAGACAGTGATATCTTGAAAATCAAAGGGACAAACTGCCTGATATCTCATGCATTAGTAAGCAAGAAATATGACCACACAAAAAGGTAGACAGCAAACATCTTTTTGGCAAATCAGTAAAATACTGCACTGCGATCTTTTTTCAACACAGTTCACTTACTTATGTAACTATGAAAGACAACCAAAGCATTTACAGTATTAAAATTTGTTGAAAACACGACAAGAGGAAAATTCACTTACACATACAGTAACACAGTCAGACAAAACATAAAGAACCCAGGAAAAATTCTAGAAAAATTCTAGAATTCTAGAAAAAAAAATTATACTAAGGTTTTGACAATCTATTGAAAAAATGGAGCAAATTATATTCAATATCAATGCAAATATGGGGCAAATACATATGTTTAAAAAGTACACATTTCTATACTCAAAGTCAATGGGATTATATGACTATATCAAGAATTAGAGACAGATATATACATCTGCTGTACTGGGACGTATGAGCTAGTTTATTTTTGAGCAAACTGACTAAAGACATGCCCAGGGATGAATGCAGCTTCAGCTACAAAAAACTTCTCACAAGCTGTAGCTTTTTATGACTTTCATTTTTTTTCTGAGTATCTACCCCTTCTAAAATTTCCAATTCCCCCAAAATACAAAAGGGTTAGAAACAAGGCTCCAGTACTTGAGAGCTAATTTGCCTTTCAACAAACATATAATGAAGCATGCATGTCTTTTTAAATAAGCCTCATGCACTGTATATTTTCCATAGTCATGGAATATTTTCCATGAAGTCTGACGCAAGTTTTGAGGGGAGAGGTGTCATACAAGCCTAGTTGAAACAACTGGGAAAAATACACAAGCTTGAAAGTTCAAAATCCTTTCAGCAGGCCTGCCAAAACAATCAGTGAAATGTATGATACATAGTTTGCCATAATTTGGCTTTAGAGGTAACAATTAAGTGATCAGAACATTCACACCCACACCAACCAAAAAGCATGCATTGCATAAATTAATTTTCTCTGAACCTGCCTGTCAGCAAATCATTACTGAGCAGCCATGTCAACACTGCATTTTGGCAGGGATTAATACTAAACACAATTACCCAAGATACTTATCTATTATTTGGAAGTAAAAGGAAAGTCACCTTCAGTATAACGCTAGATTCCATAGATTTGGTCCAAATAGTTCACAGTGAAGAGCAAAGCACAGGAAGAAGCAGGAACTTGGACTGGCTGGTAGTCTGGGACCAATCAAATCAAAAGCATTTTTGAAAATTACACAGTTAAAGGCCTTATGCCGTATCTGCACTTAGGAGGGATTCTGGGCAAGGAACCTTTGATATCAGGGCTTGCAGTTATGGTGGACAAGCAATCTGGAACGAGCTATCAGAGCAATGGGAACTAATACAACCTTTTCAAGTGATTCTGTAATAACTACAGAACAAACATGATTTTATAATCAAAAGATGACAAACTATAGAACACTATATACAAACCCAGGGCCCAATACTTCTAGCTACATTGCAAAACTAAATTGAGTACAGAAGATCCACAGAAATTAAGGGCTCAAGAAAGACTTTATATTAAGAAAACCTGCAGATAAATAATTTTTTTTAGGCATAGTCATGCTAATAATGAACAACTGAAACCTACACCTGGAGAAATCCACACTGAAATTAGGATATAACTATATAATAGTAAAATTAATTATTTTACTGTAACAAACCATGAAGAACAGAAGGCATCTCAAGGTGTAATTACTGATTAGTGTTGTATCTTGAGTAACAAGAAAGCACAAAGCTAAAGTGTGCAACTGGTACAAGTCAAACAAGACAAGTCAGGAGAATCACTGACTTGTGAATACTTGATTCACATATTTTTCACTGATTTTCACCTGTAAGTGTCTGAAATAAACCCATTATACTAAATGACCTAATGATGTCTCCTATCCCTAGGTTTCATGAAACAATATAAAAAGCTACCCAAGAAGCAGGCTTTCAGGAAAGGGTGACCAACCAAACCTAATCAAATGTATTAAAGGTTTCATTACAGCCCCTGGATGTTTGGTGGCAGGCACTTGGGTAAGTGTGCTGTAAGATCCCACGGAGAGACATAAATACCACGTCATAAAAGCCCAACACAGAAAGGCAGCTCATCAAGCAGCCACAGGGCTCATAATTTCGTACTTCAGTTAAAGCTTGAATGACGGGGCTAAGGAAAAACCAGAAAAACCCACATACTATTTGACATGGTTTATAACTAGAAACAAAACAGTTTCTTGCCACAGATTGTTCCAGATGCCTTGTACATCATGGCAAGAATTCTGGATTTACATTGCAAATGTATTTCCTAACTGGGATGCCAGTGAAGAGTTCACCTGCAATACTTAGTAGGCACCATTTTCTTTAAAAAGGCATGTTTTAAAAATAAATTTAAGTCATCATACTGAATTATCGGGGAAAACAAGCTAAGAAGAACGGAAAGTATGAGAACTGCCAAGGCTAAGTATAAAGAAAGAAAAATAGATGTTTTGCCCCCAAAATGGACATCATTGAAGGAAGTACTCCATGCAAAAAGAGCTTGAGAGCTGCTAGGATTTGTTCTGACAACTACTCAAACCTTGCAATTTCAATTTAAAAACTGAGTCATCTGTCCTGATTGCATGCCTATGTCATCTTAGTTTAATAATGCCTATTCAGTGCAGCTAATATCTACTGTACTTTCCATCCCATGACTATGAAGAACAGGGCTATCCATTGTGAAAGAAGCATTCCCTGATGCAGGGATCACATGTGTGACACGACAGGAGAAAGAGAAGTTGGAAGAATGTTTATTAATTAAAGCACTTCCATTTAAAAATAAAATTTTGTAATCTGACATCTAAATGTGCAAAATGCATCAGAAAATGTAATACAAACAATTTCTACTTTTGTCCCTAGAACATACAGCTATCTGTAATTCCATACAAAATCTTATTTCCTAGAAACATAAGATAGTATTGTAAGTAGCTCTATTTTTTTAAGGTAAAGTTGCTATATTTTATTAAGGTAGTAATGACAGTTTTGAATGGATTGAGAAGTGATAAGAAACACTGCAAAAGTGCCACAAAAATAAATCAAAACTGTATAATATTGACTTACCAAGAAATGATTTTTTCACACTCCTTTCCAAAAACAGAACTTTAATGACATCTCAATACTGTCCTCTCTTTCCTATTTAGCAAATTATATTTTCCTCCTCCAGTATCCTCCTCTGGTTTTAGTTCAAGCTGCCTACAGAATACTGCACAGTTTCAGCAGGAAAGTAGACAGACAAGGGGGCAAACTAGCAATTAGGGCATAAAAAAAAAGCAGTGTAAAACAGCTATTGCTAATCAGCATGAGATATGTTTACTCAATTAAATAGATGGAACCTTTATTAAGACCTCGCATCCCAGGGACAGTGTCTAAAATTAAGAAGAATGGGGGCAAACAAAATGCACATTTGGTGATTTACAACCTTTCCATGCTAATTGTGAAGTGATAACACAGAGCAACATAATGAAATAAGCAAATTTAGCAGATGCTTTGCATGCAAGCTTCAGGAAAAAATGTTATAATTTTTTTCCTACAGTAACATGGATGCATCTCTTGTTCCTCTCTTGAGAGTCTTATTTTAAAAAAAGGTAACTGACAGCTCACTCTGCTGCCCAGCTATAGCACTGCTATGGCTGACCAAATAATTCCACGCCAAATCTCACTCTGCTAATTACAGGTGGTGACTCTCTCCTTGCTCCCTGCCAGCAAGCCTACAAGGGGAGGGCAGGATGCCAGCCAGTGAGACTGGTGAGGACTGGCCCCTGCTCACACAAGTGACACTGGGTCACCTGGCAGACATGGGACCCACGCCATGGTGCACCCAGCAGCGTGACAGGGGTGGTGCTTCTGTGAGAGGTCAGGGGTGACCTGGATGGCCAAACTCGGCAAACTTGCGCCTCTCAGGGGTGGGCACTCCTACCGGGGGTAACAAAAAAAAAAAAGTGACTCTCACAACACACGCGACAGCAGGGAAATACTGAAAGGTTTACACATGGCCTTTCAGTGACACACAGGAATCTGCACACTATGATTTTAATGACTTTATACTTTCATTTGCACTTCTGTTTTCCAAAAACTAGTCCTTTTAAAACAGTAGTTCACAGATTTCAATGAGGAATGAATGCCAGCTATTTTGAACAATGGCAATACATTACTATCTGACAATTTAACAAGTTTTTAATAACTCGAATCAAGACCCTTTTCAAGGGCCCATTTTGTGGTAGGTATCTCAAACATAATGGCAGGCCTTCCTAACAAGCATCAAACGCACTATTTTGCTGGATTTGGCCTGGGTCCATGATGCTCACTGAATGTTATCCATTTTCCCAAAGTAGATTCAGCTACAGGTAAGTTGGGAATTATTGCTGGAACTGGATCTCTTCACTGATTTTACAAAATTTAGCTATTTTGTAAATATAAATAATGCAGCTGTATTTTAAGTACCTAAAGGCTTATGCATACTCCAAGCTAGTAAATTATCACAAAGCACTCAATACACTTGTCAGAAAAAAGGAACTTAAAAGCATGCACTTGAGTACAGTAAATAAAGCAAGCATGCACATACAAACATGGACAAAAAACTGTTAAAACTGTCTTCAGAAGAGGGTAGGTTTAATCATTGTCAAAAGCAAATAACTGAAAGAAGAAAAGGAAAAGTCACCTATAATTATCCTGAATACTTTATTAAAGGAAATGTTAATTGCCTTCTCTGGTCTTTTATAAGAGTATAAAGACTTTAAAGCACTTATTTCAACAATAGCATGAATCCATCTCTGAAGTCTGCATCCATGCTTTTGGAAATTCAAATTATTGTCACTTTCTATCACAAAAATTAACTCAACGTTCACAAAAGAATTATTAAACACATTATTTAAATAAAATATTTACAAACAACAAGAATACAAAAATGCTCAAAACCCCAAGGGGTCACTTCTTAAAATGTATAGCGTATTTGAGATCTTCCCCTCTCATAAGCAACATTTCTAGCAAGTATGTTCTTCTTGCTACAATATAACTGACCACCTGATTTCTATGTTTCTATAGGAACAAACCAGCAGCCTACTGCAAAATTAGCCACAAAATTAAAAGCTTATTTAAATTTAACAGCAGTAGAGAAATACATAAAGCATGTATTTTAGAAGATTATAAAAATGTTTTTTCATATACATCCAGTGTAGAAGGTATAGCGTATTACATCTTTGTTTATTAAGACAGCGGTAAAAACTCACTCTGAAGTGTTTCAAGTTCAGCCTTAGCCAGGGCATCTTCTTTCGCCTTCATTTTTGTTTCTTTATATTCTACATATAATTGTCTGGCATCCTTTAAGAAAATGTTGCAATGGCATTAGCATCCTTATACAAACAAGTAATTGCAATGGCTCTGTTTTAAGTTCTCACTTAACCTCACAAAAAAAAATTTAAGATGTATTTGTTTCCTTGACTTACAGCAATTTTCAGTCTAAAACACAGAATTTGTGTAATAGAGTTTCAAATGTAATACCGTTGATATTATAGACTATGGTGCTCATTGACAACCTGAAAAGCAAAATGGTTAGAGAAATCATCTACAGCTTTGCAGAGACCATGTACCCACTTTGCTCAAATCAGCAATCTGGAAGTTTGAGGGAAAAAGAAAAGTTTGTAATTAGAATAGTGCGTGCAGGGACAAACATAGGCAACTGCTAGGCAGCAATCACCTTAAGGTGAACTCATTAAGGTAACACTAACTGTATTTTCCAAAATTTCCCCCCCCCCCCTTTTTTTTAAACCAACTTCTACACTGCTATTAAAGTGTTGAAAATAATATATTTCTTTTTTCTCCAAGGATTAGATTTTAATCTGAAATCTATAAAGCAAATGTACACATAAAACTAAAAGTCCTGTCACACATACACCACAATAATGTACACTTTTCCAAAATCTGATGAATGAGTAATTATAGATTTCTGTTGAAAGCTTTCCAATATGAACAACCAGATTGCTGAAGTAAGAAGTATGGAGAGTTTTCTTACTCTCACCAGTTCAAGAGATTTCTATACTCATTCAAAATCAAGGAATCTATAATAGAAATGCTGAAATAGAGAAATTGTTATTTATCTTTATCAAGCATGCAGAATGTCTATTGTATTATAAAAGAAATTAATTACAGTATTAGATAGACCTAATCTTAGTTCTTTTTACCCAAAAATACTTTTTGGTGTTATTACACTAACAGTACCACTTTTTACAGATAAAGGGCGATTTAAATTTGAATGTAGAATGTATTGTAAAATGGTAGTAAATATCTTTTATAATTTCAACTGCATTTGAACAAAACCTGGTATCATCAACATGAAACATGACACCTTAAGAAATCCTGAAAAGAAAAATCTGAGCTAAGCATTCATTATCACTGCCTCTAATGGTAGAAATCATCCCATCCTTCCTGCAAAGATACAACAGTTGTTCTTCAAGTTACACCTGCATCTACCCTTTCAAAGATACTTGAGGGAGGTCGGAAAACACAACAGGAATCGTGACCAAGCTCTGAGCAGAACTTTGTAATGGTTTGGAGCCATCTCATAGATACAAGTCAGCATGCTTGAAGAACTCTGACAAATTCCCATAAAAGAGCAGTAAAGTTCCACTTCCTTCCGAAACACCTCTTCTTACTCTCTATTTATGGTTTTTTTACACTGGGTACAGGAAATGGAAAGTTATATTTTTTGCCAGTTTTATGTAGGAAATCTCTGCACACAAAAGTAATTTTAAAGCATTTACGTAACTTTTTGCTTCTAGAACATAACAGAAGATAGCATCTCACATACTAAGAGTTTTAGGATTGGGGGAAAGGGGATTTTTTTAGTAGAGTTGTGGCTAAAAAAAAGTGTAGTTACAGGAGGACTAGCATTAACAGCAGATATGTAGGCTTTGAAACTATTTTAGTTTCAAATAGGACATATTTGAACTACAAAATTAGGATCTGCACTGGTTCTCTTTTTGATTTACCTGAAATAGGAATTCCCTACCACACTGGAAACTTCCTTTATACTCTCGAGGTCTGGCCTACTTGCAAAATTAAGAAACAGAAACAGCCATAAATGTAATAGTTCACCTCTGTTATGAGTTTGAGACATTTGGCATACACACAGGACTCAGACTTAGGGATATCCAAAAAATGCTTGTGTTTAAGGCTATGATTTCAAAATGGCTACAATTAACTGGCATTTAAATTTAACCCATTTGACACTGAAAGCCAATATTTGATGCTAAATTCTGGTGTAAAATCCATTATTGCTTGTGGGATCTCCAGACAGCAGGCACTAGGGGGTAACTGTCAATCTCTCCAGCACGTCAATCACAGAACAATTGGAAATGTGGCTCAGATGAAAATGAGACACAATAGCTGAACAACAAAGAAAACTAGTCAGAAGCACGTAAATGAAATTTGGTAGTATTGCTGCTTTATAGATATAGAATGGATTATCACTACAAATGGAGTAATATGCAGGTAACAAAGGCAACATCAGTCTTTTATCTTATCAGTAAGATTATTATGGCTAGTACCATAATAACAAAAAAAGGGGAGACTGCACATTTTGAAGCATACATAAATGTATACATATAAAGAAAAGCAAAGGAAAAAACCAACAAAAAGCTCCATTCAAAATTGGTTTTGAAGATTTGAAAATCAAATCCTTCCCACAAAAGTAAAAAAATGGCTCCACAGGTTGTAAAGAAAAATAAAAAGGCATATCTGAGTAAAGACTTAAACCACAGACACAAATTTTATGGGTATTAGACCTTATAGGTCAAAATGAAAAAATACTGGAAAACCATTTAACATAGGAAGTTCTTTGAAGGAAACTTCTGCCTTCATGTAAATAAGCCCCTTTCAATTTATTCTTCATTAGCTTTCAATCAGTCTAAACAGGAATATTTGTTTTCAAGAACATTCAGTTTTGGTAGTTTAAGTATTTTAAAATAGATTTATGTTCACATTTTTAACTTTCCAAAAGTGATACATTTAAGCAGTCATTTTGTCTCAATACAAGCTTTTTAGGGCCCTAAAGACATTGACAATATAGATACAGTCTCTTTCAATCTAATGCTCCTTCCTCAAGATTCAGTAATGACTTTATAGCTCAAAACATCAGCATTTTATACTTAATGTATACTTCACCTTCAAGAGGTAATAAACATAAGAAAAGCAAAATTTTTGTACTTCTGGGGTGGAAGAATACAGAGAAAAGAGAATAAATACAAAGCTTGGAACGGTTCTAACTAAAACTCCACCTTACCTAATCAGAAATACTATGTTCTCATTTGCAGGAGTTTAGGAAGTTTTCAAAAAGAACATGAACACAATACCTTATTTCCTCTCACCATCAAAGTAGTATAACATTTAATTAGTTAAGCATAAAGAATAAAGAAGAGGGCTGATATATGCTGGTTTATTATACTATAAATTCAAATATATACCTTCCAAAAAGGAACAGAATGAAAAAAAATGTATTGGAAATGCAAAATTCTGCTATTAGTATTTCTAAATTACACTTAAACTGCCATATATAGGAAGATCCTGTGATTACCCTCATATTTATTCACAAATAAGAATGAAGAATACTGAACAATTCTTGAAAACACAGTTATCAGTATCGTCTCATGTTAATACATTGAGATTGCTAAGACAAAGCTGAGCCTGAGTTATGCAGAAATACAGAAATTCCTGATACTGAACTTGGAAGGGTTTCTTTCCTTTGTTTGCTTGAGGTTTGGGATCTTGGTTGGGGTTTTAGGTGGGTTTTTGTTTGTTGTTTTTAAATCAAGAGATACAGCATTTATTCAAACTGTACTAATTCTAGAAGAAAAAACTTCCATTCTGAGTAAGACTCAGTCATTTTGGCTTCTCCTTGACTTTTGGGGAGGGTGATGAGGCTTTGTTGGTTTGTTTGCTTTGTGGTCTTTGGGTTTTTGTTGTTTGGTATTTTCCCCTCCAGTAAATATTAAATCCTGGCTTTCTGGTCTACCTCAAAAAAGCTGGAGATTAGCAGAAAGAAAGCATACAACTTGAAACAACCTGCTGTATGAGAATCTTCATTTCAGATTTTGTGACAGAAACAGCTTCACATTTTAGTTTTTTGGGTAAGGGACTGATACTAACAAAATTCACAGCTAACTGAAATTACTGAATTTCAGTTGAATTATGAATTGAAATAATTTTCTTTGGACTAATGTTTATTACATCAGAAAAATAAAGACTTGTATGGAGCTACTGAATCAGTTTTTCATCTTTTTGAGCACAGTATTATTGTATACAATTTATATTAAAAAGAGAGAAAAAAGAGATAAATTAAATTTACTCCACCAACCAATCTTCAATTTGCTGTTTCTATGCAATAAAAATTTCAGCCATTAGACCACAGCAAAAGTACTTTCTGGATGGGTTTCTGACCTAGTGATATCAATGTGTTATGGTAAGAAATAATGCTTAAAAAAAGAGTTGAACATTATGATTAATACTTCTCTTTGGCATTTTTACCTCTTTGCCCGAAGGCAACCTAGTAAGTAAATAGGAATTACATTGCTTCCTCCTTTATAATCAGAAAATCATGCTTTGCCTGTAGAATAATCCCAGGTGTGGAGAGACTTCAGTTGTGTACAGCCCGTGGGCAGTTGTGGCGAGGTTCCCAAGCTTTGGTGCACCATGTGACCAGCAGCTGGCTGTGCCACTGCAGTCTCCGCTGGGAATTCCATGTGCCCAGGGGTGAGACAAAGGCAGCCAGAAGGGGAAACAGAGGTCAGTGCTGCAAGGCTTCTCTGGGACCCATTTCACACCCCATGAAGCCTCATACCACAGCAGACCAGCAGAATTAGTTGAGAGCCAGTATTGCCTAGTACACATGAGCTACTCACACTTGTGTGGCAGGACATGTAGACTTATAGTAAGTGATATAAAGAAGCTGCCACAGCACAGCAGGCAATTAAAAGGCAACTTCTTTGCTGTCTTACATTTACTTAAAACTTTAAGTATTTTTGCAGCACATTCTTCCTCCAGAGCTTCAAACAGTACCCTGTTAGACACACGTTATTTTTGCTCACTTGCATACACCCAGAATACTTGTTTTACCACCCGCTCTCCTCTGACCTGCTTCTAAGCTTCTAATTGACCTCAGGGTCAAGAGCTTCATCCTTACTTTGGTTCTCCCAACAGCTGCGAAATAGCAAGAAACAGAGCAAATGGGCAATCACTCGTGCCACACATCCTGCAATTGCTTGCTCCCCACAAATTATAACAACACTGGTGCTGTACAGTAAATTGGAACATGTCAAAACCCTGTAAAGCTGAGAAATATAGAGATATTTAACCTTACTGACTTGAATAAATTCCTTTTTAAAAAACTATCTTTTTTAAGGCATATGTTATTAAATACAATAAATTTTGTTTTAATCTCACACAGTTTTATATAAAGTCACTTGTGAAGACAGAAACAACTCACAAATACATTTGCTGACCTAATGAAATCTTGCTTAGAAGCTAACTTGCCAAAGGAGATGCCCTGCTGGCAAAGCCTCTTGAGTTTAATGACACACTGCCAATCCATTTAAGGCCAAAGCTGAACCATCTCTAAACAGGTGTTGAATTGTGATCATGGATTAAAAGAAAACCTGAGGAAAAACTGCCAAGAAATTAAACACCTCTGGGTCACTAGTTTGAATCTATTCCAGACTACTAAATCAGCTACAGTAATTACCATCTGGTAGTCTACATAAAAATAAATTACTAGCTTTTTTGTTTTAATTCATTTTGTGCTACACAAAGGTCTTTATAAACACAAGTTTCAATTGTAATTGAAAGCTTTGTTGATAATCTCACTACGTTATACCTAGTGCAACTACATATTGAGCTCGAACTGCCTTCTCATTACTGGTGAGCCACCAGTGCTCCCAACAGCTCACTGCAAGGGTGTGTGCACTACACCTACAGGATTACAGATAGAAGAAGGAAACTTTATTTTCTTAACAAGAAACATTTCTGTCCGAAACAAACAAAAATGCTTTCCGCTCCATTACCCTCAGGACAACAGCAGGCTCATAATTCAGTCAGTGTAAAAATAAAGACATTCACTGCTAAACTTCACCACATGAGTGTGGAGGGAAAGCTGACAGGATCACTAAGAAACACACCTATCTTCTGTTTTCTGAGAGAAACATTTTGTGAAGAATAATTTAAATGTTTTTTAAAAGACCACTTTTCTTAAGCTGTATGTCCAGACATCAAAAAAACCCCAAAAAACAAACCTCTCGTCAGCTGGTTTTGGAATAAACTCCAATTTACTTACGGCAGTTCTCCCACAAAACATAAGTACACGTAACACAACTCTCTGTTCCATATTGCATACAAAATTTGAACTGAAATTCTTGTGCACTACATGTAGCTAGTTTATTTCATTCTAAGAAGAAATTTCAGTTCCAATAAACATTTTAGTTGAGTTTTTGGGGGTTCTTTTCCCCTCCCTTTTAAAATACGTTGCCTTTTTCCAGGTCATTCTCATGAAAGCATTAACTAAAATGACCTTAGAAACAATTTTCCTTCTTTTTCTATTTTTTTCTTAGCCTACATTACAAGAATTAAACTTGGTAATAGCCAACGTAATTTACACTCCACTTAACATTTCTTTCACAGCACAGATATTTGATTTATGATACATTTTATGTATTTTTCTCCCTTTGCTTCTTCAAACAAACTTAAAAATGCTGTTTTCACCCCTAAATTTAACTGAACTAAACATGTGGATATAAAAACCTATGTAGTTTCTCTCAAAATACAATTGCAAACAGTTTAAAAAACCTGCTCATTTTCTTAGTTTCTCTCATCCTCCTCTCACACATTTTTCTTCCAGTTTCTTGACATAAAATGCAGGCTACAATAAAATGGCATAGGCCATCACAAGGGCATGCAAACAAAGCATTTTTCTTCAGTGAAGGCCCACCTTAATTATTTTAAGTGCCTCCTTCTGAAATCTGACATTTTGAAGGAGGAAGGGAAGTAGAAGAAAGACACTCAATCGGATAAATGAGAGCCAGGCATGAGCAGAAGCTCAGCAACCTGAATCCTCAGACACAGCTGTTGCAAGTACAACATCCACATTAACTAATAAGGGGAGAGATGGATGCTAGATAAAAAGAATTTAATACAAGAATGGATAAGAAGTTTTATTTGTTGTTGTTGTTATGCTGTTATTTTTGATATCTTCTGGGATTTCTTTAATGAAGTCTCCTCTGAGGAAGAGCTTGCGTCTGTTACAGGCAGGTGCTTCTGTTTCATTAGTTTGAGGAAACAGTTCAGCTGTTTTACTGGCAGGGCTTTGAAAAACTCAATGGCAGTTGGAAGTATTGCTAACTCTTCCCCTTTCCTGTCCCAAACATGGTTGGTTTAAATATGGATGCATTTTTAGAAGTTCATCTACAATTGGATTAGTTGCAGCTGAATGACAGATTTTGAGAACAATACAATTTGTTGGCTCTGAAATGACTGGAGAAATCATTTAGATTAAAACAATAAACAACTAAAATCTGCAGCATGCATCCTGATGTCAACCACTTGCAATACCACATGTAACACTACTCAAATATCTGTAGGATCCTTCACCTTCTGCTTTAGTGATTTTACTTATATTAAAAGCATTAAGTGCCCTGAAATCTTAAACCTGTGTATTACTTGAAGAGAAAAGCACTTAGATTTAAAACAGGATCTCTGTACCAGGGTATAATCTTACAAGTACAGATAACTTTTTGCTCTGTGTTGGTCATTAAGGCAGATCTTGCCAAAATGTTAAATATACATCAAAATCAGAAAGAGCCCAGAGGTCTCTCTGTCCAGGTAGCTACAACATACCAGGTATCTTTTCAACTGTCATTTCAGAACACAGCTTCAACATGAGGTCACTGCTGCTCTTACACTCTTCAGAAGAGGTGATACTTCTTTAAGTATTGTTAACTAATAAATAATAAGCTACAATAAATGATTTCAGTCACCTGGAGTCCTGAATAGTTTTAACATTGAAGATTACTTACAGTTTATTGCATTTTAACTCACGTGACTAGTGGGTTGTGTTAAACAACAACAAAACAAACCGTGTAGTTAAGCAGTAGTGTCATTTACATATGGGCCAATTTACTCTAGAACCCCTATCTCTTTCCTTCCTCTTTACTTCAAAACCTTCCTGCTCTGAACTCCTCTACAGCATGCTTCCCCTGCCACCAAACCCTTATTTGATGGTCTCCAACTCTCCAGGAGTTAGTGGACAGCTTTTTTTCCATTAATTTAAAGGAACAGGAATCCAAACAAGGGCTAAGTTCTACAAGCCATGAAATATCACTTCTGTTGTACTTTTTTCTGCCAATTCTGACAGGCACAGGAGCTGCTTTTTGAACAGCAAACCTGAAATCTGTTATACTGATACAGCACTACCTTAATATCATAAAAATTATAAGAAGTCCATAAGAAGACCTAATTTTAAATTGTTCACTAATATTACTATATTGCGTAATCTTTTAAAATTTTGCACTTAAAAGAAAAAGGGAATGTACTATAATTACGAATAAAGTTTCAAAAATGCAGCAACAGAGTTTGCTGACCTTAATTATTTTCTGTCTGACTCACCTCAATGAGGAATGAACATCAAAGCTTAATTTGGACACAACAGTTGATTAAGCATAATCAACTTGCTTAACAAATCCGCAAAAAGAAAGGTTTCTTTAATAAAACAGCCCCAAAGTTCTGACAAAATTTTTAAAAGAGAAAGAGATAACTTCTGCATCTGTTTGTAGGAAAAGTTAAAAGCTATAAAAACGGATGCTGAAAGACCAGACATTACTGCATCTATAACTTTTACAAGGGTTTTGCTAAGAGAGTAGGAATTATAACTATAGTCTTTTTCTAGCTTGAACACAGACAAAACCCAAACATTGATGCCATTTCTACTACTTACACTTTAAAAGTAATACTCAGTATTTCTGTAAACCAAAGTAAAATCCACCTCGCATTCCCTGATCCATATTACCAGTGACAAAGGTATCAAATACAAAACAGTGCATTCAAGGAAAACGAAAAGAAAGAGCAGGTGATATTAAAGAAGTTATTCTGGTAACTAATCTGACAATACTTCCATTGGTTGAATACCAGCTAAACTTCACAGTTCATAGTATTAGATTACAACATAACTGTGAGCAAGTCTGCCACACTGATGTGGCATTGATTTATAAATTACAACCATACATTTGTTATTTTACCTTAGCAATTTCAGGTATCAATTTCAGGTATCAATCAAATTGATCATTATCCAGTGAATTAATGAAAGAAACTCCATCATAAAAAGTAATTTCACTGTTCCCCCAAATTTAAATGGCGTATGAAAATTTGCTATGAAAGTACAGCATTCACTGATTTGAGATCAAAGCACTTTTGTTAACAACACTTATATAACACTGCTTTTCCTAATTAGATGGATATATATCACCACTCTCCCATCATTTATTCTTGTAGTTTTGCCTAACAGAAACTGCTTCCCTAGCATGTTAAGATTAATACGCATTTAAAATACATTCATATTCCCATGAATTTATGGTATCAAATTTGCCTCCAAAGAGTAATTTTTATTTTTATATATATATATGCTATGTGTTTGAGCCAGAAAACTAATTAAGAACAAGTGCTGCACATCTGATTATGCATAATAACACCATCAAGAAAAATTAAATAACACATTTTAAAATCATTATTGTTACCTGGAATAACTGAGGTAAAGCTTTCACTGTGAGACAGAACCATATTCCCAGCTTGCATGGAAGTAAGTCATGCCACTGTGGTTTGTCCAGTACTCTGCAGTCAAATAAAATTGTAGGTTTTTAATTATTACCACACAATCTCAAAGCCAAAACTTTCCCATTATCCTTTAAGATGATTAGCACTTGTCAGCTCCCATAAAAATGTTTAACTACATAATAATAAAGATACATATTTTGAATTAAATGTTTAAAATGTAACAGCTAACTTCTAATCATTGCTGTGTTTTGGTCTCCTAAAAGGACTTTCCTTCAAGAAAATAAATTTGTAAGCCACATAATCACTTCAGTTTAAATAAAAAAACAAACCAAAAAATCTCTCAACCCTCAACCAAGTGTTCACAAGTGCTGACAACCAGATATGAAGACTGCAGCATAAACAAAACAATACATAAAAATTAATGTCATTTGCAGTTCACTGGAGCATTACTCACTGATGTCATCAGGAAAGACGACAGGCAGAATGGTCTCTGATCTCCATCCCTCATTGATCCAGTTCATGCCCCTGCTGTGTGAACTATTTAAACCCTTTATTTCTTTCTATGAATCAATAGAAGAAATAGTGGTATCTTTTGGAGTGTCCTGAAAGTCACTACTTCCCTATGTGTTCCTTGACAAACAATGTGTTAGAAGCTTTTACCAACACACTCATTTTTAGGTTAATCAGATAAAAGGCATTTAATCATACAAGCATTAAAACCCCATAAAAACTCCTTGCTTGGTATAGTAATAAATTAAAGGTCAAATAAATTGAAATTTGTTAACTGTAATGAAAGACAAAAACCCTTAAAGACTGAAAAAGTTCTAAAATCTTCTAAAATCAACTTGTAGGAATAATGCTCTTTTATATGACAGATGCCTTTAATTCAGCCTTAAACTTTCAATGATTATTGATCTGCTGAATAAACACCACGTGTTTACTTACAAATCCAAACCTGAAAACACCTCTACACGGGCATACTTTATATCAGCAATGGCTGTTACTACAAATACGGTTATTTTTCTCATAGAGTATTTCAAAGATGCAAAAAGAAAATGAGAGAACTAAATCAGTAGCTGACTGTTTTAAAATGTGGAAAATAAGAGAGTTCTTTCCCACCTTTCATTTTTGTCTAGAGCAGCAAGTTTGGCTTCATCTGTACTCCGGCTGCCTGTTTTTTTCTTCTTCTCCCTCTTTTTTCTGCTAAGCAGTTCATCCTTGATGTAGAAAGAACTACGGTTACAGGTTATCATTAGCATGTAAACCACAAATGTTACTGGGACTCTTCTGTGAAGGGTAAACAGTAGAGTAGCATTTATGCAAATGTATCTGGGGTCCTACATGATTAAGTAAAATGATCTATCTTAACAATAACTGTTGCCATGGTATCCAGTCCTTAAACACACATGAGGTCCAGTTCTGTCACTCATGTGTATCTCCATAGCAATCAAAGTTTTCTAAGAGGGGAAAGCATTCAACTTGCCTCCTTTCTCATTCATCAACTTCAATAATGCAGTGGAAAATAAAAAAAGTAAATAGATGCTAATGTATGAATATTTTTCAAGTTATGCTTAGTTTTTTTTCCTTAGTCTACTAAGTGCAACAGACTTTTATATGACAAAAAATAAAATTATCAAAAAATTATGTGATTTATACTGCTTTCCTGTTAAGGAAAACCCAATACACTTAGAAGAAAGCCAATATGCTTAGATGAAAGGCGAAGCAAGTATGACTTTTAAACAAATAAAACCTCACTATTTTTAAACCACGGATATGACTACAGTAGCATATGACTCTTCACTAACAAATGATAGAAGACTTTTTATTTCTTTTCCTCCTTCCAGCTAAAACCCAGGACCAGCTTTGCAATTTATTACCAATTCTAGAAAAATTAAATAGTTTTTTGATTACTATTTCTGAGATGCTGAATGTCTCATTCTGTAATTATCATCATTTTAAATATAATAATTTTAAAATACGAAAAATCCAAATTCAAACCAGGGGAAGTGGTTGAGATCTCTATAATATGCAAACTTCTGCAGGAAATTCAATACTAATAATTGAAGTAAGTTTGATTTATTACCAATACTTACCAGCTGTTTTTCCAGGTAGATTGACCAAACCACAGCATAATGACCCACTGTGAGTATAATGAACAAGAGTAATGCCAGCTCAGCATTGCTCATTTTTCTCACCCGCCTGTAGTAGAACACAGGCTGTCGCCAATCTGGTAGTCCATTGATCAGAATATCATCATACCTACAGTAGCAAATATAACAGGCTTTCATGGAGAGCTCAAAATGAAATAAGTCAAACCATACAATTATAAAACAAAAGATAATCCACAGAGTGCTTGAATAACACACACACACACAAAATATCATTTAGTAATTTTTTTTTAAAGAGAGAAATGCCTTGTTTTGTCAGCAGATAGGCTTGCATGTGGAAACAAACAGACTCCAGAACCAAACGCTGGGGCGGGGGGCGGGGGGTGGGGAATTTAAATATTACTGCAGCACTCACCCTCCTCCCCCTCCACTTCATTCACTTTTGAAGTAAGAGACTTCCAGAAATGTTGATGTGTTCTATGTGCTCAGTAAACAGCGGGCAGGTCTCCATGATCGAAGTAAATAACAACCCACTAACAACTAAATAGGTAGCAAGAACAAATGTCTCAAACACTAGAAACCCTTTTTTCTTTTACAAATTAAAAGCACAAGTGCTGGGGGGAGGGGAGAGGTATCTCTGCTTTTTGTTTTTGTCCTTCAGTACCACAAAACCCATTAGGTAAAAACATGCCAGACACTTATCATCTCTTCTTTGTAAGATAAGAGTTTAAGCTAGAGGCTTGATATTGATGTCTGAAAACAAAGTTCACCGGTTTTTGATTTCCTATTTGAAACAGTCTTCAAAATCAATCTATTTTGAAATTGTTTAATTACTAACAGTACTAATTGTACAGAAACTGTTTTATGACAATCCCTTTTCCTTCACACAAATGTCTTGAAATATCTTAGTATGTCTGAGGTCTTTACAGTATTTGATCAATTTAAAAATAAACAAACCACGGACATGAAAACCAGATTTTTTAAAATTAACTTTTCTGAGTGAAGTTTCAAACAAAAATCTCTCCAGTAAACTCAAAAACCTGTATGTTCAAGATGCACAACCTGTTAATCTTAAATTGAACACAACTCATTACATATTCTAATCACACTATTTCCAGAATTAAATCTGCACTGAAAGGCCTAATTTGGTGCAACACATTGACCAAAATATTTTAATTAAAAATATTCTGAGTTAGTCGCAGGCCTAATTACAGGAATAGAAATAGGGCCTATATTGTCATGCAGGTCAGTAGAACTCAGTAGTAGGTTTTTCTCAAGTAAATTGACCAATCCAGGAATAATAGCGCAGCTGCTAAACTGCCAGTCTTGACATGTAAATCAATTTAAATGCAACAACTGCACTAGCTACTTTGATAGTTATTAAATTGATACCTTGGAGATGTACTAAAAAAAAAAAATTCCACAAGCAAATTCATTTTAAGTGGAAAAAGAAGCAGTGGTTTTCAATTAAAAAAATATACCTCAATATAGTGCATATCTGAAAAGCTGACTTCTGATAAAACATTTGTTCAAGTTGGCACCATTATTTCTGCATAAAAGATTTAACACCTCAGGATTCTGCTGTGTTCTGAATGATACCAGAAGTAAAATTTATATTACAAATCTCTGTCTTCCATTACAACTATGAGAATACCATGGTTAACATCTATTATCGTAACATTTGAACTAATAACTTTTTTCCTCTCCCAGTAAGTCAGAACAAATTAACTACTGATACCTTAATACAAACTCTGTTCCGAAAAATCGCTTAAGATGTTATTTTAAAATTAAAATTTCGACTTAACGTCTGTTTAAGAAATAAGTAGTTTCAGCCTTTAAAAATAAGAAGGCATTTACAAGATTTTAGTGATAATGGAAGAGAATATTTTAGAAACAGAACCAGTTTTAAAATAAATTAGGTTGATAACAAGGTTTCACATAAGATGTTCTTCCTTTGAAATCTTCAGAGAAATACATGTAGAATCTAATTTAATACCAATACACATTTATTAAGTAGTTGCCTTCTTATATACTAAGGGTTGTTAATTGATGTACTGAAAAAGTGGCTACTAATTAAATAAAGCCCACCTATGCTGATGGTAACAATATAGTAATATGTAAACCAAGATTTCAAACTCACATTTGGCAACCGTGTTCTATTATAAATTATCTGTTAAGAAAAAATAAATTAAGACAGCAGAGCCTCTTGCATTAAGTGCTTTAAACAGCACTCGGTATTTACTAGGCTATGTCCGCTGTTCTGAACAACAGTCTCCAAGGATTAAGTCTCAGAATCAATGCTCTATTGATTTTACTATCAATGAGCATTATGGCTCACACGACTGGCCATTTTAAGGGAAGATAGCTTCTATTATAACCCACTTTTTAGAATATATACTGTTAAAAGATAAATCACTGCTTTCAATAGTAATTAAGCTCTGTATTTGAAAAATAAAGATATCAATGATTTTTAGGTTTTCAACTGGAAAATGATCCTACACAAACGCAGAAGCTTCCATAATTTTAAATCTTGATTTTCAAATTTAGAATGTGATTTAATTAAAAGCAAGTTTCTCATTAAAGAATTCCTGTATAGACACTTATATTAACTATGAAAGACAGTTAATCCGTGTGCATCAGGAACTATATTTGAAATATAATTACAAAGCATTCTTTTGGCAACTTACATTAATTGTAATTCTACGTAAGAAAAAAAACGAGCTGAAAAGAAAAGATATACCTGCAGGGTTTTTTCCACAAATATATGCACACAGAATACAGCAAATTTTTCACATATGAGTATGCCTACCAGCTGTCTCTGTAATGTAGCAGTCAACAAGCTACAAAACCCCAAAGCACCAGTACAGAAACAGAAAGCCAAAAACATTCCCCATTTAAAACTGTGTTGAATACTTATTTTAAAACTCAGCAGTCTATAAAAGACTATGTAGTCCTGTACTAGAAGTAACAAACTGCAAGATTATTAACATTTCTTTTTTTCTGTAAAGTTTCATAAAATAGTTTTTAGAGTTCTTTGTGAATCAATTAAATTGCAAGTAAAAAATCCATTAACTGTAGTAACTAATTACAGTATCATCAATCTTAATATCATTATAATTTACTTTTCCCTTTAAGAGAGCCACTGCCTTTCATATTTCAAATAATTTCAGAGATCTGATCTAGTTTATATACTATAACCTTGAATTAATGAGGACTATTCTGAACTATGGAAAGATTGTACTGGTGGTTTTTATTTTGGGGAGCCTATTTTCCTCAAGCTGTCAAAGACATCCAGCACAACATCAGCCAGAACAATTTACACCTAAGAAGATAGACATTTAATTATTAATGAGAACTAAGATAGACATCTTTCTTATTCAACACAAGTGTATTTGGATGCCTTTGCAAATGTTTCATGTAAACAAGACAACATTGTTACAGACGATAGGCCTGGTAGGTAAAAAAAGCTCCTTAAAAAGGTAAAAAACAATGAAATTAAGATCTAAGATTTCTTTTTTTTCGTCTAATTACAAATAACAGAAGTGCATAAAACGATCTATTTTTTCATAAACTAAGATAATCAAAGGCTAATAAAATTTATCACCGTCAAATTGATTTACCAATAAATGTCCTAAAGGTGAAGTGTATTTCAGGAAACGCACCCATCTCGAAACCCTAAATATAAAATTTTCTGCAGAATTTCACACTGAAGTGTGTATATAAAACATAAAATATTGTGTTCTGCTGCAATATTTTGTTTAATGTTAAACAGTGCTACATTAAATGATGTTGCATGTATGTTTATTGTCAGAATATTTGAATGTTTTGATCATGTATCACTCAAAAGTGTGTAAGAGAGAAGTACTAACATGGTAATATTACTATATTATGTAGTACTACTAATGATACTGGTATACTTCATGAGCAACTATATAACTTTCTACAAAAGAAAACCACACTTTAAAGCTCAGTGGTATCATTGCCAGTACAGGAACCATAATGTTTTAAGAAGGGCTTCTGCCATCAGACAAAGTAAAAAATCACTGATAAATAAGAAAGTGCAAAGGTTTTAGAAAATTAATTACATATAGCTGGCCAACAGATCTGCCTTTTTAAAACACTGTTTCTGTACGCACACAAATGAACACCACCTCTGACATTCACCAAGAATGACATTCACAGAGAAGGGGTTTTATTGTCTCAAAATGAGTTCATCACTCTCTTGTACAGTACAGGATCTTATTCCTGCCTTTGCTGGCTCCACTCTCTGTACATACACCAGCAATGACACAGGATTACATCACTTTTGAGACAAACAGTTAAGAGGCAGCTGACTTCACTGCACACAAGTAGAAGCCTGCAGCTCGCTCTTCTCTCAGTGGTGTAAACCCTTGCCCCAAACCATTTAGGTGTCCAGCTGTGAAGGGATTCCCAGCTCAACCGCCAGTGTAAGGCTCCAGCACAGTTTCTGCCCAGTGCAGGGACATGACAGTAAGCTTTGAGCCTATTCCACTATGTCCATCATCTCACACAATTCAAAGCCAACTATCAACATTTAAAGTAGAAAGATTCCAAAAAGTAGTAACTCCCACCCTTTCTTTTGCTGTACGGTTGCAAGTAAGCCTCAAGTTACCTAGCGACAGAAGAAATATAACAGGGAGAGCAGCTCCTCTCACACTTACTGAGGACTTGTATTAGAGACATGCTACAGCAACGCCTTACAGGAGACATGACAGGCCACCCTCCGTTTACGAGCTCAACTGGGAGATTATCATTAGACTGTGCAATAAACCTGACCAATACACGGCTTCTCAAAGCAATGAGACCATACAGCTCTGCTCTACAGGTTATTTCTAAACTCTACATATTATTTCCAGAAAATTCTCAGAAAGTAAATACTGTTTAATCCACAACAATTCTATTTATTCAATTATAAAATCAGTATCCACATTGTGCAAGAAAAATGTGATACTGTCCATGTACAAAATAAATTGCTGGCAATTAAATCAATCTAAGATAGAACAATCTACTACTGCTTTAACTTCTCATTTGTAACCACTGATGCACTAATTAACAGTATTTAAGTAAGTTAGTCACATTTGTAATGTATGCAAGGCTTAAACCATAATTTTTGCACGCTACTGCATCAGAGTTTCATGCAAAAAGCTTCTATTGCAGCTGCAAGGAAATTCCTGTAAGTTCCATCATGGAACTAAGTTCCAGAAAGACCACACTCTGAAGTGTATGCAAACAATGTTATAAACAAAAAGTTGGGAAGATCTAGGGGATAACTCTAAGTGGTCTGAAATCATTTAGCTAACATTTTTTTAAACTTTTGTTAAGTGTATTTCAGAATGAAATTCTCCTTGGATGAAATAAAAAACCCCACAAATTTCCAAAAGTGCTTCTATGAAGTACATTTTCATGATACTTGAAGAGGGGATTATCAAAAAAGTAGATAATCTGTACTATAAACCCTGGACTCCTGCCAAGACATCTACAAAGCCAAAATCCCTTCAAGAAATGTCTCCTAAAACCCTGTTTAAAGACTTGTAAGCTGAAAGATGACCCACTAAAACACAAACGCAAAAGCAAAAGTCTTTCAGTGTTTCAGTTTTTCTGATAATCATTGGTCGAAATTCCTGTTTTTTAAAAAAAGAAAAAAAGAGTTCAGAATAATCTTCCAGAAAGCAGATGAGCCCCAGGTTTCCAGTTCTTTATCCTACCGCTTCAGGTACTGCTGGAACTGCTCCTGAAGCGGCACGGACAACTAGCATTTATTAAAAATATATACTCTGTATATCAAAGTTTGCACTATCAGAGATAATACATTTGAAAGAAAAAGAACCCCTACGAACTAAGCAACAGAAAACAATGCTGAAGACAACATACAGTGGAAATAATCCCTAAATACCATGCAACAAGCCTTTTACTGACACAGGGAGGTATGACTGACATTTGAAAAAGTGGCCAATATTTTTTAATCACAGTTTTTAAAATTGACAACCGAGCAAAAAAGTTTATATAATGGTTAAGTATTTTTAAAAATTGCTTGAAATAACAGCTAGCTTTCGAAGTTCTTTCAAGTACTAGTTTTAAAGGAGAAAAAACAGTATGTCATGCAAAAATACCACCTTGCCCTTTAAGCTACATATAATCTTTAATTAAACAATTACATAGGATATACTAACTTAAATTATGCAAAAAAATAATCTGAGGTGTTACAACTCAGTCAAATAGGGCTTGAATATAGCACTGGTATGAATGTTTTATTTAAAAACCCATGCAATTTAACTCACCTCTGCCTCCTTTCTTCATCCTTTAAAACCTCATAGATGGCCACCAACTAAAACAAACAAACAAAAAACCAAAAAAGAAAACACAGAAAGATTTTGCTTTTTGATGGAATTTATAAATTTTGAACAGTAGTATCATATTTACATTTACCAACAAATGACCTTTGCTAGTTTTCACTTTTCCCTATACCACGAAGTAGTAAACTCAGCACGCAAAAGAACCAGTAATATATTCAAATACTAAATGTCATCAGACACAAACAAGCAACTCTCATACAAGACTTTCTTCCCATCCTCAGATCTACCAAACTGAGTCTTGTTTCAGTTATACCTTAAAAGTACGTATCCCTTGTTTCATCCTGAAGATCTTACTAAAATTAAGTAAGCTGTATTTAGCCCGAGGTACATTTTTAAAGGTAGAGCTAATGCAAAGTCATGTTATTTCGCTCAATAAATATTCAAAAACAACTAAAATGAATTTTTTTCATTAAATTATGGCTACCTAGGACTTGTGTTGAGAACTGATCAGAAATTTTCCCCACTGCTTTTGAAAATGCAAAATATTTTCCTCCTAAGAGTATAAGTATTATGTTCAAATTATTTCTAATATACAGGTAAATACTAAATACAAGCTATTCAACAAGTTTATTCCAAAAATTGTACTTGGTTTTAGTCTAGCTGCATCAGCAAAAATGTAATTCAATGTTTAACTTATTAATTTCAAAGATGTACCACTATTCTTACTAAAACAATACCAACATAAAAATACTAGTTTCCCCTAAAACTTTTATTGCCACATATTGCACTTACTTGCCTAAACTGTATTTCTGCATTTTCGTCTTTATTCTTGTCAGGGTGTAAAATTAGAGAAAGCTTTCGATATGCTTTCCGAATGTCTGCAGACGAAGCATCCTGAAAAAAAGGAAAACAAAGCAAATTTTGAGAAACCAATTCCCTGAACTTTAAAATTTGAAGACAGCCAACCAAGTGTAGGAACTAAGGCAACGTAATTTGAGACATCTAACAACCAAACCTGCAACCAGCCCAGCCTAAATGACTTAACAGCCATTCAGTCCAATTCATCCTTCATCTTAAGTCACTTCATTACCATACATCCATTACAACATTTGCCAATACTTCCAAACACTTTCCTGCTTAAAACCTAACCCGGGCAGCTTCTGCACCATTTAAAAGTTCAGCTGAAAACTGAAAATTATTGCATTTACATATCTTCAAGACAGATACAATTTCAGCAAATTATCATGCTCAATTTCCCAAACTCAGGACTTGCTAGGAACTCTTCCCTTATTAATATTTACATGCAATTCACTCCTAATAGGACTTCCATTCAACTTCAGCTTCACCATGTCTAAAGAATTGTGTTTTTCTAAAGTAGCTTCAAATTGCAGTCTTGGAGCTATATACTGTAGCACTGACATCAATATATACCTTAACCATTATAAGAATTGCACACATCTTGGGAGAAAAAATAAAACTCAAAACACAAAATGATGTACCAACTGAGCTGCACAAATGCAAATTTCTGAATTAATGACTGCTATTTAGTACATGCTGTAAAGATATCCAGAAATGAAGATATCAAGAATTGTATTCAATGTCATATAGATCTTATCCTCACCAGAAGATCCACAAAGCATAACATTTTAACAGAACTACTTGCATTTTATTGCTAGCATGTCCAAGGCAACATTTTAGAAATCAACTGTTTATCTGACCATTTTTATTTCTTGATTTTATATATATTGTTCCTAAGTATACTCTCTCTCTCAAAATTACAGTGTAAATAGGGATTAAAAACTCAGACCTGAATTAGCTTGGAACAGAGTGAAATAAGATGATAATTAATGCAGTACTGTAATTAGTCTGTCAGGCTTTTTATTACAAATCATTATTTTAATTTTAAAATTTTCAGTTTTATAACACAAGGCTAATAAAGTGCTGTATACAAGTCTGAGCCCAGAGCGAACAATAAAGACCAAATGAGGGGAAGGAGAAAAGCAGGGGAAAATGCAGAATTTGAGAAAATTCAGCATTGAATTTTTATTTTAAGGAAGTTGGTATTTTCCCCTAATACAAGACCAAAATTTCCATAGTCTCTTATCTGTCAAAGGAAGATGTTTCTATTACTGTAAGATTTCTCCTGAAAAGACCACATATGCATTTTTAAATTCTTCCATTTTCAACAGTTACTTCTAAGGCATGTGCACGCCAAAGCAGAATTCCTCTGCTTAAACAGCAGCTTGCTTCCAGCTTGATTACTGCCAATGACTTGTTTCATACTGCCATTCTTTTATACGTTTATTTTTAACTCTCAGCTAAGGGGAAGGAAGAGACAGTGACTAAATATCTATTCTAAGCTCAAAGAAACATTAAATCCTTGAGACGTGAATTTAATAGAATTATATGAAATACATGTCAAAGTGAGATGTAAAAATACCTTTAAAAATTAGCGATTGAGACCATGATAACCTCAACAAATTAGTACCTCCAGATTCGTATTTTGGATAAAATACAACTTATTCCTTCTCTACCACATATTTAGAAGTGCTTGGTATTATTTTTGGAGTACTCATGGTTAACAGTTAAAAACCTGACAAAAGCATATTAAAGAGCTGTTCTGCAGTATTCTTCCAATTACTTCAAACAACAAACAGGCAAAAAAAAGTTATAGCGTTTTCAGTTGTATCTGAAGAATTGAAATTTTAGTTTTATTTGGGAGCAGCAGGATTATTTGTTTAAGAGATTAGGACAAAAGGCAATTTATCTGTTCAATGATTAAGCAAAGCAAAAGACCCCTAGCCAACTCTGAAATAATAAAGTTGCTTAAATATCTTTTTCACCTTCAGAAGTTGAAATAAAAATGTATGAATTTACAAAACCAGATTGTTCATCTTAGTTACCAGAAATAATGTAGAGATTGTTTTGTTTCCCCTCATCTACCAACCCAGCCACTTCATAAACAACATGGTCTTGTCTTCAAACAAAATATATTTATTTTAACACTACTATAGCAAATAAAATACAGGAAATAGTTTACTGGCCATGGTTTTATCTAAACCATGAAAGTTATCTTTATCAACATTTCAGCTTATTGTAATTAAGCCTCTAAAAGGTTGAAGAGGGTATTATAATATCAACAAATAATTAATTAATGGGCTATTACTGTCAATTATTTCATTACAAGTGGCACATATCAATTTCTAAAGCAGTAAGTCTGCCTGCTAACCCGTTCTCCACAATACCACCAAACACAACACAGGGGAACATTGTATATTCTGAACATTTTGCCAATTAATGCTACCTATGGGTAGTGTTAGGCACCTTCAGGCAATGTTCCAGATCCTCTAGGACCTGCCCTGAACAAAAGTCATCGGTTTTTGAGAAAAGACTCTCATCTCTAGAGAACTTTCTACCAGTGCACAACTCTAAATAAGCTATAAAGAATGTTTCTTCTCCAATCAATAAAGAAATACCTCCCACATTGATGTCACCTGTTCTAAGAGACCTGACTCTTCTGGTCACCTTCAGTAACATTTCCATAAAAGCTAAGGCTTTTAAACACAAAGTTAAGAGTCAATGTTTTCTGCAGACTAAGACATTATTTTACATATTACAGACGTCTGGAGACTAGAGTAAGCCATGACCACATTAAGGCTTTGTTTGTTTTAAAGAAACAACATGGTGGATTGCTTTTTTTACGACTTAGAAATCTCAGCCTCAATTACGTCTAAGGAGGGAAAAATAAAACCTGTATAGGCATCCCAGTTAATAGCAGAAGGAGCTCGTTATGTTACAGACAGCAAGTGCATTCACTGATTTCTCCAACACGGCTTCAGGTTGGCAGGTTTTGCCACCAATTATGGCAAATAAGCTTGTCACACTGTCACCCTCATGTGGATACAAACATCGTTTCGCCCTATTTCCAGACAACTATCCTTCCAAAGCAATACTGTCCCATCATACTTCCAAGATTGAACATCTCTTTGTTTTGTGCAAGAATTAGTTCTCAGAAATACAAAACCGCTAGTCTTCACTTAGGTAGGCCACAGTGTGGCTTCTTATGTATGGAAATATGCAAGTATTCATTTTTTAATTCTCAACACTTCATCTAATAATTAGTGTCCATGTGTCTAGTTACATGACCTCTAGGCAGAAGTTAGTAGTTCAATCTTGTACATTTGTTTTATAATCCCTTCTATTTCAAACAAGTATTTTACACAGAAACAAAATTACCATTTGAAGGAATCAACAGAATGCCAAAAGTTAAGCACATTTCTTAAGGTTCTCTGTAGGACTCTCATACTTTTATCTAAAGAGCAATACATCTCAGATTCAAAGTGTGGGACAGAAGAGGAAACATTCTTCTCCCTAAGTATGATGTACCTTTGGCAGCTTGTTGAATTCTGACAACAAAAAACATATTACTAAATTTTATTTTACTCAGCATCATTTCCATATTCTTTAGTATTACCAAGGAAAGTTCTCTCATACTATAAATGCATAAGTAGGAACACAGAAAAATTTTTCACAAAAAATAAATAAAATATATAAAAGCACTTTTGCCTTCCATTCTTTTAAAATTAAGTTCCTGCTCAAGATCCACGAACTTTTAAATCTGGTCCTCTCCTCTGCCTATACAAATTCAGACTACCACAGAGTTCACGTCCACCTTTACAATAAATTGAACAACTGGTGTAGTACACAGTACAAATATATTACTCCATTGCCTTCTATTCCTAATGTAACTATGATTACTAATGAAGCTAAAAAAAAAAAGCCTCATTGTAGTCCCAAGACAATTCTTGGTGAACACATAACATATCAGATATTGCCATAGGCAAACAGTGATTAGGTCAAGGGGAAAAAATAATCAATGTCTACATAGTTTTCACTTACCAACATACACAATTCAAAACCTAAATTGTTCCCTTGAGTGCAATGCAGTTACACAACAAGACTTAGTTACTTACAATTTAGCAACTGCTTCTAAGGCAGTAAATGTGCTCAATTCATCTTGGGTTTTAAATATGCCTGCCAATGTCTTCAAATAGGTGGCAGTATCTTTATTAGCAATGGGAAGGCACATGGTCCAGGAACCAACTATGCAGATAGAAATCACGTTTCTATTCACTTGCAGTTTGTCCAATCACTAGTTGAATGGCTGAAAGGAAAATGACATCAGTATACCTGTTTCATTGCAGTGCTGCTGAATGACTGTGTAGACTTTTCCACAGACATGTTACCGAAGCTATATGGCAAAAAGTGACAATTGTATAGAGCACCAGATGACTGTATTTCAAGTCTAAACTTGTAAGTAACCTCAGTGCAGGCTAGCCTTCCCAAACTATAAATCAAACTTATGAAACTTTTGCATTTTAATTTTTTTGTTTCGGTTTTTTTTTATTCTAGAGCAATTCAAATGTATAGAGTTTCTTTGATAAAAATATTTCAGTTAGTATTTCTGTGTAGAAGAGGGGTATAAGTCACTACTTTCCTTCTGGCGAGCAACAGGCATACAAGCTGAAGCAGAATGGTACAGAAAAACAAACAAAGTAAGCTTTGTCAATCCACAATCACTTGTTTTTCTACTGTGATTTGAAACTGCAGGATGTACAGCCTGTTCTACAAAATTCACAAACAAGCAGATGCAGATAACTGGACAGAAGCTACCATCGCCTATTAAATGTTGTGTCAACACTGATACTTTCTATGTTTGTCTTCATGTGAAATCCACAGAAAACTAACATCCCTAAGTGTCAGAGAACAAACAAATGTGATTGTAGGTCAACAATTAAATATCCACTGTCCTTATTCCTTAAGCAGCATCAAGGAACTCAGGGTGATCGCCTCCTCAGTGTCTCATGATAACAGTGACTGTGACTCCAAAACCCCTCTCTAGGTAACTCTTAGGATGAAAACCATATAGCTGTGACCCTTCTTCCTGATTCTTTACCCCCTCTTTGGTTTAGCACAGGCTGACACGGACCCCCTCAATACCACTCCCAGATGTACTTCACACATACTCACTGCAACCTGGTCCTAATTTAAGATCCCGTGACCAGATTAGTTCCAAGAAGTACACCTGAATTTGCCAAGTCTGCATGTGGAAAAACACGTATGAGGGAAATAGAATCTTGTAGAAAATTCCAGAGGTGGGAAAGACCTACTGGCAATCCTGAAGAATACAACTCTAGGAAAGGAAAATAAGTGTGTCCCAGAAGACCAGGCATTATCTGTGAACTTTCATAGTTAATAGATACCAGCTGAGTTTTGGCTTAAATTTCTCACTGCATAACCTTTGTTCAATTACCCTTTATTTTTACTGAACTTCTTTCTAAGATACTCGTCTTTTCCAAGGATGTAAAATGAGTTAAACTCAAATTTGCTGGTTGTCTACAGATGAATGCTTCGAGCATACGCAGGCAGGAGGAGAGATCTGCTCTGCTGCAAACCCAGCCATGTGTCTCACAACATTCCGTTGATTTAAACTGAATGACAGCACAGCAGGGAAATACACAGGAACTAAAAACAATGCTAAAAAGGTGTTTTAATGCTTTTTTATGCTGCTAAGTTTTAAAGCAATTCATGAAATGAAAATGAATACAAACCAGCACAATGTATTCCTGTAAGCTTCTGATAACTGGCACAATCCCATCACTGGCATGTTTGTTTCCAGGGGAGTGTGTCAAATGAAAGAAGACTCTGTTTTCAGCCTAGCATGCCAAATGAATGACAATTCTGCTGCCTCATGCTTGAGAAACCAAAAAAAAGTATTCTCCTCAGCATATGTACACAATTATACGGGCTTAGATTTTCTTGATCACTTTGAACAACAGCATTTATATGTAATTTTTGTCTTCCTTTCAACTATTTTATCTTCTACATTTTTTTCAGAAACTGATTACTTAGGAAAAATTAGATTGTCCAAGAGAACTGTGTCACGTACAACCGTAAGTTTATCTTTTAACAAACTTTGTCTCTGAGATGCAGAGAAGACTCATCAACTCTCAGTGTTTTTAGAATTACTCTTCAAATTGACAATGGATAGAGGCTACCAAACAACAACTGAGGACATTACTCAAGAACAGTATTTACTAATTAAAAATTCTGCCTACTGCTGTATTTTATTTCCATTTAGATGTCTGATAGTTCAAAAGGAAGGAATTAGTAGATACTCTTTACTTATTTCACATGCTTTTCCAGGAACACTATTACATATCTATTTTTATTCTATTTGATACATTACATTTATTGTTTACATAGTTACATGTGTTACATATTTTTATAATACAGATAGTTGTATATATTCATATATACACATATGTGCATATACCTTACAGGCTAAAGAAAACTGTTTCTAGTGAGTTCTCTTAAAAATCTGCCTATTACATCTGAGATTTCCAGTGTACAGTTCTCACATAAAAACATTACCTATAAAATTCCTGATCCTCCAACATTTTCAGAGGAACTAAGTTGCTACAGAGAAAGACTACTGCTTTTGCAGCCCAGGTTGGCAGGGAAAGTAAAATTTGGTGTCTCCTGCTCCTGCAGTGCATTTCTTGCTCAATACCTTTGCTCTCAGATAGCACAGCCCCTTGATTGACAAGAGGTGACACTATACCCATGGACAGCTGCATGCGGTCCACATTCACCACTGTGGAGCATGAGTATAAGGCAGTAAAGGTTTTGGGGTGTTGCATCAGCCAAGTTGCAACCCTTCCCATGATGTAATGCCAAAAGTATGCTGTTATTTGATGTTTATATAGTTTTCTTGAGACATTTCTGCTTCACTATGTTTCCAACTTCTTTTCTTACAATACGGAATTAAAGAAAATTAGAAAATCAGCAAGGCTACATCCATATCAGACCTTTACCTCTCCCTCCTTTTGCTATTCCTGTTCTTATTACACCTTTCCACCAGAACTGACTTTAACGACCCATTCACTCTGACAGACCTAGACTTCTTTTCACAAAACTGCTTCCCTGATCTCAGTTCAAGTGTAATTTCTTGGAGGGATATTTCTAACAACTACAGACTTAAGTCTTAACGAAGACTAAATATCTACGTTAAAAAATAAATAATAAATTAATAACCCCCCTAAAATTGTTTGAGCTTCTAATTACTGAATTCCTGTGTCACCTAAACAGTTAATGTCACTTCTGTGACTACAACTTTAATTGCTAAAATTTTTTGTATTTTTGAAAGGTGTTTATTACCCTCTTTCTGATGGCCAAAAAATGAAGAAAGGGCACTTGAGAGACAGGATATAGGAGGTACGACTGAAAATATTATAAAGAATGTACAAGAAGCCAACAGAGCACAACTGCCTTCAACACAGAAGTTTTCAAAAACCTACCCACTATCCTATTCATCAACAACATTTACAATGTGAATAACCCCCCACAGGCATTAATTTCCAGAATAAACTAACTATTTATTAGCAACTTCCTCAGCCCTATCAGCAGTGAAGGACATCAATTAATATGCCCATACACCCAGCCACATCCATCATATATATTTTCATATATATATATATATACACACTAGTTTCAAAACAGGTGTAAACAACCTTACCTGCCCAGCAATATTCAATGTTTATACAATGCTCTAATTTATACTTGTAATTGTTGCTCAACTTCATGAAATATTTTAAAAACACAGTTAAATAAGCTTGGAAAGAATAGTGTGACCATTTTTGTATGTTGACCTTAGTAATGCTTTTAATGTACAAAATTTTAAAAAATGACAAAACCACAGATATCATAAAGCTTCTCTTGCAAGTGCAAAACAAAATGGAAAGAAAATAAACCATACCTTAAATACTTAAAGCCTCTAACAGTCAAAAATGAAAAGGCTGTATTCATAAAAACAGGATTTTATGAAGTCTGTCCCAAGTCCACACTCAGTATTTTAACTAGCAGGTGAATTACAGAACCATGATTAATCAGGTAGTTAACACTAACTTGAAAAACCTACACAATGCAGTCAAAGTGAACTAGAATTTTAAAAGATCTGGACAAAATGGAGAATTGCTGCAAAAAATATGACATTATTTCCTAAGTGAAAGACTAATGGTCTACATCTGGACAGAATTCATCAACTACAAAAACACAGGATAGAAAAAAGCAGTTAGGCAGAAATGATCAGTAAATCACAAGCTGAGCATGAGTCAGAGGCAGGATGCTGCCTTTCTGTGCAGCACAGCACTGTGACATGAGCAGTATGGCAACAAGCAGCCGTGCCATGTCACGCATCAATTGTAAGACCTCAGCAGATTGCTGCATTCAGTTCAAAGAATACAATTAAAGACAGCCAGGAACATATTCAGATGATTAACAAAAAAATCTTACTTATAAGACGTCTAGAAGAACAGAACAGCGACTTGTTCAGAGAAACCAAAAGAACAAGAGTAACTTAAGCCTACAGAAAAGGCAGCTGACACAAGGAAGTAACATTTTTAAATTTAGACAGTTAAATTTTTAAATGTTAAACAGTTAACATTTAAACATTTTTAAATACACAAAATGTAGCTTTAAAGGAAAACTTTAATTATTGCTTTGTCTGATCTACCCAGGGCTAAGCACTATCAGTGAGCTGGCAGCACTGGAAGATTCAAGTTAGGTACCAGGAAAAGCCCATGAAACCATCCCATAAGCATCACTAGCATATCACTGGAACAGACTGCTGAAGTCTCCTTTACAAGCAAATCTTGCATACATTTATCAGGTGGGACTTAGATTTAACCAGCTCTGTCACAGCAGGGTACAGTAGGTCACTAACAGTCCTATATTTTAGAATTTAAATATCCTTTTGATGATCAATTTAATAATTACTCTGAAAATATTCCAACTGGATTTACTGCATGTGTTTATGTAGTTTAAAAGGTCCTAGCTGAAAGACAGTATTCTTGTCACACTGAAGATGACAGATGTTCGTGCCAGAAGAGACCATGAGATTTTCACAAAACCTGTAAGGGCTTCGAAAGGAGTGGCAAGTAAAAAGGAGTGGAAAGCAGGAAACACTTCTTTGCTATGAAAACCCATGGGACCTCAACTCCATGACTTGCACGAATAGGCATTAGGCTTATTTTTCCTATTACACAGCAGCTGCTCTGAACTAAGAAAGTCATCCTGTAGTAGATGATCACGAGTAAGGCATCCATATAATTTGAGTTTAGAATACCTTTCCATCCATTACCAGCTTTAACCTTGAAAGATGGTAATACAGAACAGATATGATAAGCAAGGTTCCTTGACAATGTCAGATGAAAATAAGAACTAAATTGAACAAGAAAAACAAGCAGAAATTTCTACAAATACAAGTTAAACTTTTTTTAAAAATTAAACTATTCCTTTTAAAATGTTCTGTATTTGGTTTATTACAAATACATCCTTAAATCCTGCAAGAAAAACACATATATCAGGATAGGGTAGAGCTGCTGTAGTAAACCACATCCATGCACAGTGGGCATAATTTCTTCATTTAAGACACAAAGCAGGAGAACCTCTCTCCAAACCTTAAACACATTATATATGTTTACAACATATTTATATATTTTACATTTAGTCTTTTTCACACGTGCTTCCACCCTCCTTTTCCTATAGCATTACTGAAGGGCTCATTTTGTAGAAGCAATGTGATTTTTCTTAGGTTAAGGACACTTAGAAATAGCTCTGCCCATTGAACTTGATCTCTGAGATCCAGGTGTATCTGAGTCCACAGTGTTTCATTTGCTTGTTTATCCTTCTAGAGTCTGAAAGAAGACATGAAGTATTTACTGAGATCAAGAAGTTTTTCATCTCACTGCTACAAAATCCACATTGTTCAGTTTGGATAAATTCTTAATATCTTATTCCAGAAAATAACCGTAGTTAAATGAAAAAATACAAAATACCACCTCATGTGTGAGGTGGTTGTATTTTCCATGAACAAAACCATATTAAGGGAATGCCGCTCTCCTCATCCCACAAGGCGATATTGTTCCACTATTTTTTTTTTTGGCATATAAAACGTCTACAAATCCTGAGCTATGGGTCATTCATTTAAGAGCTGGACTTGATGATCCTTGAGGGTCCCTTCCAGTTCAGAGTACTCTGTGATCTCAAAAAACCATCAAATGTAAGCAGTTACGAGGTAAAGTAATTTTTCTTTTTTTTTAACTTCAAACTGTACTGATCAGAAGTGGCAAAACGCTGCATATTTTGAATCAAAGATGCTTCATTACACTATGTTAAGGTAACTTAGAGATTTTACAGAATACTAATACTTCTGAAAGCCCTAAAATACATCTAAAATCCAGTATTAATTTATTCAAAATTTATTTCTATGAGTATTTTTCTCAAAAACATTGCTTTAAATAGCTAGGTTTATAAAGAACTACCCAGCAGCATTTGTCAAATTCTTTCCTCCTTTATTTAGAATACTTTCTACTGAACTAGTTAGGATTTAGCCCTACCCATCATGTAGGAGAGTCGTATAATGATCCCTTTATACTCATTAACTACCATTTTAATGAGCTATTACTACCTCGGGACTCAGAAGACCTCAGGGAGGTTGTAACATGCCACTACCTATATAGTAATTCACTGCTGAGTTAGTACATAGCCTCCTTGAAAGAATATAGGAATGCCCTCCATCACTCTCTTCAGTTCAGATGCCAGCATCAGCAAAAATTCTGCATGTAAGACACATCCCAGCCTAAAACTTCAAAAGCATCTCAGTTAAATTCCAATAAGCTTAACAAATTACTATTACTATAGCCCACCACGCTGATAAATGTTAGCACTCTCCCAGCAAAACAAGCTGAAAGCATGAGCATTGTCTGATCACTGCAGCTCCCAGTTTGATGGCATAAAATATCGCAAATCTGATCAAGGGCCAGGGTAGGAGGCAGGGGACACTATCATCCCAAAAGGCTATTGGCAAAATCTGCCAGAATCGGTATGAGTTGTAAATTAGGCAACTGATGTCCAAAGGTACACGGATAAAGAAATCAAGTTTAGCATTTGAAACCATCAATTAAAATTCACACAGAAAATAATTTATAAGCAACTGAAACTCAAATATTGTTAAAATTGGAAAACCGTGGACATATTTTAAAAGGCACATATATGCAATGACTTATGATGGAACTGACTTGAAGATAGCCTTTCCCATTCAGTAGCCATTTTGTATGGAAAACTGGTATTATGGTCTCTAAAAATGCTTATCTGACATTATTTCTAGTGAGAATGAGCCAAATAATCCTTAAGGAAGATAATTACCTCTCAAGATTTATGGCAGCTGTGGGTAGATACTGTTACACACAGTGGCATGCTGTTCCCTGAATTGCCCTCTGTGTTCTTTAAATCAAAATGTTTTAACTGAACCACACAGGCCCAAGCAAGGGGCAGAAAGATCACTTCCCTGCTTTTAATAAAGCCACTCCCTGCAAGCAGTTACTGCTCCTCTCTTCCAGTACCGTGGAGGCACCTTTTGCATCAGGGAAGGAGGGGGTAATTCATGCCAAACTGCCGCCTCTCTTGGCCTGCAAGAACTGCAAGAGCAGAAAACAGACTACCCAAACTAGGAGACCCTCACCACAGGGCATTCTGCTACAGAAGCAGCATAGGGAGCAGCTCGTAGGCACAGAATGTGCCGACCTTCTACTCTCCCAGCAGTAAGTATCCACAGGAAGGCTGGAGCTGAACCAGACACTCTGAAACACAGACAAGTCTAAAAGAGACAAAGCACAGGTCTGCACAAGGAAGAGAAGCAGAGAAGATGAGTGTGAAGGAAACAGTTCTAATCTACTTCAAGTGTTCTTCAGTTAGCTGAATGCAACACCTAACAGCCTCACTACTACAAAAGGCAGTGGCTATCAACCACATATATGTGCCTGCTTCTCTCCTCATACATAAAAATAATTCAGCAAATCAAGTCTTTTGTGCTTGTAAACTAGATAGCCCATCACTACCCTCAGAGCATTGAGAAAGGCACAGTCATAGCCCTTACCTAATACTCTCCCTGAAGTCATGACTTAAACAGATTGGGAAACGCTCCCTGCTCCTGAGAGAGAAACAAGTTAAGGGGCAAATGTAAGGTCAGTTTTTCAGCCACTGATACTAAAAGGCAGCAGTTGTATGGATTGTATTTGCTTCCCATCACGTGTCGCTCACCCAGAGAGACCTGTCTTCAAGTCATAAAAGCTAAGTTGAAACTGAACTACTAACAAAATCTCTTGCTTCCTCCATCTCCATTTCCATTTCTCCACCATCATAAGCCGAAGCAACAGGTAAGAGGAATTTTCTTTTGGCACCTGTATTTTAAGGACACCTCCTCAGTCTAGAAGGATTACTGAGCAGAAAAGAGAAAAATAGCCAACTGCAGGAACTACAAAGTTGGGCAAGCAGAGCTGGTAGCAAGACAAACACTGCAAAAGGCAAAAAAACCTCCAAAATAAAGAGAAGTACGCTTTTTTCTATGCCTGTGGAAAAGAAGAATCAGCAGTTGAGTGAGCAGCAATAAAAACTTGGCACAGGTTACATCCCATTAACTGTGCTACCAGAAATCTGCTTCAGCCAACTGACTGCAGAAGATAGTGGCTACTACCAATTCATTACTTGCCTCTCAACATGGGATTACAGGATTATCAGCATCAAAGATAACAGTGAAAGTTGGGAGATAAAACTGAGGTCCTGCTGCCTCAAGTAGAAACACTGGCAAACGTAGACTATTTCAAATGCGTAAGATAAGATTTAAATGAAGCAAGGATAAATCCTAACATGGGTTCTCATCCAAGTTTTCAAGTTATAAAGTCAAGACTAAAAGAAAAATCAACATACAAGCAACAATATAATTAGTAGGTAAGTTTTCACAGAGGTGGAGAGGAAAGGACTGAGACTGCAAGTCCAGAAGCTACTACTACATTCTGTTACTGACAATCCTGCAAGTAGCAATAATATACCAAAACTGCATTTCCCTCTGTATCATAACCTCAGCCATGGAATCTAATCCATGGAGAGTTTTTTCCCATCAGATGCAATTTCTTCTTCTCATAACTGGACTTTTTTGGAAGGAAGAAAACCCAAACACAAAACCGTGGTGGTAGAAATACTGCACATCTAGTTCTGAAAAAATTAGTCACAGTAAGTACCACTGGACAGCATAACAGTAATATTTACTTCAGGGTGAAGAAACCAGGAAAGAGGAAGAAAGAACTAAAATTCATGTTTCCTCATCTAGCTCCCCTCTTTCAATTAGTACACAAAAACCCTGAGCCACTTTTAAGCAGATGCCAGCAGTAGAAGCTGTATACCCTGTGGCAATGTCAACAAAGAGCAAATAGACCTAAAGGATAAAAATATTTGGTCAAGTTCTCTTTTTGTTCTTTGAATTAAGAGAAAGGGTGCAACTTTTTAAGTAGCAAGAGAAGGTATGGTTAAAAAATAGTGAGATTGTTAAAAGAAAATAGTTCCATTTTAATTTAATTCCACCTAAAATGTAAACTTACAGTTTAAAAATCAGGAGATAACGGAAATATGATAAAGATAATACAGGCTACAAATAATACTGAATGTTCTGAACAGGTAAAGGGGATTTGGGAAGAACTCAGTGATTCCCTGAAAAGGAACTACAATCTGTCGTTGTTACTCCTGCCACTCTGTCTTTACGCAACACACAGAAGATGACTGCTTACCCAGTGAGCAGCTATTCAGGATTTTTCTCCACGCCATTTATTCATGTGTGGCCTCATCTGCGTGTAGCTGCATGCTGTTCAAACATGTTTGGAAGCTGTGGTTATTTGTTTTGAAGCCCATCTCGATGGCATCAGAGTTCATCAATATTACTCCACATTGTAGTATCTTAAGAGACAAGCAGACGTTACTTGCCTTTTTTGATATATCATAAAATGAGGCACAGATTAAGGTAAAATCCTCCATAATCTCAGGTGCTAATTTTATCTCAGATATTATTTTTCCAAGCGCTTAGTACCAAACAACATTTCATACATTCAGGGCACAGACTTTAATCGACTTCAGCTGCAGCTGCAAACCCTCAGCATTTCTGCATATAAGCCCCTAGTATCTCAAATTATGCAACCAGAATTGCAGAGCACTCAAATCAATTAGTCACCACTTGGGAAAAGTTTCGTTTAAACGACTTGCCGAGCATCACATAGGAATTCTGTGGCAGAGAGAGGAACAGAATTCAATCCTCAAGGGCACTTTTCGTCTGACTAGCTTACCCATGAAACCATCTCCCCCCCGCCCCCCGCAATCTTCTCCCCCACTCTCTACATACCCTCAACATCTACAGGTTAAACAGTTTTTACAGACAACAGTCTCTTTCAATACATAAGCCTGAAGCTGCATTGGGGCCAGATCTCTCCCTGAGCCTGAATAAGTAAAGACCCTGTAGAATATAATGTAGTGAATTAAAAATCATCACAATGAACAAGCACAAAGAAACCAAATTAAGATTTGAGACATTCTGAAAACTGACATTCCCTAATTTTAGAGTATGCAGTACCAGAAATTTGTTACTAGCCTTTTAAAAGTGATATTAAGGTACAGGGCTGCTGTCTGTACAAAAAGACAGAGAAACAAGCAGATTCAGAAAGGAAAAAAAATTTGCATAACTAATGCAGACCTGCTTTAGAGTACTAAGTCACAAGCAGTGTTTTTCCCCCTCCCTTTAAATAAACCCCAGCTCTCTGAAGCATCATTTTGATTCTAACAGGCTCCGCTAAATTGCAGAACGATCTGGCTAGTTAACAACTTGCCTATTTCAAATTACAGATCTTAACACAAATAGAACATAAAATGGGTATTTCCTCAAAAGTGTAATGTTTCTGTGAGATGTGCAGTAGTACTGGTCTCTGCACAGAACTAAAAACCAGAATATGCTATATCATTGCAGAAGGGCTTGGAGAAATCAGTAAAGTAAATGCATCAATTAGGAAATGAAAGGAGACTGCGAGTATTTGAAGCAGATGAGCCCGGGCATAGACGGACAGGTCTGAAACACACAGTGTCTAGGCAACTGATGATTCTCTTACAGGAAAGTGTACTTTTTGTCTCAAAAGACCCAGAAGTATTTACCAAGCACTTTCTGCAAGGCTTATGTATTTTTATCACCTATGACAAAGCAGCCCAAGACCCAGCACCTTGCAAAATCTCTCAAGTATAATGAAAGTAATGAGATTCTAAAAATAATGGCAGCCACATGAGAAACTGGTAAAGTGTTTTAATAACTAATTCTCTTATGGTACAACAAAGTTCTTCCTTAATACTTCAACAGAAGCTCCGCTCCCTACATGAGAGGGTACTCCAGAAAAACAAATGGAGATATCTACTTTTAGAACACAAATAACTGCAACAATTTTTTAACCAAATGACTTGGAATCTTACTGAAATATAATTTGTGAGGGACATTTACAGAAGTTATAAATAATCCAGAACCGTTTTATTTATGGGAATGGCATTGTTAGCATTTATCAATACAAGACATACTTGCAATACTTTTTTATCACTTCTATCTCAATTTATAACATTAAGTGTAAAACATTTGACGAAGAGTTCAAAAGCTTTCTATATCCTGGAAGACAAATTCCATCAAGCTGAATAAACATGACTAATCCAAGCCTTTCTTAAAAAAACCTCCAAGACTCTAAGTATTGTAGTAATATTTTTGAAACAATATTTCATATATTTTACATTTGATGTAGTTTTCCTGCACTATATAAAAGAATAACTTAAAATATAGAACCATACTATCCCCAGATGGGACAATCAAAATTTGCATGCAACTAAACCAAGATCGTTTTAAATACTGAAATTCCAACAACACAAGTTTCCAGGAATCCTAGGACTCATGCATGTACACACACGGGAGTCAAATATGACTGCTGCCTAAATACTGATAGAATTATGCTCTCAAACTGACAGGTATGCTAAACTTTTATTCAATAATATTTACAGATCTCCACCCAGACTCACAGCTATAAACAGAAAAATTCTGCTTTCTTTACCAAAGGAGTCTGCAGAAATCTTAAGCTGGCTCTGAAATATAAGTGACTATCGAATAAGGGCACACAAACAAAAAACTTGCTGTTCACTGCATGAATAAGTTGCAACAGAAGTTCAAATTCTGAAAGGCTCTCTTATGGCAAAATAAAACAAAAATATGAAGAGTTAATTCTATGAGCAATTTTAAATTCTTCATATTTATTCTGCTCTCACTAAACACTTCAACAAGAAATGCTAATTATTACACAGTTTTCTATGATCAGTTTTATCACTTTCCTTTCTATTATTCTACAATTATAACAAAGCAAAATAGAATTGTTTAGAAGGTCTCTTCATTGAAGGGAAACTTTTGATTATTTTCAGTAACTCAGTAGTTTCAAATAGTGAATCTCCTCTATCACTATTAAAAACCAAATAAATGTGAAAAAGAACTCCACAATAGTCTTCAGTTCTGGCAAGGCATTCTGATTTATAAGTTAGAAAGTAAAGTATTGCCTACATAAAAGGAATGAATTCTTTGTTCAAAATACACACCAGAGTAAACACAGAAATATTCAAGGAAATTAACTCCATATATTGGTTGGTAATTTGTTCAATTTTATGCCTTTTCCAAGAACTGACTTGTTTCTTCTGCCCACTCAGGAAGTAACCATTTGGGATTTGCTCAGCAGTCAAGGATAAATAAAAATGCCATCAACAAACCTCAAGGTTTTAATGATAAAGTTAATATAAAGATATAACTAAGAGACAGTTTCAGGGCAAAAATTATCCCAAGTGTTAGCACAGTAAAAGAAAAAGGCCAGAGGATTTTTAAAAGATCAATATGAATTTGCTGACTTCCACAGAGATAAAACCTAGAAATTGAGACCTTTACTATTATCTGCAACTCTCTACCAGATAAGGAGAAATAAAAGTAACACATTGCATCTGGGGAATTGCTACTACTGCACTGATTAATATAGAAACTATTTAGCACAAACTAGTTACCCTCCAGGAAGCATGAGAGTTCCATTATACTCACAGCCTTTTTTTCCCCATTTTATAAAATGTGATTTCTTGCACACAATATTTAACAATTGTATGCAGTCATATAACATGCACCCCCGAATGAATAAGTTGCCCATCAGCTAGATAAGTTTATCTCTAGGATGGAAAAAACCTAAACAAACAAACCAGATTTTTTTTTTAAGTTACATTTGCTAAAATTCTTAACAATCACCTAGAAAAATAATATTTATTTTGCACAAATACATGTATTCCTCCCATATCTGATTTTTGGCACTTATGCTGTTCATCCTGGCAAGCAAAACACAGAAAGATTAATGCTAACTTCTTAAAACAGATTTCATGTTCCAAATGCTGTCATAATTTTCCTGTATCTTTCAAATTTTAGATTCCCCTAAATTGAACAGTAGCAGCTGGAAAAGCTTGCACCACCTTATCATAAAATTGTATTGCACCACAGTAGCTAGGATCTTCCAACGACATTAAATAAATGCAGCCATATCATGTAATGAACTAAAATTACATTGTTTTCTAACAAATCTTACTGAAAATAGCATTGACAAGAAACCCATTTCAATACTGTTTTATGCCACACAATGAACTAATGCCATAGATGAAATGCTATGGTCTCACAACGGCATTTCCAGCAAATGAGCCTCCACTGACTAAAACCATCATTCCAAATACTGCACTATCTTTGACTATCTTCTAACCTTTTCCTTCTACCACTAGACAGAATTTGTATTTGATACTTAATTGATAAGATAAACTTGGTTTTCGCCCAGTAAGTATGCTCTGGCTGCCATTACATTAAACCAGCACATCTATTCATCAACTCGAATTGCTTACACTAATACAAGGAATAATACTAATTACAAGGAATAATGTGTTTAAATGCTTTTTAAAACTAAGAATGGCATCTGAAACCAAAATAAATATTTGATAGCTCTGGCAATTTTCACTTATTTTCAATTGTGAGTTTATATAGTATTATTATAGAACTAGAATAATGCTGATAATGATTAAAATATTCAATAATTATGCAAACTTAAGAGTTTGCTTTTTGACATTCTCCTAAATTAGTAACAGGCTGCACACACAGAAGACTTAACAAACCAAGTTCTTTATTTAGTATCCAGTCAAAAATATAACTGCAAAGTACTAGCTATGTGTATTTTAACAAAAAAGTTCAGTCAAGTTGCATCTGCATGGATGTTTTTGATACTCATTCAAAATCACTTACATGTCAAAGACACTGCATGAAATTGAAACCTTTACTGATGCCAAGGTTTGACCCAGGATCCAAAATAAATCTGCGTGTACAGACCCTTGTACCTACACAAAGCACCAATTACTTCAAATAAGGTTTTGTCTGTGCGCTAGAGTCCACCCATGTGGAGCCAATTACTATGGCAGAGCCATTATATGGTTCATTTCCCCATACCAGCTTGGCAAGAGGTGTACATGGGTGTAGGAAGTGCAAAAGAACCTTCACTAATAAAGCGCCTCAAACACACATCCGTGCATTGTAATATTTAATGTTACAACAAACACTTCTTCACTTGGACTAGACCACGCACAACAGTAAATACTGCAGGGCAGTTTCCAGTCTGAACAGTATTTTTCAAATTTCTGGTTTGGCCACCAGTGAAATCCAACTAGCTTTTTTTTACAAAAGCTTGAATAATTATGTTGATCCTTCCTACATCACACATTTCTAACAATACCTGAGAATTCCTAAGAATGTTGAGAGGTTGTAGGATTTGAACAGGTGTGAAAAAAATGTCAGAATTGCATGTTCTTCGAGTAGTATGCTTATAATAGCTGAAGCACTGATATTATTTATTGATAATGTCTGGTATCATTCCAGGTCTAAATGGGAAAGTTGTTGTTAGAAATAATTATTATAAATAGGAGGAAACCATTTGAGTATAAACATCTCTCCCCCATTGAAAGTACTGAAGCTCCATCTAGAGGCTTTTCTCCATCTGCTGTCATTTGTGGTATATGTAATATCACCTAGAAATGTGAACAATATTAAATGTCAGAGGCTTCCTTTGTACCTCCTCTTTTGTTATTCATAATGGGTTCTTGCCCTGAACCTTTGCCCAGCAACACTAGCTCCTTCACTGCCATCAAGTGGTAAGAAACCCAAATTGACCTTAAAAATGTAAAATCTCAATCATCAGATTAAATGATCAGTATGGTAGAGAGATAACTATAATTACTGAATACTGAAAATCTTTACAGTTCTTCTCACTGAAGTTCTGATATATCTACTCCAGAGCACTACAGTGCCTCACACAAAATATTCAACACTGGTTTCAAATCTCTTTTCATAAACTTTATTTTTACTTCAAATTGCACAGAATAAAAATCTACATCCATATTCCCCAACGCTACATATAGAAAAAGAAAGGTATCACACCAAAAGAATTTTTAAGGAATAATATACGTAATGCTTAACACTTCAAAAATATTTAATTGGGCAATTAGGAGTAATTTCATAACATAATTAGAAGGAATGGCACAAACGTCTCCTCAGACTTTGCGTTGCCTATTGCCAGTATCTCAAAAGAAAGGGCAAAACAGCAGCTCATCTCTCCTGCAGTGTCTAATGCAGCAAGTATGCAGCTATGTCAGTCTCTTTGTGCTCCACAGCTGTAATCAACTGCAGACATTTGTTATGCCAGGAGAAGCCTTAATGCTCTACCATCACAAGTGACCTACTGGGAAACAAGCACACAACACATTAAAAAACTGGGAGGGTTTGTCTAGATCAACTAAATAGGAAGAAGAACTAACAAAGCAACAGCAGAATGGAGCCAGGCTGCAAGACCTTGATTATTTCAATTTCAACCCCTCAGTGACTTATGGTATAACTACTCCCATGGTTGTCCATCACTCCCTCATAGAGCCCTTTGAGTTACAGAAACCCCACAAGGTCTCCACCATGACCAGGAATAGACTAAAATAAAAAATAAATAAAAATGACTAAAATAAACCTCCTAGCACACACCCAGTGCCACAGCACTAAGAGCTTCTATGTGCTCCTGCATGCACACAATCTTGTTTCACCATTCTTTCTTTTCAGCTGTTATTCCAATTGGGTATTTTGCCCAGAGCAGAAGATAAAGTACAAAGACTTCTTGGTGTTGTCCTGTTAGAATAGTGACCAGCACATACAATGGAGCTTAGGAATTCAACTTCTGTTACAGGAAATTAAAAACAGAAAAGGGAATAGTGATCAAATTAAAACAAACAGGGAAAAAAAAACCCCGTTTCAATAGCAGAGATATTCTATGCCTTATCACTTCTTCATTGGTAAAGAAAGAATTACTGATCTATTTCTACCAAATCCTCTGTCCAACAGTCCACAGATTGAATCTGATCTGTGTAAGTACGGGGTGGCCACTTACCTACTTCTAACTCAGTAGAGTGAGCTTTGCTGGAAAGTAGGCTTACACAGCGCAGCCTACTAAAACTTTGCCACTGGAAAAGCAACCTCCAGACAGCCAAACTTTCCAGCTGGAAGAGGTCAGTCTGAAAGATCTGACTTCTGTGTTTGCTTGTCCCTGGAACCCAGCCTGCTCATCCAAAAACACTTTGTTTCTAGACCAGAAATTTTCAAACACAGTTGTAAAAAATCCTCCTTCAAAATAATAATTGATACAACACCTACATATTGAAATTTAGACCACATCGAGTATTTATTTGAGAATGACTTTAAAAAGCCACAAATAATAAAAGTATATATTGGGAAACTTAGGACAATTATTTCTTCCACAATGTTGGGAAAGAAGGGATAGAACTGATACTGGCAGGCAGGAGTAAAAATGGATCTTCAGAAATTACATGAAAAAAAGAGACTAAAAACTGAACAGAAATCAGTGAACTAGCAAAGACAAAAAACAAATAAATAAAAAAGCACCACCACCAACACCAAAGTACATGAGAATTAAAAAAAAATAGCAGGACTAAAAACTGGGAATACATATAGGGCAACTGTAACATGCAGCCTAAAGCCACACACAGCTTTAATATCAAGGCAACACTAAGTGCCTGTTGCTTGGCAATTCATCTCCAGGTCCAACTGAAAAGCCAAAACCAATTTTAGATAGCCATTTTAGTTATAGAATGCATAGGGATTAGACAAAGAGGGTGTTCCCGAAGTAACTGAAATGTAAGTTAACCAGGGTGCATGCAACCACTTTAGCTCCCGAGCTGAAAGGGCAGACTGAATTTATGATGAGCAGTGAAAGCCACAGTAAAATTTGATGGCAGCAGGAATACATTTAAAAACAAACCAACCAATAACACAATAAAGAGAAAAGATGACCTCAAAGATTAGGAGTGACAAACAGAAGACATTGGAGAATAAAAAGAAAGAAAAAAAACTTAGTTTTTCCTCCCAAACATGATTACATTTCGTTTGGGCTGATTGCAGATGTCTCAGAAGAATCGAACACACTGATAAGAAAAAGTAAGCAGAGAAAGCGTGCTTTAAAAGTTAGATATCCCTGTAAAGTATCCCTGATTGATAACTCTAGTTCTTAATGAGAGGTCAAAGAAAAAAAAAGGGAAATGGACTCAGGAGGCAAAGTACAGTATAACTCAAGCAGAACAGAGAGGATTGTCAGACTGTTCATTCTTTCAGCCTCTAAAAATTAGAGCAGGAAAAACACCAAAAAACAACTAGCACAGAAGCCATGGAAAACGTCATCAAAGAAGACAGAATAATTATTAGCTCCAGAACTGCACTGCAGAAGGTTCCTAGGACGTACTTACAAAGCTGTAACACTACTCGAGCATCACAACCAGCTCAGCAGTTCTCAGCTGCAGCCACAAGGGACCTCGGACACCGCCCTCATTAAAGAAGCACTCAGTACCGGCTGGGTGAAAAACAAAGCTTTAGGCATACCAAAGAACAAGAAACCATTTACCTAACTGTCTCATCCTCCATCATTATTCTAGGATTGACAGTTTGAAGAAAGGGATTTCATTTGGGGGCAAAAGGATGCAAAAAAGGAAAAAAAATCAAAACCAAACCACCAGGAAGTCCAGCAAGCTAATGGCAGCCAAAAATGTAAGCCTATTGCCAAATATTAATCTAGAAAACAAAGTCCTGGTAGGCAGGTCTAAAGAGATCTGCTGTGAAGTCTAGAGAGAAATTAAGAGACTGAAGGAAAAAAAAAGTCAGGACAGGTCATTTTGAGGTTTGCATTGTTTGCATCTTTTCTGGGTAAAGAATATAACAAAGCTCAACTAAAAAAAACAAGCAGGAAGCCTACAAGGAAGCATCATCTTCCTTTTTGGGACCACTGGTGTTATCCTAGTGGTAACCAGAAGGAAACCTGTCTTTGCTCTTCTCTTTCAAGATGGGACTATCACTGGGACTCTAGAAGAAAGGCTGCGGCCTACAAATTAAAGGTCAACTCACCCAAAGCATCGTCTGAACCAGGCTTTGTCAGAAAATGAGGCAGGCATTCATACTTTATCCAAATAAAACCACCAAGGCCCAACTTAAACAGAAACCAAAGGAGAGCATAATATGCAAGATGCAACTTTGAAATGTCATCAAAAGATTTGCAATGAATCTCTTGAAGATTAGCTCTCTTCCTTGGGCTATATTAGAAACTGCAGCACTTCTCATGCTTCAAAAGAAACAAAATTTTAGAACAAATATACCAGAGTACATGCAATAGTTCTTGCTAAAATCACCAATTCAATATTTATTCTTTAATACAGAAGACCTCAAGCCTGTTAGGCAATCAGCAAGAGTGACCACAAGATACTTCCCCGGAGTAACTTGCTATTCCAAGCACACACTGGCTCATTCTATTTTTCTGCTCTCCTTCCTCTTGCCAGTGTGTTGGGCCTCAGCAAAGTGCTATCCTGCACTGTGCACCAGTTTAACTAAGTGATAGATTTTACACTAGTATAGCTCATCTAGAGCATTTTTTCACCTCTTGCAATGATGTTTTTCCTTAACCAAGTCATTGCAAGACAGACCCTTGTGAAAACGAGTCCTGTTTTCAAGGTGCCTACTGCCAGTGTATGAATCTGTTCCTAACAAAGTTCAATAGATCCCAGAGCCCGAGCATTGGGCTGAGAGTCAGAACAGCATTTTCTAGACTGAAAAATTATCTCAAATACACTTAACATAGCCTAGCACAGGAATTAATATCTTGCATATTAATTCAGTCACACCAAAAAAAACTCCCAACAGTTAAGCAGGGAGGGAGGGGGAAAGATCTGTTAATTCCCACATTTCTCAACACACACTGGATTTTTTCATGTTCTGGAGTATCTGAGAGATCAGTCTTAATTTTTTAAGAGTCTTAATTAATTAAGACTCTTCCGGGAGTCTTAATTTTTCTTTTTACCACTACTTTAGGATTCATACCATCTCACCTTTAACTGGCAATACTGGTTTCACTGTATAACTGAACAAAAGACCAGATTTTTATCACGGCAGTTTGTTATTTTCCACCTTTGCCAACTTATACAAGATTCCATCTTTTTAGGCATTCTTACCTTCATGCCTAAAGCCATTAATAGATTGGAAGGGGGGGAGGAGGGAACACTGATCATTTTTTTGTGTGTGAATCTTTTTATCCATCCACCCCTTGCCAGTCAAGAGTCCAAGAGGAGCCTCTAGTTGAGCAAGCTACCCTTTAAGAACAGTCAAACAATCATCTTACTAAATTATCCTGTGAATCTCACATGCAGGTGAAGCATGGCAATGACTACAATATTTCCGGCTTGCAGCCAAACACCCTGAGACTCCACAAGCAACCCTGGTGTAAGCTGGGGGCGGGGCAGGTGTTTGGTTGTATAACAGCAAGATCTACACTTGCAGCTGCAATGGGAAATAGTTTGTATATTTGTCTTAGCTGAATTGCAAAATATTGAATACTTGATCAAGATACAATTCTATCTTGACTGAGAAATCAATTTCAGAAAGCAACCTAGTCCAGTACTGTCTTTCCTGGCCATAGTATCAATCCGATCGCATCTAACCAGCTGTCATCTAAGGCTCTCATATCTCATGACAGCAGACAGGATAACCAATACCCTGATAATAATGGGATACCATTAATTCAATGACAGTGTCTTTGAGTCAACCTGTTAGAAAAGACCCCAGAAGCTACAGGAATGCATCTTATATATTCCAGAAGTGAAGAAACTCACATTTTACAGTCTTCTGTTTCCTTTAGGTCAGAAATTTAAGATGATATGCCCCTGTTAACAGTTGTCTAAATACCAGTCATATTTTCTTTTACCAAAAAAGTATTTTTTGTGTTAAATATCTGAACTTAGATGAAGTCAAACACACAGAAGATAACTGAAAGAATGTTTCTTAGAAAGAAAACATGGATATCCATATTCAGTGTTAACTAGCATTTATTTTCACAAATACCTTTACAAGGGAAGTGAATATTCTGCAATGCAAAATGTCTTGTGCAAGAATGCTTTTTAAACAGAAGGTGTCCAAATTAACTTTTTAGACTTCAGATATTACAAAATGAATGCCAACAAATGTTTTGTACTGAGAATTTTAAAACAGCATGATTTACAATACGAAGTATAATATCAAGATCAAAGTTCTTTATTGCTAGGGCATGATTTTTAAATCAAGTGCGTTTCTCTCCAACTCCATCCCTTTTTATTGGAGAATGTGGTATTACCTAAACATTTTGGATTTAAATATAGTCCACTCAAACATACATCTTCAGAGACTGTGAGAATTAAATATTACAGTTTTACCTAAAAATCAAGATAAAGCTAACTATCTATTGCAATTTGCTGACACACTGAGACAAACTGCAGCCTTTAAGGAACAATCAATCACAGGTCCAACTGTTAATGGAATTCAAATCAGGAAGTATTTACCACCAACACCTCCGCTACAAAACTCTCCATCTGAAGTCTATACCCAGTACACTGTACCTACAGAACTTCTGTTCCCAGAAAACAGTCTGATTTCATCTTTCATTACCCCACACTTTTTTCTAGATACTGCCTCTTTGTATTCTCAAACTTGACTTCGCAGTGTATCATATCAGATACACAGATGCTAGCAAAGAGCACAGTCTACCCTAAAATCTCATCTCTTGATGATTGTCAAGGTGCATGCACAGCACAGAAGCAACGCATAGGATTAGAGATGGGGTTTAATTACCTTAAATAGGACCTAGAACTATGACTTTATTATGTCCCTGAACAATAAACAGATCAACTCTATTTAGAAGAAAAAGAAAATTGGTTATACAATAAAGAACTGTACTAAAACCTTGAAATTCAATACCTTCTATCTGATACAATTTTGAACTTTAGTATGTCCAATTAAAGCTTCTCCATTTCAAACAAGTTCCCTGCTACAAAATTTATCTCAGCAAGTCTCTACTTTTTAAAAACTTCTAGAAGTGAGGGTACTTCTTAAAACCTGTCATGTTTCTCCTCACAATGTCAACATCCAACAGAAAAAAAAAAATTTGAAGTTTTCACCGTGATTTATACAACAAACAACACAATACCAAGATCTTGCCTAAACCAGTAGGAATAAGCCAAAACATAGCAAGTAAGTGGTACCGTCAAAATTACAGTAACTGGATTAAAATAATCTTATTGTCTCCAAAACAATACATTTAAGTACATCACAGTAAGAACTTTGCCGCAGAATTAATAAATCCACAGATTTACTATGGTATAAAGGAACCATAAGTCGAAAAGGAGGGAGGGAGAGGGACAGGACACAAACCAACTCTGCTTAAGTCTTAACTCGAGTAGTAATATAAACCCAAGCCCTCCATCTTACTGCCTGAAAAGAGAACTATTGTCCATGACTGAGATGTTACAGAGTGGAGGCCAGTAACTAAAGCAAAGTGACCTTTAAAGAAGCAGGTGATATACTCCTGAACTCCCTAGGAATATCTCGTTTAAAAGCTTGGGTTCCTATGAAAATGTGCTTAATCGTTCATGTGTAGCAGTTTATCAAACAGGAAAAACCATGTAACAGCAGCTATTTTTCCTTCCTACGATAAATAACCACAATAGCAACATGGTGGATTTTTGTGCCAGTTCCATTTGAATTAATGGAATGTATAGCTAAAAAAATGTGTTGCCTACTTCTTTCCAGCACGTTACTGAGGACTTTTGTATTTGTCCAAGCAAACTAGAGTGGCAATTTATTTGATTTTCAAAACCCTTTTATTTCCTCAGATGTCATCAAAACCAGGATGCTAGAGTCTGCTTGATGACAAAACTATGAAAAGTTTCATTCAGGAATAAAGCTACAGCCATGTAATTTAATAATTAATTCACTTAATGAATCTTCCCTTTTGGAGATGTTCAAGAGATTCCCACACCAACATGTTCTTTGCAGGTCAAGAGAAGCTAATTTAACTTGAAATATATATTAGACATATTACCCCAAACAAACAAACTAGATGCTGAGAAGTCAGGGCCATGGCTTTCACATGAGACTGCTAAACGAAATTTATATACAAAGCTGCACACCTGCAGGTGAGGAAGGTAAGCCAGCACTGCAAAGAAAATGCCACCAGGGACCTGGCAATTTTGAAAAAGCTTGAAAAAGCGAGGTTCCATACCAAAGGCTATTAAAGAGACTTACTTAACACAAGATGGGAGGAAAAGGTCTTACAAACAGAAAATTAATGAACAGGATACAAAAAGCAAAGTCTAATGGCCAGTTTTCAGGGCAGAGAAGAAGCAGCTGAAAGGTCTCCTGCTGGGGGATTGGTGCTGGGACTAGCTTAATTCAGAATTTTCAAAGACAACCTGAAGAGCCAAGCATGTGGTGACACTAAATGTTTTGGGTAGGTACCAGACGCAAGCAAGGGAATACCAAATCATGTGATCTAGCAAAAAAGTGAGAGATGAGATTTAGTGTAGGTAAGACTGTTGTCTTAAACTACACCTTTCCTACACAGAGCTTGTAGCTGGCAATTATAAATCACTAAGTGATCCAAGACACACTGCTGACAGTCCTACAAATCCACTATACAGCACCAGACTGAAAGGTACCACCAGGAATGTACCTTTGAACATTGTTAATCAAAATCTGTGGCAGCTGAAAGGTACTGGGGCAAATGGACTGCAAAACACGGTTAGGTTCACATGCGCTCCCCAGTGACACCATCTATTGCCACTGGCTTTATTGCTTTTATTAAAGAAAAAAGTGCAAGGATAATACAGAAGTGCATAAATAATACAAAACAAGAGTAGAAACCAGACAGAGCACATTGACAGCATTCCTTGAAGGTATCCAAGTAGCTTATGGATGACATGAAGGGGTGCCCTAGCTGGAGACCAAGAAGACTATGGAATGGAAACAGGCCCTCACAGATATCAGGATGCATTGCTCAAGACAACACCAGACTACTATTAAACATCTGCAACCCAGACAAGGCAAGCATGTTTAGTACTCTCAAGTGCAAATAGCATTAAAAATCACGGAATTTTTTAACTGATACAACAGCTATCGTCCTTAAATCTAAGTTCATGACACAGAGGTCTGCACTTTCCCCAGAAAATTTGGGTGTCTACAGATCATACCTGTGTCTGGTAAGAAAGGTAAGTATAAGTGTATGAAAGGCTGAACTCATCATGATTGATGAAATTATTAAGTAAGTAACTCATTGATAGGTTAAGTCTCTATCTCTCCAGCAGACAATTAGTTTCATTTTTATTTCCTTTAAAACAAAACAAAAAATCCACACAGCTGCTTTCTAATTAGGCACCTAGTATTACTCAACCAGAAAATAGAAAGACCAAAAATATTTACTAAATGGAGTACTGGTGCACTCCAGCATGGGAACTCTGTACTATGTAAGTGAGAATGAAAGTCAGCTACAATTAATTTTCAAATACAGCACACAATTTATGTACAGAAGAGGTTTGTTCTTTCATCACTGTAAGCTGCAAAAGAAAAGCCAAACTGATTGGCCGATCCCCTCAATCTGTATTTCACCTATGGAAACTCTGTTCTCAACAGACACAATCCAACATTCAAATTCATTGTTTTGTTTTGAATGTTGCTGGCTTAGCTTGGAGTGTGGAAAAGCTACTGAAGTAGAAATAGAAAATTCTGAAGTAGAACAGAAACTACAAGCCACACGGGTTACAACAACACAGAAGAAATACTTTTTATTCAATAGACAGGTAGACTCAGGCTAGAAAACACGTTTATTTCAAGTTTTTAATTAACTGAAAGAAATGCATGAATTGAATAAGATTTTCAATATATCTTAATAGGAAATGGGAAGAGGCTTCCATATAGGATTACATTTTACAGACTTTTTTGTACTGTAACATTTTAGCAGCCACTGTTAGACACAACATCCAGTAAAGCAATTCATAATATGACTTAGACTGTCACAAAGTTAAATGGTAAAAAATCTCTTTTAGTCTCCTATCACAGTATCTATATCCTATAGAAGAACACTAGAGAAATCACTGAGTATGAAATGGTGATTACTAAATATGAAAGCTAACCTAAGTCTGTTTGACAAAACTGAATTAAAATTGATCAATTTGATAAAACTGATCTAGGCTAAATAAATAAAAACAATTTAATAAAGCATTGATCATACTAAAAAATAATTTGCAATATTTTTAGGGGTAGGTAAAAACAATCACTGCCCCTTAAAGGAGAAGCTTTTCACTCCAAATCAGTACAGTAAGGCTATTTCACAGCTTTCTCATGTTCTCATCAGCACTGAATGCTTCCTTCAACAAGCGAAAGTACTTTACAGTGTTGGAAACATCAGCATTTCATAATTACAGCCCATGTGGCAAGACCCCTCTAGTTCTTCCTTCTCTCTTCATAAAAGGATTGCAAAGTGATTTTATTTCTACAGCTCCTATGCATCATCTGGTTTCCTCGCAAATTTTCCAGATCAACACAGATAAGGATGAATTTCAGCTCTATCAGAGACTGCATATGAACTTTCTTCACTTCTCCTCCCACTGCTCATTTGACATCAGTAAGAACAGTTTGCAAGGCCTGCAACCAGGTAATTTAAGAAATCTGCACTTAAGAAGTCCTCAGATGAGAGACCAGGAATACACAATCCTGCTTTAAACTGGTACTGTTTGCATAACTGTAACATACACCACCCGTACAACACACTGCCACACAGCTGAGACTGTTTACAAATCACTTTTATACAGAGCTAGTAACATCCAAACAAGACTGACAAACAAACAATAAGCAAAGGAAACCCAGAAACCCCAAATCTCCTCACAATTTAGGGAAACCCAACAATTTTACACTGTAAGGAAAAAAAAAGAAGCAAACTTTCAACCTGCATAGCATCTAGCTAAGCAAAAACACAAAGACTAAGCAAATCAAAAGCAAAACTGCAGGTTTTCATACGCTGCATGGATTTTGTTAGCCCACTAGGATTCTGTGGAAAACCAAAACATTTCAGTTATTAAAATGAATAAAAGAAGGAAATTAATGGATATCAGACCCATTCTTAGAGACAAAAAACTCCCTTTGTTATCACTTATACTCTCATTCTTACTAGCTCAGCTGCGCAACAGCACCACAGACTCTTCGTTACCAGCTCTGCTGAGAGCACAAGAAGCATCAAACCAATTAAGGAACATCTTAGATGCTGAATTTTCATTTTATTTTTTAAATTTTACCACATTCTTCAAGTTAGAATAGCACCATAGTTACCTCCAAATACCTCCCTTAAAGCTACAGTTTTCTCTAGATCTGTTTAGAAAACCACGTTAATCTTAATTGTAAAATGACTGTAGATGGAGCATAAAAGCTTTATCATTCAACAGAATGAAATTAAGGCTGCCTCTAAGATTTTTTTTTTCTACACAGTTTTACAGACAAGCATGATGACTACAATCCACAGCAGTCAAGTAGTAAAAGGCCTGTTGGCAAGCTGTTTATGAAATTCCATGTTAGATGAACTATGTAGCTGCTTCAGATACCAACACAGGCACATACTTACAAATTCAGCAAAGGGGATGAATTTTGAACAAGCATAAAACATAGAGCCTTTAGTGAGCACCAAAGGCCACCAGCACAGGTTACCTACCCGTCTTCATTAAGAAACTGGTCAAACTTTTCAACGAATTACAAGTGTCCAGTGTATTCTATGACCATCTTCATGAGCTGTCAAAACCAGCTGTAGCAATGTTCCTGCCTCCTCCCTCTGGACTATCTCCTGTTAATGGGCCCATCAAGGCCTTGCCTCATAACTCACCATCCCATTGTGAGATGCTCCGCCCAGGGGGAAGGAGCCAAGCATTCTGACCTGGATATAGCCTGGGGTTTGGAATGGCCCAAGCAGCCTTTTCCACTGGATTGCCAGAGGAAGACCAGACCTTTCTACAGAATCACTGCTTCAACAGAACCATCACTCCAGGAGGACTGCAGCCACCATCTCATTGGGCTGCTACCAACCCCCTGACCATCAGGGGGTCAGGCTGTACTCTGACTCTGTCAGTGGGTTGATTTATCGTACTATTGCATTTATTTTATTTTTCCTATTAAATTGTATTTCTAACTTGGAAGTCTCTCTCTAATTTGCTTTCAAACTAGTACAACAGGCCAAACACAGAACTACTTGGAAAAAAAAACAGCTCATTTTTTATTTCTGCAATTTGAAAATCAAGCTATTATGGATACATCCTTAAAGGATTAGTGAAGCAAGAAGTATAGAGAGAGCTGAAACATTATTGCTGCTGCGGACAGAAAAAAAACCAAAACCAAACCAATTCAAGACTGCTTGTTTTATCCTTTTTACTGCACTTTGTATACTGTTAGTTCCCTTGGGTTCCCAAACATAGTAGTTTCCTATTGCTATATGTCCTTCTACACAGCAAGAAAGAAGAAAAAGATAACCTGAAAGAAATCAGGAAAGTATTATATGAATAACTTGTCAGGGAAAGTTAAGAGTAAGTGTTTCTAAAACTACTTATATTGGTAGATTCCAAAGCACTTTGGTGTCTTGAAAAAAGGAGACAACAATGAAAGGAAAAAAAAAATCTTGGACAACATCCAAGCAGCAATTTAATAGGTAACAATATAGAAAACCCATTTTTATGGAAAATACAAGCTTTACATGTCTAGATGTCTCAATCATTTTTATATGCAACAACAGTGAACAAAAAGTTATGGGCAAGGCACTTACAGAATAGAATACATTATGTATCAGCAGTTTACCTGTATGTTCAGCAATTTTTAAAAAATCCCAAAACACACCATGTGCCAGTAAGGACACAATAAAGGAGGCTCTCACACCTGCTAGGTTCAGCAGAAAAGAGGGAAAAGAGAGACTTTATTTACCTTTATCATACTTTATAGGATTTTCAATTTCACAAGGGATTGGAGGACATGTCACTTCCTCCTCAATCCCACTGGAGAAAAAGGATGTTCATCAAACTTTCTGTTATCACAAAAGGAATGAAAAACAGAAAAGACGGTTAAGTAAACGTTGGCTATTGTTTACATGAAACTGTGTGAAAATTCTCTGACTCCAAGGTTATAACAGAAGGCTTAGCAAAAAACAGGACAACACAGAAACCTGTACCCTGCACCACCCCCAGTTACAAATGCTGCGATTATTAGCACTGCCCTATGGCGACTCATACAAGCAATTAACTACTCAAAATTGAAACAACTTTGCTCTGTAGGATCCAAGTGGATACTCAACTATGACTTCACACAATCTTAATAAATTACATCGTTTTGGAAAAGCAGTTTCCAGAACTGCTGGAAATCTTGGTTCCATGTAAGTTCCATTGTAAAAATGTAATGTTCCATTGCTGAAAATCTCAGTTCCATTGTAAGTAACAGATTCAGAGAGGAAGTTTTAAATCATAAAGGGATGCAGAATTGTGTCAGGGTAACATACTGAGAAAAAACACACAATTACTTTTACGGAATGAACTGACATTACAGCTAAAGCCACCAGAAACAAAACTAGATTTTTCTAATGCTATTTTTGTTTGAACCAGTGCAATGGACTATTCCTGCCTCAATGTTGACACCATATTCATGGCCTTAAAAGAAATAGTTTCAGGAATTACTAAAATCCCTCAGTATCCAAATAAAGGTCTGCTACTACTATCACCCAGTTGTGTATTATGAAAGTTAATTATTTTTGAAAGCTTGGAGCAAGAGAATTGAAATATTTAATCTTTCCAACTGAGCACTCTGATGTTGCAATTGACAGTGCATTGAAATCTAATGCCTTCAATTTAGATCTTCTTAATATATACTTTGAACAAGTAGAAAGCAATCACAAAACAGGCTGAGACCATTAGACTTGATGTTTAATCACTAGCTGAACAACTCTGCTTTGTCAGAAATGAGTGAGACACCAAGGTGCTACACGGCTCCACGTCATTTCACAGCGTAACACCTTTGAAGGTCACAGCAAATATCTTATTTGCCATGCAAGACAAAATAATCTTACAAAACAAAACAAAAATAGCTTACACCTTGTAGTTTTTACGCAATCACCTGAAAAAGTGATGTTATAATTGCATGCAAGTGAAGTTTTGTCTCACTTGATCAAATACTTCCACAGCTTGGAAGACTGAAGCACTATCATCAACCCAGATTTTCACTAAAACATTTGCAGATGATGCACGCTCCATGATTTTAGCAACACTGCACCCACATACATTAACCTTAAAAAGCAGCAGGGAGGAGAACAGTCTGAAGTGTTAGAAGAGCAACCAAAATATGTCTGCGGAGTACGATCCAGTTTGTCACTGGGAAGAACAAACAAACTGCTGAGTTTCTGGGCTACCTCTCCTCATTTCCCCCCTTCCTTACTTTCATTATGTGCACCTTGCCTGCCAGGACAGAACCTCACGGGCATAGGTAGGCTGTTCCTGATGAGGATTTAAGAGTATTCCTTGGACAGATTCACGAGGGAGAGCTGTTTCTTCCCACTCGAGGGGACCAATCTATGTACTCGAAGTTCTCCAGAAGTTCTATAGGAAGAATGGTTTCATCTAGATTTTTTTCCTGGACAATAACCGGTTCAATGCCAGAACTATGGCAGTGCCAGACGAGACAACACTAACAATTTCCAAGATCGCCATTATTTCTGAAAAATAGGTTACTAAATATACATCCAAGAACTTTACTTACGTAACATACAAATTCACAATTCTTGAACTGTGGTGATGTATGCATTGCATGCCACAAGTCAATGCACTGCATAAAACAGACCATGTAGAAACATCTTACTGAGAATCTTCTTCCATCTCCAGTAACACTTGATAATACCATAAAAGCCACACAGTTTGTTGTGGTGTTCGTTCCTGTTCTTACAGGCCAAGAGGTAAAACTCAGCGTCAGTCACATACTAGAAACTATAGTCTTAAAGGTGCAGCAACCTCATATTTTTAATGCAGACCAGGAGTGCATGTGTAAACCAAACCTCTTTATTGTACCTAATGACTGCACATCATGAAGCAGTCCTGGAGTGGATGAACAGGATTCCTTTTGGAGAGAACTGAATTGTAAGATGTGAAACCAAGAGTGCAAACAGCATGTTTCAACACAAACAGGCATTGAGTCCATGCAGCCAGCCTGGAATTAGTTCAACAAGAAAAAAAAAAAAAATCCCTGAAATGCAAACAGTATGGACATCAATTCCGCAGCATCAAACATTGCATTCTACAGACATAACCCTGTCAGATCCTGCTACTTGACAGTACACAACAGCTCATCTGTTCCAGTGTTCTGAAAGAAGCCTATTAGCCCAACACATCCAACTCATCTGGAGAGGTTGTGGTTTCCCACAGCTGTAGAAAGCCAACTTCTTGGTTTTTGTGTCTTGCACTTTCTTGGAGTGGTTAACATACCAATGTCTCACAGGCTGTCAGACCAAAATTAGGTTCTCTACACGCAGTTCTGACTTTGTGCTGCAGCATCATGTAGCAAATCCATCATCTTGCAATGGATATAATGCTCTTAGTTCTCTACAGTAAAGCCACACAAACAGATTAGAGCCTGGTTCACTAAAAATCTCATGTGCCACAAGAAAGGCAGAAATCAATACTGAAGAAAATATCCCTCTCAACGTTTTTTAGATTTTATATTTATCCACCATGTTGGCCAGCAAGTCCTACTTGTGTTACTTCTCCCTCAGGAACCTGAGCTCCCAGGGCCTCTTCCACTACCTCACAGAGAACCTTTCTGTGTTTGTTTCCCTACACTGCACAGGCCTAGCAGAACTTTCAACACCAACCCCTTCCCTTATCTGATTACCAGTGGAAGCCAAAGCCTTGTGTAGACCTTCCTTGGTCCTAAGTGACACATGACACAGGGCTCCACACAGCTCAATTCCAGCAATACAGCTCACGCACTCTTAATACATCTTCACAACCGTTACCTACAAATTTCTTGATTACAAAGTTTCAAAGGACACTTGGAGGCTTGTACTGTCTTCCCAGCTGCAAGCCAAAAAAAGTGGAGGAACAGATAATTCCCTTGAAGCCCTATTAACAAGTTATAATCAAAAGCATATTTTGGGAAGGAGATCCACAGGTTCAGCTGATGCCAGGTTGATTCTTTCAAAGCGTATCATATTCAGGCAGGTATCAACTATTGAAAGATGAAAGAGATGATAAAATTAACTTGACCCATTCATTTGTCCACCATACAAGCTTGTAGTTCCTCAGATCTTCCCGGAATTTTTCAAAAAAGTTAACATCACATTTCTATGTCTCATTCTCAGGTAACAGGTCATCATATTACTGAATCTGCACAGCCTCTGGTTTAATTCTGCTGCTTCATCTGAGTTTTTAGATGAATACTATTTGGTCCTGATTCCCTCATAGCTTTGAAACTGGCTATATTGAAGTGATTACTGTAATGATTATTACATCAGATTTGCCAAGACTTTATGATTCCATTTTCTTCAGTAACCACTTGAAAACGGGAAAATGCAACCTTTTCTCAAGCCAAAGGTTATGTCCCTATTCTGCTAGGTCAAACTTCTTGAGAACAGCTATATTTTAAATGAGCCATTTAAGTTAATCACATCATCAATTTAAGAACCACCAAAGAAAGGGAAAGTAGAGCAATTCCCACACTGGTCAGAATAGCAATAGTAACAACATAACAATGCAGACTTCCTCTTATGCTATGATACTATTAGATCTGATTAAAAAACCAAATAAATAGATTGTGTCCTTGTATGAAAATCAGATACTTCTTAATCTAAGTGCTCAACCCTTACACTTGGTGGTTGGGCAAGAAGGGACCTTCCAACCTCAACCATTCCATGAGCATTTGTAGATTGCTCAGCCAATCCCTCTTTGGAGTCAGGAACGAAGGTCAGTTATTTAACAGCCAAGACAGCCACAATCTTACTCTTTCTTTGTCATTCCACATTCGAAACCACAACAAAAATCACTTCCCTTACATCATCCTCAATCTTTGCCATTGATATTAGAAAATAGTACAGCAGCTCAAACCTTACACCTTACCAGAGCTGGATGAGTTATGTGACAGGGCCAGGAGGCTTCCACAAGGCCCTCAAAATGACAAAACACAAAATCCATACTCCTGCAAGCATAGAGAAGCAACAAAACAAAAACCCACTCATTTCTATCCAACTTGAGTGAAAAAATCCACATGCCAGAGGCCTCACCAAAGCATGTTTGAGAGCTACAGCACTTCCCACAATGCCTTCTGCACCTTGTCAGTTGAGGTCAACATCAGCTTCTGACATCGTGTATGAGTTCAACAATCAGTGTCACAATTCTCCCATCAAAACCTAAGCTGCTTTAATGCCTTAAGGAAGAATTGGAGTCATTCCCTATATTTTTTCAAAACACAAGATGACATGTTTAAAAGAAATCTGGCAGCCCTGATGCACTACTGTTAACAAACACAGCTGAGCATCCGTATATCAGATGTAGAAGTTACATCCTGCATAATGGAGAAGTACTCCCTCTCCCATAAGTACATTATTATCAGGATGTGATACAAGGCAGTGAAATAGGAATGGGTGGGGGGAAAAGCAAGCTTTGATGAGTGAAAGATAATTAAACAGTCCAAAGGTGTGGCCATAAAGGCTATTGTCACACATACTGTCAACTCCTGTTAACAAGAAAACCACCTGAACACAGGGCAGGAAACCCTACTGAAAGAACCTGTAAATCCATACAGCATTTTCCAATCTTACAAATTCCTACTGAAGCTCAACTTGCAACACTGCATACTGTATTACTGCACTCACAGGTCTATTCTGCTGCATGTGTAAAGTATCTAACATTATGTACACTTCCAGTCTTGGCTATAATGACACGATGAGTGACTGCTTTAAACAAAAGTACACTTTAAACAAAAAAAACTTGGTTTCCTTTGTGTTGCACTTCCACCAACTTTTTCCTTGCTCCCACACCACAAGTGATATAAGTTTTCTGTTATGATTAGGAGCAGAAATGTGAACTAGCAGAATATTTGCTTGCTAAAATTAACATATTTTGCTAAACATACAGGGTAAGGTACAGATTCAGCCCTAGAAAAAAGGATTGTGGAAGATGTTAACAAAGAGTTACATACCAGACCTGAACATCACTAACAGAAACAAAGTTTTGCATTCCTACATTATCTAACACTAAAATTGTCTTTGAAAATTAACATCTAGATTTTTAGGGTCTTGAAAATGAAACATGAATAGCAGTGCTTGCTGTGTTGCATAGATTATGGTATTCCATAGTATTTAACACTGGATGCTTAAGAAGGATGGAAGAATAAAAAGAGATAAAACAGAGTCAGAACAACCACAGGCAGTAGTTTCCAAAACTGAACCCTTAGATATTGCAGGCATCTTCCCTCTCTTTTTAGACATAGCCTTAATAAAATGCACCTGAAAATACAGTCATTATTCTCAAAATCTACAAGAACTACATCAGAATAAACTTCAAGGTTGGCAGGGAAGCCATTTAAATAGGATTACTCACCAGAATATAGCACTGGAGAGAAGGTACTAGGGGTATGGAATGTACTAGGAGACAGACAAAGAACAAAATGTCTTTTGGGGACTCTGGGCGAAGTAACAGATTATAAAGAATGTGTATTTCATTACTGAGGAGAAGAACACCGACTGGAAGAAAGTTAGGAAGATTGTTAAGATGCATGTAGAGACACTGAGCAAGGTCACACACAGAGCAGAGCATCTAGAAATAAGGGAGAGCATCACATGGGAGCCCGGATAAGGGATACAAGTTGAAGATGCCAAGTGCCAGCAAAACCAGCAACCACATCTAAGATGTACACAAGAACCATGGGATAAAAGTACTCCTTCCTAACAGGAGTTCCCGTCTTGACTACACTGCCATGAAAAATTAACTGAAGGTGCATAATAAACTCTTTAAGATAATCTTAGGTGTTACTTATCAAGAAGTGAAAACCTCGCACAATAACCAAGATACATGGAAAGTAAACAAATACAACAATCTACAAGCCATTTACACAGCAAAGGGTCACAGTCTACCACATGGCATGAGTGAGAGAAAATATGAGCGGCAACACATGGTGATGCAGAGTCTTCAGAAGATAAGGAACCAGTAGCTAGGCAGAATGAGGGGAAGGTGAGAAACTGCCATACTGACGATACGAATGGGAAGTGTGAAAAGCCCAGAAGCTACTTTTGTCTGGCTGTAGATGCATTTGGAGAAAATGAGATATATTCAGAAGAGCAACAGGCAGTAGAAACACACAAAGGTACAATGGGAGAGGGAGGGCTGATTTATGGCGGGGCAGGAAGGAGAAGCAACAGAGCAGTACCTGAAGCAGAGCAGAGCCCCCGAAGTGGGAGAGGAGAGGCTGGAAAGGGACAGACGCGTTGCCCCGAGCCTCCGGAGCCGGGGCCCGGGGGGCCAGGGCAGGAGGAGGGTGACAGCGCAAGGCGAGAGGGCGAGAGGCCGGCGAGGGGAGCCGGGCAGCTGTGCTGGGGGTCAGGGGCGGCGGCGACCGACGGGGCCCGCGGGCCGGGGCAGGGGACCGTCGAGGGCGGGCTCCGTCCCTCGCTCACCTGCTGCACCCCCAGAAAGTCGTAGAAGTTCCGCGGCACCTCCTCCACCAGGTCGAAGAGCTCTAGGTCGCCGCTGTCCCAGGCGCGGACGCGGGGCGCAAGCAGCGCCAGCAGCGCCAGGAGCGGTAGCAGCCGAGGGCGCGGCGCGGGCCGCGAGCGAGCCATGACCCCCGCCTGCGGTGGCGGCACCGGAGAGGTGGCGCAGCAGGAACGTGCCCGGCAGGCTCCGCAGAGGCCGCGCTCGCCGCGGTGGCCGCTCCGCACTGAGGGGACGCGCGTGGCCCGACCCGGCCCCGGCAGCAGCGGTCCCACGGCGGGGGAGGGGTGGGGGGAGCGCTCTCCGCCCGGCCAATCGCAGCCTCCGCTGGTCGTGACGTCACGCGTCCCGGCAACCGCCGGCGCTCGCGCAGTGCAGAGGCCGGGGGGGAAGGGTGCGAGCGGCTCTTGGCGCGAGCTCTGTGCGCGCGGACGCCCCGCCCCGCCCTTCCCCCGCTCCCGCGGGCTTTCCGCCGGGGGCGCCGGCGCCGTGGCGCTGCGCGGGCACGGGGACACGGGGACACGGGGACACGGGGACACGGGGACACGGGGACACGGGGCTCCGCGTCCCTCGCGGCTGCCGCGGGGGCCGTGGAACCCCGGTGGCTGCGGGGCCAGCGGTGCCCTCGGGGCCCCCGCGCGCTAAATCGTCTTTCGATTTTCTGTCTTTATTAGCTCCTTAAGGGCGGGTTTGATTCCTGTAACCTGTTTTACCTTAAAATCATTCCACCCTGTTGTCAGTATCAACCCGATTTTTAAGGTGTTTTCCTTTCGTTCTTTCCTTGCTTAAATTAATGAGAAATGTTTCACGTGGGACGCTAGATGAGAAATTAGATGGAAGCTTAATGGCTGAACAATATAAATTAGCAGCATTAAATCACTTTTCTCTGGCACGGGCAGACTCTTTGGCACACCCCATCTGTTTTGTCTCTCTCGAAACTAGGCCTGGTTAATAACTCACTATGGGAATCTGTTTTAGAAAAGACAGATTCACTCATCCAAAAAATAGTCATGAACTAAATTTTTTAAAATAGGGTTTGCAATTAAAGAAAAAAAGTCCCAAATGCCAATGTTATCTGCACCTGAATTCACCTAAGAGGAGCTAGGCACCATTTACAGAATCACTGTACAGTAGAGCGCTTCCTTGGATACTCCATGGGAATAACAAAATGTGTCTTTAAAATACACTGTTTAATTCAGAGTAAGGACTTGAACCAACATAACCATTATCAATTTTCCAACTCATAAAGTATAGAGTAGTCTTAGGTATTCTCTACTATTGAAACTGTTCCCTTTTGTATAAACTATTTAAATATTAATTAGATTGATATTTAAACTCATGTTTCCATATCCCATATGCATGCCCACTGGGCTTTTAGGATCACAATTCTGCCTCCGGCTCTGCTTTCTGAAAAGACTCCTAAACCCATTTGCCAGGAAATTATAATTTAGCCAACAGTGTCTTATGTAGACCCTTTTAATTTACCCTTCACAAAAAGATGCCCTTAACTGTTCATTCTGATAATCTTAAAAAGCTTTCTCCCACTTGATCTCAGAGCCAAAAAAAAAATCCTTTTCTAGAGAGTGACAAAGTAAGGAGAAAGTCATGGGCTAGTTAATTTATCACTGCTTTGTTTGGCTGGAGTAACTGAACCTGGTATAGATCAGTTTCTTCCCACATCCTTACTTTGTTGATCTGTTCTGTTTTGCACGCCAGAATCCATAGTATAAATTTGTTGCCCAATATAGTTACATTATCCTTCCTTTCAAGTTTCGAGCTTTATTGCACAAAAATACCAGCTTTGATTTCAAAACGTTACCTACTCATAAGGTTGTAGAACAAAGTTTAGAGATGCAAAGTATACTCAGAAACCAGGGCTAAATAAAGAGTTCAATAAGGTAGCATTATTTTTAAACCTGGTGGAAGATTTTTTAAAATGTGGGATTAGTGATCTTTCATTTCCCTTAATAAATACTTCCAAATTCTCCTTTCCTTCTGACTTGTTCTGTATTTTCTGTATCTACTTCCTCTTGCCTCATCAGCTTCTAAGCCTCCTTAGTCAAGCTGATCTAGTGCAATGATCAACCTTTAAGAGAAGCATTTGTTATTTTGATCTTATTTTTCACCATTTGGAATTTGTTATGGAAAATTGCTTCTTTCAAAACCCACCTCTGGCTGCGCTTGCTGAAACTGTTAAAAAAGCCTTCCAAAAACCTGATAAAAATAGGTCACTTACTCCATTCTACTGAGACCAGGGAAACCTGTCCTAACACTGATCACAAATTGCAGGTGGCTTGTGGCACCAATCCTTCTGAGAACACAGCTATTTTGAAAGAAATGCCTCAGAATTCTTCAGATAAATTATTGCTTCTTTTAGTCAAGAGGAATGTGAATTTGGAAAGAATAATAGGAGAAAAAAATGCACTAATGTTAATGGGATTATGATTATCTAAAATACATATTTAAGAGTCTTACATTTAAGTCAGCATAGTTAAATTATTCCAATTGGTTTTAACAATGTGAGAAATTTGAAACTCATTTTTATTCTGCTCCTTAAACCACTGGAACAGAAGGCCTAATACTGCATGGAACATTCCCAAAAGGGATTTTTAAAAAATTCTAGACTGTAAGATTAGTTTAAATGTTTTCATTAAAATTGTTCTGTACTCCAAGCATAAATACTGAAATTTTGGGAAGAAAATGCTGAAAATGCTATTAAAATGCTCTAAGCACCTCCATAATAATGATGTCTCCTCCTTCTTCAGTTTTCTTCTTTAAAGTCATGAGAGTGAGTCATGAAGAGTACTTCCCCCTTCTCCAGCACTTCAGTTAATCCAAGTCACATTAGGTTTCCCCAGTATAAAATAAATCAGTTAAATTACAAGTCAGTTCTCTCTCTTGGCTTCAGAGAAATACTTAAAATATAAAACAAATATAATCAAATTCAGCAATGCTTGGCCTCGCTATGAGCCTGCAACTATACGTGAGACATCACGGGCTGGTGAGTTGGGAGACTGGTGATGACAAATCTCACTACTGCAAACTCTGACACTAAGGTAGAGGGGAAGGTAGAGGATTACACATGGTTTTTTCATCATTGTCTAAAATTACTCCTGCTGGGAGGTATTAGTATTTTTTCCTGTGATTCAGCCATGACATTTAAATTGCTAGAGGATCAGAGAACAGATTTTAGTCCTGTATGTAGTCTCTGCAGCTAGGCAGCTTCTTTAACTTAAGAATATAGAGAGCTATGAAGGCAAGGATGGCATTTCCTTTCTGTGCCCCTGCACACGCAGACAAGTGTCACTGAAACAGGTCCACTTGGTCATGAAGCTCTACAAAGCGTAAGGGAAAGAAGCATATACAGAAATAATTTGTTTAAATAAATCTCTGTTCTGACACTAATTGACAGTAGCACCCAAGACCCGAGGCACGAACTAGTTATTATTAGCATTTTTAACAGCACCGAAAGACCAATATGCTTCATAAACCCAGTAGGATTCACACGATCATATTCTGAATAGCTAAACAGGCTGCGATTTCGGTGTCTCAAATGAATAGCAGAGGTCTAGGGGAAAGAGCTTATTAAGGGACCATCCCTTTTCTTTCTAAAGATAAAGCCTTATCTCTAGCAATTGAAGAGCCTGACTGCTCGGCAGTCTATTCCAGTTCTCTCTCCTGGCTGCTTAGTGTAGGTGCTCGGCATGGTTTTGTACAGTCACAATGTACTTCTCTCTGCTAACAAAGCTGGCTTAAGAGTTTCCTGCGCCCTCCCCCCAGCCCAGGCGCTTGTTCCCACCTCTGTGCCACTGTTTGGTGCCTCCTCAGCTGTGCTAATTCAACTCTTTGTGGGCCACATTACAAATCAAATGACTGAGATGATCCAGCTTTAAAAGAAAAAAAAAAAAAAGAGAGAGAGAGAGAAAGAGAGAAAAAAAAAAAGCTACTCGCTTACACACACTCACAGAAAAACTCAGATGTTTTACTGATCCAGTTTACGACTCAACCCACAAACAGCTGCACTCGCACAATTCCGGGGACAGCGAGCCCCGATGAGGGAGCAAGAACAAGAGGGCAGAGCAGGCAGGAAACAGCCCGACTTAAACTGGCTTTCCCACTGGAAAAAGCCCCGCTGTGTAACTAGAGGCGGAGAGCTGACGGCGAGCTGCTCCCCGAGCAGCGGGGCCGAGCAGAGCGGAGGCAGGAATTGTCTCACAGCTGGCAGGAACGCTGGAGGACTCGCACCGGAAGAGAAGGGTCTCCTGCCGAAGCGGCGAGGCAGCAGTCGCCCTGCTCCGAGGGGTGCTGCAGTGCTCCAGCCCGACAGGCGAGTGGCCTGCGTATTGCATTTTTAAGGGATTTTTTTTCTGAAGTCAGATCATTTTGCAAATGCAGTTTAGCGTTTAGCCACGCGAGCGGGCGAATGGGGTGGAGACCGAGAGAAGGTGACATGCAGTGTGGCAGTGGGAAAAGAAGGGGGGACAGGACCACTTTATAGCAACCCTGCCCACTGAAAGATTGTAAGGAATATGCCATTTGTGTACACCAGCTGTTACCTTAGGCCAGACATAAGTCAAAGTAATGAGAAAGAAATGTGGGTATGGAAAGAGAGGAAAAAGCAACGCAGCTAAAAACAGAAAGCTATTGCAGTCCATCAGACATGAAAGAATATTATTTAGGAAATAGCTCATTTGTGCCTGGTCTGGGCAGCTCAGTCGTCTCTTTTAGCTACATTACTCCTTTTTTTTTTTTTCTTTTTCTTCGTGTTACATCATTAGTGCCAAAACCCAATAGTGCCTGCTGAGCATGCCATACCTTTGATGCTGTTTTCCAAACATAAAAACTACCTGAAGCCACATTACCATGATATAAGATATGGTAATATACTCAGATTGTGCAATAGGAAAAGGGAGATCATCTTCAGAATGTCAGCCATATCCTGGTAGTATAAGGCCAACGTATGAAAGCCCTGATCATTATAATTGGCCTTTTTCCAGCATAAATGTGTAATGTTTTGCTGCATGACATGACAATAGTCTGTCATTAAATTTTAATAGATATTTTTCTGAAGAAGAACATCAGCATGGGGAAGCACTCTCAGGCAGAAGTTTTGGAGGCACAATAATTAAAAGACAAAACAAAATCAGTGATTAGAAGTCTAACGTCATCTTTTAAACAATGTATTCTTGACACCTTTTAAAATTATCTGTGGTTAAAATTGCAAGTGGGTGACTTCCAGTGTCAATTTTGTTATTTTTATTCCAAGAATGACATCCTGGTAGTCTATTCACATATGGAGATGCTCAGTACATGCAAGCTAAAAACCTCTAGACAACTTTTAGAAATATGTACAGCTATTTCAAAATTTTCATCCAGGGGATGTTATTCTAGTGGCCCAGAATAAGAGGTCTCAGTGTATGGACAACATACAGAGAGGGGCAGATCTAAAGATGCTGTTCAGATGATAATTTCCATAGTTCATTTCCAGTAAGAATGCTGGAAATCAGGGATTCTCAAGACTACACTGCATTCTGAAGACATTTCTGTTTACTCTGCCAAAAAAAAAACCAAAGTAGGAAACATGGTTTTGAAGTATAGAAGGTTTCATGCAGTTTTTAAACTATTTTTAATCTATTCTGCAGTGACTATCACAGATTGATGGAGCTTGCTCATAACAGATTTTTTCCTAATTATGTTTGACACATTAAGTGTTGCTTAGCAGTTTATTATTACTTGTATTCAATGAAGCAATTAGCATTTATTTTTCATTTCAAGTAAATTTTCCTAAAAGTGTTTTGTAATATTTTTCAAAATTAATTCACCACCAGGGGGCAAAGAACTATTTCTCCGGAGGGAACATTTTATATTGGTTTCATAGATGCATAACCCTTCCAAGGTCCTTTTCTACTTCACAGTAATTGCACATGTGGTTAAAGACAAAAGGTGTGCAGACCTAAAAATACATCAGAGGGACATCTTTACCTTTTTTGCCAACTTTGACTGCTCTAAGGTTAAGACAACTGTTGGGAGAGAGAGCAAGCTGGAGGACGAGAAGAGGTGGAACAAGATGGCTGTGACATGAGCACTGCTTTGGTCCTCTGCATGCACGGTTGTTCTGCACCTCTGTCAGGAACACGCTGTGCTATGTCTTGTGCAGAAAAAAATGAGAACCATCAAGGTATTAAACCAGGTAACAATAGTAACTCAGTATTGTAACCAGTATCATAACATTTATCACAGAACCATAGAATCATTCTTTTCCAGCTGATTTTAATTCCTTACTCAGTGCTGTCAGTGGTGTTTTGTTTAAGCTTCGTCCCTCCTTCTATTTATTGCTTTGCCAGAGAGGAGCTGATGTTAAGAATAATTAAAAATAGAATTTGATTTGCAAATGAAAAGAACCTTTAAATATCACCCAGGAATTTTCTATGAGGATCATACAATTCCATTTGTCAGGACATAATATTCATTTCTCATTTGTTAATGTGATAGGTACGTATGTTAGTGACATTTGCTAAGGCACCCTTCCAAGAAAGGAACTATCACTGTAAAATATTGAAGAAAAGAAAAAGAATCAGACAAATCCAAAACCAAAAATACATCACCGTAATATAAACTAGTGTGTGTAAGTATGACCGTGCATAGAGAGACTGTGCAACCAGCGTCACAACATGCCAACAATGTAACAGAAGAGCCTGTTACAGCAAACATATGTAGGAGTTAATCATGGACAACATTTCGTTTGTGGGATATCTTTTCAGTAAAAGGATTGAGTCCATTCAGAGACAAAACCGAAAGCTATGATGGATGAACATAGAATACACTCTTTACTCAAAACTGCTGTTTCCGTACCACAGATTTTTTTTAGGTGGTAAATTGCTGTCCTGTTCAAAATTGAGGATAATACTTTGAAATTTGCTCAGGATGTTCAAAATATTTTCTTTATAAAATAAAGTTAAATTTCAAGTTAAATAGTTTTCACATTTCAGGATTGCCTTAACAAAGTAGTCGTACTCTGATTATACAATGCAAAGCCAGGCAGAACTAATTAAATATAGGAAGACCATTAATATGATGTATGTTTAGAACTGTCTTTCTAAGAAAAGCCTATAAAATTCTACAAATTCCATTTTAAATTTAACAGTGCACTTAATTGTGATTGGGAAAAAAAATCCATTAAATTCTCATCCACAAAATTCCAGTCTATACAGATATGAAAAAGAAATTCCTAGGGAGACCAGTCTGGACGGGATAATCACAACTACACAGCAGAAAAAAATATATAGGTAGAAACCAGTATAAAAAAAAGAGGTTTGATTATTCCAAGGTTATATTTACCAAAGGGCATTTTTGAAATCCTAGCCACAGTTACAAATGCAAACACATATCTGCTAAAATAAGCATTATAATGTCTGGCATAGCTTTTCTTACATTTCTGTCATGTCAAGCAGAGATATATTTACTTCTTGATTTACTTGCTTTTATGAAATTAAAAGTTTAGTGTTAGACATGTCACGGCACCTTGCTGCTGGTGGATTATATTTGAGATCTCTTCAAATCACATAAATGGCCAAAATCCTTCCTCTGCCTGCACAGTTGTGACTTCCATTTGCTCTCAAGGAATAGATTTCAGAAAATAGAGCAAGGCATGTTACTTTTATTACAAAATATTATTATCAGAAAAACAAATTACTGTCCAAAGCACTTTCTTTGCCAAATTTCTGCAATGTAATTTCTCACAAAATCCCATTAGTCAAAACAATCTCTCTAATAAGTAGTCTTTAACAGAGTTTTAACAGCTCCCATCAACATGGGTATTTCATTGTTGTTGTTGTGACTAGGTTTTGTTGTGGTATGAGTTTTACTCACTACATCACAGACTGAAACAATAGAAAACTAAAAATAAAGATTTCTCATGCTAAGAACCTGTCATTGAAGATAAAAGGTGTCCTAAGCATGGAGAACCGAAATGGTCCAGATCTTATGAGAAGTGGCTCATTTCTGGAGTTCTCTTGAAGCAACATATTTTTAGACAAAGCAGGAGTGCTGTTAATAGGCATTTACAGTCTCCTTAAACATTTTTTTTTAAATGTTTGGCTTTTAAATTCTAAAACCCTCTTAACAACTTCTCTTGCTGCTTACTTTTTTTCAGAATCCCTGTAGTCATGTAGAAGTATTTCATGTTCTGTCTGTGCCCTTTAATCACTTTTTCTTCCTCCTCTATTTGCATTCTTTCTCATCTCCCCTGTATCTACTGTATTGTGCTACCAAATAAATATTAAATATGTTGTACTCATTTAGTTCTTAACTGGGCGTTCAACTCACATTACAAATACTTCTGTGGGCAAATATTAGACAAGGGATATGTAATATAGAGTGTTATTTAGCAAAATATATTTAATGAATTCTATCAAGTGAGAGGTATAAATATTGACTTCTCCTCCATGTGGCATGTACAGGAAGAAATCACTTAGTGGATGCTCCTGGTACATATTCTTGGTCACTGGCATGCTGAGGAGGTGGCTTGCAGAGCACAGAGTAGGAACGTACACATTGGGATTATCTGGATCCACTTTTGTGTAAGTAGTACTAATGAGTCATACCTTCAACACAAAATATCAAAAAATTACAAGACGAAAACCCCCTATTTAGTAGCTTGTCAACAGTATGGCAATCCTCCCAACATCAAAACTATCTATGAAAACTGGGAAACGCAACCATCCTTAATAGCTGTGCTAATGGAAGTGGTTAGTCAAATTACAGATCCACTGATTTGTTTCGCTTGTGTTGCAGAGGCCAAACATATATTCTTTCTCTTCTTTTTTGACCTATAATGCAAGCTTCAAAACTCTCTTACATCCTGCAAATAAAAAGGAATTTTATATCCCTTGTGCGCCTTTAGGATATCCTTGAATACAAATATTAATGTCAAAGAACAGCCCACTTGTCCTTATTCCGTTTATCCCAGATTTGCTTTTATAGCCAAATTATGTTTTTCATCTTTGCTTTTGTTGCAAAATATTTTTTAAAACAGTAAACAAACACCAGGCTAGCAGAATTTTAATCAGTGCTAGATCAGAGAGCTGTTACCTCTGTCTACAGGCCAGCCAAGGGCTCCATTATATCACTTAAGCACCTTTTAAACTGAGTAGGTGATTTATTCTAGCAGCACTTTAGAGGAAAGAGCAGAAGGAATACTCCCTGCAGTACCTCCTGCTGGTCGCAGGCTGCCCTCCCACAACTCTCATGTCAGTGACAGATCATTTATGTGCCGCCAGCCAGAGGTGACTGCAGTCCTATCAAACCCAGGGCTGGAGATGGTCAGTGTAAAGCCAGGAGGGTCCCAGCTGACCGCAGTGCATGTGCACGCTCCGGTGCAGGCACAGCAGGTCAAACACGTGGCAGGTGAAGCAGTAAACTGAGCTGCTGGGCTGCGGCTGATTGTCCATGACCACCATACAAGATGCAGAACTTCTATGCTGGATGCTCTGTGTTCCAAGGGATGTCTGTCAGTCCTGGCTAAGGAAAGGCATGGCACCTGCCCTTCCCTGCACTGCGTGCTGTGAGGTTTTGTCTGCAGGGAGCTCCTGAGAGCACAGGAACTGCCATTCTGCCTGTCCTTCAACCTTAGGGACCACCAGCAGCTCCCTGCGGCCATGCAGCCCCTTCCCGCTGCTTTGTACAGCCTCGTCTCCCTCCCACTCCCATCCACCCCAGACTGTCTGAGTTCCCCAGCTGCTGCTCCAGCCTCTGCTCCAGCATCCATGCCAGCCTCAGCCTCGGCTATGGAGAAGGGACCTGAGCATTCCTGTCCTCCGTTGGCACATACACCCGCAGAGCGACACCCAGAGCTGGGGCCCCTCTTGCTCCCTCCTGTTGTGTGCCAACAGCCACTTGTGCTGACTTTTCCAGGAGAAAAAAACTGATTTAGACCAGGCAGCTTGGGAACAAGTGTTAGGTAACTTTCCAAAGGCTAGTCATAATGGACAAATTCTAGCCAAAAGTCATGCATTCCCACTCAACTTTCCTTTAACAAGTTACCTTTTCCTTTAAAGGACTTTGGGGCAAATCCAGCCTATTCTGTCAGCAGATTCAGCTGAGAATGGATCTAGTACTCTGAACCTGAAAACAACTGAGAACAGGTCAGTGGAGCAGAAGATACATCTGTGACCCTCTGCCCTCTGAAGACCTGACAGGCGATGAAGAGCCCTCTGGAGCCTGTAGCACCCGGCAGGAAAAGGAAGAAACCCATCCTTGTATTTTTCTGAAATCTGACATTGAAGAATGCAGTACATTGAAATACAAAAGGTAAAAAATAATTAGGGTTTCTGTTTAAAAAGATTAACTGTGGGGGTTTTTTATCTGTGTTTTGATTTTGAATAATTTTTACTTACCCCTTGGGTACATATGTGATTGTTAGTGTTGTCTGGTTTCCCAGGAGTATTAAAAAATGTAACCTAGGCCTTTCTGCAATTACAAGCAAGCGAACTTGCCACAGCTGTGTGCCATGTTCAGGCCCAGTAGCAAACTCTGCCCCCACCCTCCACACTGCTTTTCCTGTTCCCACTGGGCACAGGACTAAAATTCACCAAAACAACAGTACCTCCGTAACTACAGCACTTCCTGCTGTGCCAAAATCCCATCATCTCTGCAGTCATTTTAAAGTACAGGAATATTGAAAACAAAAGTGACTTGGAAAGAGGCACAAGAGCAGCAATGGGTCCCTCCTGAGCTGCAGTTTGTGTGTGTCTTTATAGAAAATGTTAAATACTGTTGTAATCAGAAAGTTACTGCTGTTGTAGCTCCCTGGCTCACTATTGAAGATAATAACCTGTTAATTTACATTTAAAAACATATTTGCCTTATGGAAAACAATATTCAGTGAACATTTAGCAATAGTATGTATAGGACAACACCATGTACAGACACACCATCTCCTCCATAATAAGGACTGTACAAAATAACAATGGCAGTCAAAGTAAACTGTAAAAGGGTGGTCATGATATTCTCCTGGCTATCATTTAAATATGCCTCAGTTATTGTGTCATTGATTCTTTCACTCTTTTACCCATATTTTTGAAGGCTGTCTCCTGAAATGCACCCCACTCCAGAAAATCTTGGATATGCCATCAATCTACATGCCAGTTAATAGAGTGTTCTCAACCTAGGAGGAAAGGAATCAGATTGGTCAGTTTAAATGTCTAAATTGCCTTTAGCCATCAGCTCTCTCAGCCAGAGAGCTGTAATTACCATGAAACACCCAGGGAGGCACTTACCATTGTTGCTTTCTTTTTGTACTAGTCTGTTATATTTGGAGTTATGACAGATTATACTACAGTTACTATAAAGTAGTATTTCCCAAGTGAAAAGGCTCTTCACAAACTATTGTCTTTCTTTCTGTTTTCATTTTTGCTAGTAAGAGACCAAAACATTTGTTAGAAGAAGAAAGAAGCAGCATAAAGATTTATTTTGGAAAGAAGATTTTGTAGCTGAGGAATAAACAAATTGGATCTTACTGTTTTCTGGTTACATTTTGCCTTTTCACAGTAAGTAAAACAAAATGGTGGTTTCTCAGCTACTACGATTTTAGAAATACAGTATTTAATTAAATCTTTTTATAGCAAAGTATTATACCTGCACTCTTTGTGTTTCATGTAGATCTGAGGCTTGCCAAGTTTCACTCAATTAGAAAGAGATCAGTCATTCCAGAACTGAAAGCAGTTTTCTGGAATATCTCCATAAAAAACAACATTGAATAACTTAACTGGATGTAAGAACTTCTAAATAGTAAGGTATTACAAGCCAATTTTTAACCTTGGTCTTTTAAATTTGGTGCATAAATATACCATTTCATTCCTTCCTTATTTAACTTCAGAGGCAGTCTTAAGTACATAACAACTCTGAACATTAACTAACACTCACAGTAAAAGGCACTTTAAGAAGAATTCTGGTCAGAATTAGCTTTCACTGAACTCAGTCAGTGCTGAGCACCTGATGGAGTAAAACACATGGATCTTTCCCCAGCATTAGTTTCTCTTTAGTTATGGTAAAGATTTATTGTAATTCTGAGTCCTGATTTGGAGCTCTGTTTCACTGCCACCTCAGAAGACAATGCAGTACCAGCAATGGAATAGACACACAAGTAGAAGAAAAGATAGTGAGTAAAGGATATCTTAGAGAAACCAGTAAAAATAACACTATGCATCTAACTTTTCAGAAAAAGCCTAGAGAACTGAGCAAAGCAGGACAACACTTTTTTTTTCTGTTCCTGGGAAGATTAAAAAGTGGCCTAAAAAATGCTGCTGCTCAGATGCACTAGATTAGATAAGCAGCCGATGTGCAGGTGAGAAAGAGCAAGACAGCTGTTACACAGCACTAAATAAATGAAGAGTATTCTTCAGTTACAGAAAGGTAAAGCTGCAGAGGGATCAGTTTCCTCTAGAAATCAAAAAGGAGATGAATGATGCTTTATATGTATTAAACTGTAAATCCATAAAGAGATGCAATTGCAAAACAAAACTGAAGGCTCAATAGAGGGGTCCACAAAATAGTCAGAGTAGATTTGCAAGAAGTCACATAGAAGATTGCACAAAAGATTGAAATAAAATATAGACTTTGGGCAAATCTGTTATATTTCTAAGAAGTCAAACAATTTTGCAAAAGTCTGTGGACAACAGCTGAAGAGAGGCAAAGAAGAGCTAAAATAAATCAATTGTAGCAGAAATTCTGCAAGAGCAAAGACTGAATCACCACTTGGAATATGAAAAGACTACATATGATTTACACTTGGACACAATACACAAGTTATACTGTATTTGAAGTCACAGAAATACTTTTGAAATTAAATTCTAACTATATTGAGTACAAACAAGCAAAGCTCATCTCATAGGAGTTGTGCTGTAGGGAATGTGAACTGCAAGCCTAGGCAAGGTGAAATTCAGAAAAGCTAGTATTTTCAGTAGTTTCAAAAATGAAACACTGTATCTTTTTTAGGACTGGAAATGTCAGATAGTAGATGATAATGCAAATTATGAAGAAAAACACAAGTCCGGAAAACAAAAACATAAAGTGAAAGCAGAACATAATGAAATAGAATAGAGAAGTAACATAGGAGAGGTAGCTTGTCGTTATCCTTTTCTTTGAGATGTGGTTGAATGTCACTCANATTCCTGTGGGGTGCTCCTGCCTGGATCTAAGGATCCTTAATAAACACTGAGGTAAAATCCCTTTTTCCCCTCTAACCGTGTCTGGCTTTTGATTCTAAGCCCAGGAAAAGGCATCACTGTCAGTGTAACTATACCCAAGCACAGTTAGCCAGATAATTAATGTCTTGGTGCAAGAGACACAGTATCAAAGGTATGCCAGATAGTTCAGTCCTGGATGCTTGGGAACAGCTGATAGAAGTCACTTTCCCATCCAAGACGGAATGCTGACACTATTTAGGACAGTATTTAGGATGAGTATAAAGCATAAACTCTAGAAGCTGTAGTACATGGCTGTCTGTTACTAAAGGCTATCATCTCTTTTACCCTCCTGACTGAAATAACTGTGAGGTTGATTTCACTGAGAAACAAAGAATGGAGAAAGATTTGGAACGTGTACTAGCAAAGATATGAAGGCCATATCACATGGTGAGGTGGACCAAGACCCTGATGGGAAGAAACTTTGTGGAGTTTCAAGAGCATTTAGCAAATCCAAGTGGAAAACCCTTCACTTGTTGACACAACTTGGCTATGACTACGAGGGCCATTCAAACAAGCTGATCAAAACATCCTGTGCTATACATCATCAGCACACATCAGCACACTTGCTGCATGTGCCTACTGAAATCCCCACTGTTGTTTATCAGGGTATCACCAACCAGAATAAACAGGTAAGCTATAATCCAGAGAGACATTGCCTACTGCTGACTAAAGGCAAGCTCAGCACTAGGAGGCCATGGCAATCAGTGAAATCACTGTTTTAGGGAACTGTAACAAAAGCTTAGGCGTAGTAGAGAAAAAACTGCCTTACGCCATGGAAGAATCACTACAGTCATATATTGTCTTATCTACTGGATGACTATAGTCATGAAAGAAAATTATGTGAGCAAATACTCCTCTAACTGACAAATCAAGAAACTGGCAGCAAGAACTATAGAGATGAATGAGCTCCATGGCAGAAAGACTGATTCTTCCAGTGGACACCGAAGGCATAAGAGACAACCTCTAGCAGGTGGTAGGGGATATTCACCGAGTTGATTCAGTGGGCATACTTTAAAAGGCATATTTTATCATTATGTATCAAAGAAAGACTTAAAAATTAATGACAGGCTAAAGAGATATGGTCTACACAAGGGACAAGTCAATTTACGTCCATACAAAATCCCTCTGGCCATGTTAGGGTGGAGGAGTAATGTGATAATAAAGCTCTCCCATCGTAAAAATGAGTGAGAGACTTTCAGTTTGCTCTTATGTCTTGAAGAACACTGAGGAAGCAGAACTATTTCAAAAGTACAAGTCAGTGTTTAACAAACTTGTAATCTTTGCTTTGTGCTTTTGCTTATGGAGTTAGGAGTTTCTCCAGGAATATCTAACAAAACAGTGGAAAGCTTTCTTGCCTTCCAGAGAAGATAAGGAACAGATTACAAGTCTGATTGTGTCCTCTGATTTCTCTTCTGCAGTGTAAAGGAAATTATAATGTACATGTAAATGCTGTTGAATCAATGACCAAGTCTCATAATAATATAAAGGAAAACCTGAGGACACAAATGGAAGCTATTTCAAGAGAGAGTCAGTATCCAGGACCTATCTCTGAATGACTCCGGAAGGAACAAAGTCCCATTGTGGATCTCAAAAATGTGAGAGTAACAGCTGTTCTGGAGAGTCTCATGAGTTGCAGTTCCAAACCAGAGGGTCTTGAAAGACATGGCCTGAGCCAAAGATGGAAAACCAATCTTTGCAGACCTACATCTGACCAAACCACATCTTAATAGCCAGCAGTCTCTTTGTCAAAAGTTTGTTTCTTCTTTCTTATTGTAGAAACATGAACCAATCCAAGAGCTGTCAGCTGTCAGTTCGTTCTCCAGGCTGTGTGACTTTGCAGAACCTTTGGGTTTCCTTATTCGGTGTTCTCAGAGATAACACCAGTGATCCCCACACGGTCTAAATCCAACTTTGAACATCTTGCCAGGGAAGTGCACTTCCCTACTGCATTTAAGACAACAGCAACCATCAGAAGTGGAAGAACAGGTTCCCCATGGAAAAGGCCAGCAGTCTATGCCAAGTAAGGGAAACAGATAACAGCTGGTGAAGTTTTGGCCAAAAAGAAGCTGAAAAATTGCCCAAAGTTTACATCTATAGTTATTTATATTGATATGGAATTTTAAAAATCCATGCTTCATATTATTTACATGAGGATTCTGCCTACATACATATACACCTATGTGTGTATGTATACATTCTGTAAAGAAGCGAATTTTATAAATAATAATATTTGTACAGAACTTTAAACAAGGATCTGGGGTCTTAGTCCAAATCAGATGGACTGCTAAGATGGGGCAACAAAATCCTTCAACACTGAATGCCTGGAATGAGGACAGGGCTGCCTGTATTTGTGTGTCTCCCACCTGGATCATTTTGCTTCCTCATCAGTACATGGCAATGTAGAGTCATACGTAGACAGGTAGTCAGGTAGTCAAAAGTAGACAAGTAGTCAAAAGAGAAAACCAAGTTAACAGCAAACTGACAAAAAACATAGACACAGAAAGATCATAAAATACTGGTAAAGTACGCCCAAGAAAAAGAAAGACCAGAACCTAATGCTGGAGGCCAAAATGCTGAACACAGCCTTTTCATATTGTAATCCTCACTAACTAGAAAATTGTATCAAAATTGTTAGTTCTTTATAAATATCAGTATGTGTAGTTAAGCAACCACGAGATAGCATGTTATATATATACAAAACAGCAGAGGCTCGAAAGGCAGCACTCTCTCACAGAGATAGTGCTTGTCACACACAGGTTGCAGAAGGGTGAGAGACATCCAGTTTCTGATGGAAAAGAAGGAAGAAAATTAGTAAGATCCTAAATTTACAAATTCCAAAGCAGAAGAGACTGTCAAGAGGCCAAAGGATGATCAGCTGTTATGAGGAGAAGACTATGCACAGAACAACACACAAAGTGAAACCCCGTGGGTGTTCACTCTACAAGCATTCAAGTGCAGGCTCCATAAGATAGAGACCAAACTGGCATTGACTGAGAACTATTGAAATACTCTTCCTTCTTTTAAAGGGAAAAGATGTTTGGATGGCTGGCCTTCTGAAGCTTTCAGCATCCTGCTTTCAAACCAGAAGTTAGGGTCACTAGTCATTAGATGCCTGACAGAATGGGGGTATTTCTCTCTTCCTTGCAGTTTTCTCCCCCCTCTCTGTGATAGTTTAACTTTCAATAAGAACTAAATTCTTCTCTCTTTCACTAGCATGTAAGAATATGGATTAAGTTGCAAAATTTAATACACCCAAAAGATGAAAATGTCAATGTTCACTTTCATATTTCTATTTTCTTAGCTCTAAAATAGGGATAGTATATTTAACAATACAGCTCACATGATTCATTAGGCTTCATTAAGATTTCCACAGATTGTATTTTTTAGCTACTGAGTGTTATTATTTTTATCTCTCTCTCTCTGATAAAGGGATTTAGAAGGTCTTTCAGCATATTTCTTATCACATTGGCCTTTTTTTTTCTTAAACTCAGACATTCAGCAACTGGTTCTTGAAAGCTCTGTGTAATATCGGGGTTGATAAAGCATCTTGAGACTCCTCTAGGATAGTTCCAAGAGTTTTACGCATACACTACAATTAACATTCCTTGGTTTAAATTACAATGCAACCCCAAATCCTACTTCCTCAGCTGAGAACCGCAAGTGCATTTGTGCAGATAATCTGCAATTTATGAGTCTAAATTCACATTCACTAGAAGCTGTATGTAAAGAACATTGTTAATATTGTGAATGCAAATAATTGAAAGTTAAATACCAAAATTAGAACCAATTCAAAAATAACTTATTTTCTGTTGACTTGACATTAATGTCTAGATACAAAAGTAGGAGTTCTGCACTAGTCACTTAAAAGTTGCTTTACAGGGCTTGCTCACCTGAATATTACAGTACCTTCATGTATCAGCACAGATTTTTCAATTGTTTGTGAACACTTCTGCTTAATTCAACACAACCCCCCCATGAATGCCATGACAAGTCCACTGTATGCCCTATAGATGCCTTTTCTCAAATAACTGAGTTTATTATTTTGATGCCGAAATGAGCAGATACTGTGGAATTGATGCTGCGGAGTTTTCTGTTGTACGCAATAGTATTCTAGACTATATGGACAATTTTAGGGCTTTAAATCACCAGAAGAACAAGTAACAACTCTTTAGGATACCACAAAATGGCTGTATTGTGTTCTGGCTGTAAAAAGCTGATGTGAAAATTACAGCTGAGGTTTTACCTTGGTTGGTAAAACTTTTCATTTGTCTGTTTTCAGACTAGTCTGAGATGGATTTTCACCACAACATAACAAGCAGTGACAGCAGTTGAACAAAATATTTCTTTACAACGAAAGTTTATATCCTTCAATTTTGGCTAGTTTTGAACTCAAGAAAGTTCCTTAGCAAAGTAAAAATCACAATAATTTTTATTAAAACAAGTTTAAAAAATATATAAATATTTTGTTAAATATTTTGAGCTCCTTTTTTCCTACTTTCTTTGCAAATTTTGATCTAGTAAAAACCTTTCATAAAGGAAGACCTAGCAGGCCACAGAGATAAAATATTTCCTCTAATTGCTGTTTACCCTCTCAGCACTACCAGGCTGCATTATCAGTTACAGCTTCTCTTCCCCCGCTCTTTTTTAACCCTAAAATTTTCCCATTATGGAGCACCCAGTGGTGCTCTATGAACCATTCATATTCCCAGTTAAGCTCTACTTCACGTGCTTTAGCAGGTCTTAAATGATATACAGGTGCCAGCTTGACCTTTTGCCCATTCTGTACATGTGGGAGCACTGGGTGGATGGACTGTAAAAAAAAAACACAAGACCCTACAGTGCAGAGAACCTGACCCACCCTTCCTCCTTGGCCCAGGCAGGAGGACCCTGAGCAAGCTCCTTGTATGCTGTCTTGGCATCCTACCAAAGGCATAAGGAAAGGGACAGTAAATACTTAACAAATGGCTTTAAAAACATGATCCAAGATGAAACTTGGTATGTAACATTCAAATCTATATGCCCCTTTCCTTTCCTTTCCTTTCCTTTCCTTTCCCTTTCCTTTCCTTTCCTTCCCTTTCCCTTTCCCTTTCCCTTTCCCTTTCCCTTTCCCTTTCCTTCCCTTNAGAAATTTATTGTTTCTTTTTAGACTGATTTTTCCCACAAGAGCATGAAACAGCCCATGTAGCCTTTTGTTTTCTTTTTTTTCCTTCCTTTTCTTTTTTTTTTTTTTTTTTTTTTTTTTTTTTTTGGCAGGGGGACAGTGGAGAGAAATCAAATTGCCCACATCTGGGTTGCTGATTAAAAGCACCTTTTTGGCATTCTTGAATTTAGATTTTTTTCAAAATGCTGTTTTCTGTCCCTAAATTTATAGGGCAAACTAGATACTTCATTTAGATGAGCAGCTTTTGGGCATGAATGACGACAACTGTTCATATGGATTTTTATTATGCAGATTAAATACTCTCTAATTACACATAGTGGAATACTTCATAACAGTCTGCTGTGTTATGTCAATAATCCATTAAGATATGAATAGATGCTTGGTAAAACTTCTGCTGAAAGCAAATGAGCGTTTATAATCTTATTGGAGAAAGCACAACAATCCTATTGACAAGAGCCCGATGGGATTGCAGGGATAGAGTCTCATGAGCTGCACTTGAAATCCAGAGGAAGGTCCTGTCATGCTGGCAAATTGTAAATACTAAAGAAAGCATAGAACTTCAAAACTGAACTTCTTTTTCTTCTAAATTCATTTCTTGTGTGAGTAGGAACAGCTCCCTAAGCCCTGTGATGTTTTGTCTCTCCCTCCCATAAACAAGTTTAGACCTATTTTCAGTGTTTTCTGTCTTCATCACATAGTTAACTGTACAATGATAATTTTTGGGATTCCCTCAGTTCAGAACTAGAACAAGGACAGTTTGAGTCAGGAGATGATTCTGGAAGAGATCAGAAGGTATGAAAAGGTACCCATGCTCTCTTCCACAATTTCGCAGAATCATAGAATATCCTGAGTTGGAAGGGACCCACAAGGATCACTGAAGTTCATCTCCTGGCCCTGCACAGGACACTCCAAGAATCCCACCATATGCCTGAGAGCATGGTCCAAACACTTCTGGAACTCTGTCAAGCTTGTAGCTGTGACCACTGCCATGGGGAGCCTGTTCCAGTGCCCAGACACCGTCTGGGTGAAGAACCATTTCCTAATATCCAACCTAACCCTCCCCTGACTCAGCTTCATGCTGTTCCCTCAGGTCTTGTCATTGGTCACCAGAGAGAAGAGATCAGCGTTCGCCCTTCTGCTTCTCCTTGTGTCTTCTGTGCCTGCTCTTGCCACCTCTCTGAATCAAGCAGTCAGGGAAACTAGTTAAAAATCAGAAAGGATGGATAGTATTCAAAAATCATGATGATTTTAAAACAGACATCCTAAGGGCAAAGAGGTACAAAACAAACAAATCAAATATAAAATTATTTGTAGTTTATATTGGCTGACCCAAGAGCAGCAAGAGGTATTAACTTAAAAACACTAGAACTCATCAACGGCTAATATAACTATCCTGTAATTTGTGAAGTCATGGCAAAGCCACTCTACTGCACATTCTTCTGTGCCTCTCCTCCTTGTCCATCTAAAATGGACAATTCCTTGGGAAAATTTTAGAATAGATTACTGTGCTACAGGCTTGAGCATCATGGGCTGTATCCCAAGAAATATTTTTGCCACAAGTAGTTCTTAGTACTGATATAGACACAAGGCCCCAGGTGAAATTTTACACTGCAGCCACAGTTCCTTGGTGATCCTGAACCAGATCACTGCTGTGAGCCAGCTGACAGGATGATCCTGTAACAACTTGTTTCAGCCCAGTGTGGGGAGCAGTGAGTTCACGCCTTGGTGGGAATGGATGTCTGGGGATCAAGAAGCAGGGGGAACAGCAGCAGGACCTTCTTGATGCAACTTTGCCTATGCCTTTGTGTTTACTTTTTCTTTTCATGAAACTGTAGATCTAGGAATTAAACATCTGCAAAAGCCAAGCAGTGACCTTGCAAACTGAATATGCTCCATCTGCTTGTAGCTCCAGTGTGACTACAACATAGATGTGCCTTCCCTCCATGCCACAAATTATTCTCCTTTGCTTCCAGAATCCTATGTGGCTGTCACTGGAGCACCTAAGCATGCTTTTTCCAACAAATATTTGCAGGGGAAGTTGTACTTTCTCAACATTAATCACTCTGAAGAGGCAGCAAGAAAAAGCAGCACATCCTTTCTGTGTCAATAGTGACTGGTGCAAGAGGAAGGGGCCACTTGACTCAGCACAGAGGCGCAGTGGCTGGCGGACCTGGAACCAGCCAGACAAGAAACCTGAGGGCAGAAAGTCGTGACAAAATGGAGAATGGGAGGCAGGAGAGACTGGATTTAGAGACTAATTGGCTTTAGCCTGTAGGGAACGTACTGGTATCTGATGAAGAGCTATATGAAGAGAAGTGACTAAGGGCTTCATGGTTTTTCAGTGGTATCACTAATTAAAGACTATCAGAAATACTCATGAAGTGAGATTTGCAGTCACAAGTAGTGCCTTTCATTAAATCAAATTATGGTGGTTCAGAGAAAAAGGGGTTGGACATACACACACTTCTGCAGGTCTTAAATAGAGCAATATTCAATATTAGGTGCAAGTGCTAAGATACACTGGCCATGATAATCAAAACTTAGATACAAGCTCATAAAGGACTGGAGTCACACAGAACCACATTTGTGGCACTTCTTAATTTTGGGCAGCTTGACTTTTCCACCTCAGTAATGTTATCATTATTTGTATGTGTGTTATATACATATAATTCCTGTACGAACCCCAGAACAGATCAGTGTGAATGCTTAGAGGATACCCCAGCATTTCAAAGGAGTAAATTTGGGATAGTTCTTGAAAAAGACCCTTCTTGTTCTTTGATAAAGTCACTTAGTATATTATGCAAAAATAAAAGGGGGAAAGAGATGATTTTTCTGTTGATCCATCATTTATTGTGTCCCTTACACACAGCTGGTAACACATGTCCATTGTATTTTATTAGCTGGAAACACACAGCAGTTGGGTGGATCTTTTCACCAGCATTAAGGTTGGTTACATTTCTGCTCTTACCTCATTAACCTTTATTGCTAGTGCTTTAGTTTAGCAGGATAAAGTTTTTTACTCTGCAATCCTGTGTTAGGTTAAATAGGATGCTTTGTAGGTTGTCTCATTTCACCATATTCCTCTCCTTAGTTCAGTATTGTAGTTTGTTACTTATTTTGAATAAAGCAGTCTCCAAATGAAACAAATAAAGCTTATTTACAATCTACTAGCAATAAAAGTCTACACAAACAAAAAAAATTACAGGTTGCTTTTATTTGTCTTTTGATTTCCAAGTCTTTAGAGCATACATGAACATGGCTTGTAGCGTAGCTCTGCAGGCAGACTTACTTCAAATTTAATTAAAGTTGGAATTCCCGCTGTAATCATATGAATTTAAGAGTTGGGGCTGTAAAAAAAATTACTAAGTATTTTCTGACTCTCAGCTGAATCACGAGTTATCAACACTGAAGTGCAGAGCTGCATGATTCACTGTGAAATTGATTTTATCACATGGTTCCACAATGCATCCTATGGGGCTTTTTTTCATATTTTCCCATGCATTTTTAATGCATTGCCTGATCTTTGGGTACAAATTCCTTTCCCTTCAGCAAATTCTAACTTTCTAAACAGCTGAGCAGTTTCAAACACCAGATACCTTATTTTCATCAGTCTTCTAGAGATATATTTTTGCCTCTTACACGTGGATATTTTTCTGCTAAAATTATATACTTCTGAAGTACACTGTTCAATCTCAAAACATGAGGAGCTTAAGGGCTAAAAGTTAGATCCCTATCATGATAGACAGAAGCAGATATAATTTTCTTTTAGAACTTAGTGCTTGCTTCTGTCGCTGGCAAGACAGTAACAGGTATTCACCATTTAAATGTTTACACTTTCATTAACAGAAGAACCATACAAAATTATTTTAGAACTGGTTTGTCTTTAAGTTCTACTACTGAAATTCACTCACAGGCCTTAAATGCATTTCTTCAGGCACATTCATTCTGTTGACACCAGTGCAATTCCACACTGTAACATGTTTAAATACTTTGCAGAATCATGGCATACAAACATGGCCCTATAGATGAAGAATCCCAAAACATCTTAACTCTAATGTAGTTAAAATTTTATTTTTAAAAGGGAGTGACTGTGATTCCAGATATATGTATGTGTGTGCATGTGTAAAGATATATATATATATATAAAGGTCATATGACAAATCAGTTTTTATTGTTACTTGTTTGGAAGGATATATACATGCACACATGACTAGCTGAGTTTTATAGAGGCTCTATTGTCCAACTATACAGTGGCCAAAACACAACTATTTTTTAATGATCAGGATAACTAAACTCCCTATTTACTTGGGTAATTGGCTAAAAAACATAATTCAGCTTCATATTTTAAAAAATAAGAGGTCTATATTAAATAATTTAAGATAAATCATGGACTGCTTGAAGGACTGTAAACAATTAATAATGATAAATAGGCTGCAATCTGTTGAAATAGATGCAAAGAGGTATCTGGGGAGATACTGAAGACGTCAGTGTTGAAACAAATTTACTATAAGCATAAATGTTCTAAAAGGGGCAGTTGATTAAATGAGTAAATGATATATATTTAAATTTCAGTGTAAGCAAGGATGGGGGAAAGAACCATAGGAATCGAAAGAACATAGCAGCATGAGGTTACTTCAGCTGAAATTTAAGATAATAATATAAAAAAAGATTAATTACAATCATAATTATCTTCCCTTCACACAATTATCTTCCTATATAGTTATTGTTTAAAATAGATTCAAGAACTTAAGGCCCTGCTGGCTTCAGAAGCCTGATACACAGGTTGTTAAAATGAAAGGGAGCCTTTCCCCTAACATCAGTAACTTTGAATCCAGTCTTGCAAAAACTTCTGGATTTAGGATGGAGTTAATTTAAAGAATAATAGAAACCAAAATATGTTAAGGAATACAGTTAAAGATAAGGTGATCAAAGAATGGCAAAATCTCCCCGTAGTGGCACAGTAACACCATAATGATAATTAAGTCACATCAGTATTTGTGAACACAGGTTAAGGTAAAATGCTTAAGGTAATCTTACATTGTGTAGTTTTCTTCTTCTGTCATAGCATGAGTATGCACAGTGACAGTTCTGGGATTATTACTTAACATGTAAACTTCTGAAAAACAGATCATTTTTTTCTATGCATTTTCTTCATGTTGGAGAAGAGAACTATAGGAAGTCAAACAGCTGAAGACAGGTCTATGTTAAAATATGAAGGTATGAAATTTAATTTTCAAATAATATAATCTTCCCGAGTCTGATGTGCTAAGCATAATAAATGAACAAGCACGCAGTACTTTATGCATAAGCAAAAATAAATCAGTGCAAAGTCCCTGCAATTCATCTGGTCAAGAAGACTTATTAGACAAGGTCAAATTATATGAAAATCAATCTTTGTAGAGTGAATCTGATTTGCATTAGTAGATAAATGTTTACCATAATTCCAAATAAAGAACAAGACTATACAGTAATTCCTTCACCCACACTCATGGTCCGTCATACCTGGGAACACACTGTTACTTACACAGACTGTGCTTGTGCTTGGCTCAGCCCAGGAGAGCTGTGCAGAAATGCAGCTCTAAGCAGAGATATGGAAATAATTTTTGTCTGACTTTGGAAAAAAAACCCTGAGTTTACCTGAATCTATTTTTTAATCAATTAAAAACAAATCTAACAAAATGTATTGTTTTCCTGTGTCCTCTCTTATATGTCTGACAGTAAGGAAATCTGCCCTCCAGTCCTTCTCACTTGACCAGATGAGGAATTTCACTTAAACTCCCATATCAGATGACTATACTAGACGTGGTCTTCAGTCTGCAAGTAGTCTGTCACCGTGCAACAGACTCATCTTCCTCGGTTATGTGGGCTGTACTCAGGTGTGCCTGTGAATCTAGTCTGAAAAGGATTCAAGAATAAGTTCAGGAAGTGCCAAACTAATCTAATTCAATTTTTTTGTTATTTCCTTTCTAAGTTCTTCTTTTTTTTTTTTTTAAATCCAAAGCTATTTGCCAATTTCAGCTCACATTTGCAAATAATTTTGGTTGTCCTCAAATTTCTTTTGGTGGCCGAATAAATAATTGAAAATCCTAAAGCCCAACCTTAGTTCTAAAGATATATTTATTCCCCCAACCTCCCCTTCAGTCCTGGTCTAGGTAAAGGCCAAAACAGCTTGTAGTGCAACTCTAGTATAACACCAAGATACCACTTCCTAAACTGCTCTGTATTACGCTGCAGCAAAAGGCTGAGCTCTCTGTTTCAGGTATTAAATCACATTGCACGGAAGGCAGAGGGCTGGTGAGGGGTACTCATGTGAGGGAACACTTAGGTAATTTTTAAGATGGCTTCAGCAGCCAAAGCAGCCGTACACCAGATCCAGAATGAAACCTCCACATCTGAAGTGCAACTGGAGTAAGACTTATGACCTATTTTCTAATTTCTCCACATTGGGTTTTATTCTGATTTTTCCTATGGTGGCTTTACACTGATGGAACTCTACTGGTGGGAAATAGGGTTGCTCCAGCTTTCACTTGGCATCAGACCTCTCTGAATGATGCTCTGTCAACAGCTCTAACAGAGTCCTGGGTCACAGGCAGGCATCTACCCTCTTGAGTTGTAAGTTCAGCCTGTTACATACAAGTAGTGCTAGGAGAGACTGCACACTTGCTCTCAGGGAAGCCAGCGGGGCTGGAGGGTGCTCATCATGCTTGAAGCATGAGGGTTACTGGAAGCACCCTCCTGCTGAATGTCCGCCTCCCAAGCCCTGTCTGGATTCAGCAGTAACAGCTGTACTGAATTTTCTGTCCTAAACTGCTATTAATTAAAAAGCTTTAAAATCTGAATATGACTCCGTATTTCTCAAATGCAAATAAGAAGGCTTTTCACATTCAGGCCAAACTCTAATGCAAGCTGTCTGGCTGTGACACAAACAGTGGACCTACGCCAATGAAATGTGGTGTGCGTCGCGCTGCAGTCTGTGCTGTCTTCTTGGGAGGCTGGGAAAGTCTGGAACAGCTATGTCATTTTAATTTGCTTACTCTTTCCAGAGTTTTTCTAGCACCATAGCTACTTTCTGCTCTATCAAATACATGATAAATTATTAGAAACTACTTTTAAAATTAAGCAAAAACTGTAATGGACACTGATAAACTGGTGCCAGAGAGCCCAGTCCACTGCAGGTGTGCAGATGTTGACCTGATCAGTACTTCCTTGCAACGTTTACACTTTTTTCCTCCTCTTCTCTCTCCCTCTTTACCCTTTTCTTCTGTGTGCTAAAGAAAAGAAGTTGATTACTTTCTAATCAAACTCACCTCCCTGTCTTGCTCACCTCCCAGGTCAAACTCCACAGGCCCTGCCGTGGGGTCATGCGCTAAACAGAGCCACCTCCTCATGATCTGGGGAGTGCGTCTCTGCTTCCATCTGTGACTGACACTACACAGGATGCTGTTAGATTACAGTTTTGTAATTAATGGAACTAGAAATTGCTTAAGAAAAGACAGTTCTCACCTACAACCTGCAAAGTACCCCCTCCAGAACCACCTCCTTGTAATTAAGAGCCTCCTTTGTTAGCTATCTAGAAGACCTTCCCAAGGCAGAGGAATCAACCCACTTCACCTGTAAAAACAGGCACCCTAAGAAAGAATAAGAGGTCCGGCATGTGAGCTAAAATATATGTGACATCTATGCTGTTCTGCTAACAGTGTCTGTGCCTTCTCTTCCCCATGCCACAGGAGAGAATTGGGATGGGCAGGGTTAGAGTAGAACAGTGGAAAAAAGCCTTTGGCAGGGCTTATAATGGTGAACCCACTCATTTTCTGCTTAGTACAGTCATCCTGGCTACATCCATGGTGTTTAGTCACTCCAGCTGTGTTCAGGCTTGGATGTGCTAAGCCAAATGACAAAGATCAGGTACCTGCAAACTGTCACCTCAAGCTGTCTTTGCTTGGTCTGGTTGTATCCATGTGTCCTGGTTTCGGCCAGGACAGAGTAAATTTTTGCAGTAGCTGTGAGGGAGCAGAGCCTGGAACTGTGTGGTTGTGTCTGGGTTGTGATTGTCTACCACTGACATCATTGCCAGGAGTGTAAGTAAGGGACTCTTGCTTGCAAGAGGGGCATGGCTTTGGGCTGATAAAATCGTGGTGTGAGTGGGAAACCTGTCTGCCATTGTTCACTGTTGCCGTGGGATGAGGATTTTGCATGTAAATCACCCTGTCTTTTTGTACCCTTTTGATAGTAACATTGTTGCTGTTAACTGTGTTTTTCTTAACTCATTGCTGTTTTCAATAAATTGTTCTTACCTCAGCTCATTATCTGTGCCTTTTGTCTCTCTCACCAGAGTGGGGAGGGAGTTGCTTGTGGGTTTTTTTAGTGGGAGTACTAAATTGGGGAATACCATTCCTAAACCAGGCTGTATTTTGGCAGGAACAAACCTAAGCTTATCAGTCAGTACACTTTTGTATGGCCTCTGGTACTCACGACACTTTGAAAGCATTGTCACAACTTGTCTGTGTTGGCTGGAGAAGGCAGAGCTCTGCCAGGTGTCTCCTTAAACAGGAAACCAGCAGAAGTTGGGATATGGCTTAACATCTGATCTCCACAGAATCTTTACAACAGGGAATATACACCTTGCACTACAAGAGGACAATTTTGGGTCCTGAGCAACTTAGGAAACAAATTTATAGTTTGTTTTCGTATTTCCACTGACCAGACAACCTTTAAGGACCATATCTGTCATGAAAATGAGATATCATGGGTTTGTTCACATAGAACATTTATCCCACAGAAAACTTCTAGACAGTGATAGAGACTTACATCTTCTCTGATCTCCAGATTCCCGCTTTCTGGGCAGCCAGCACAGCTCCCAGAGATGAGCTGTGGAGAAGAGAGAAAGGGAAAACCACAGAAGAGATATAACACTCCAGCTGGTGGATGTAGCAGTGAGATGCTGGGGGCAGGAATTTATTGAGAATGAGTGCAGAGGTACCCGAGTCCCAGCACCAGGGTGGCCGGGCTGACCCAGGCCCTGGGGAGATGGAGCTGGGCTGTGAACACTGAACTACGCTCTGGAGACCTATTCAGCCTGTGCCTGAACTTCTTGACCAAAGACCCCTCGAGATCTCTCTGCCCTGGGGCTGGACTGCCAGCCAGGACTCAGGCACCATGTCAGCAGCAAGTGATCTGCCAGTGGGGCTCTCTGTATTTCAGGTATTGTTCTTCCAGACCCTCAGTTCCTTCACAAAGTATTGAAATATAGAAGTCTTGAGAAGATCCTGTACCTTACCCCAGCTATCTCCCTAAATTCAAATCCTGTGGCAGTTCTTTAACTAATCCATCCAGATAAAAGCAGATCAAAACTCCCAGCAGTGTAAATGCCCACCTCTGGCCTCACCCCTCTGCTACTGCTGTCCAGTTAATTTATGTAAGAGGAAAGGCCCTTGGGAGCTGGCCTTTAATACCACAGCTGCAATCTTCTCTGAGGCCAGGAGAGAATCCTGCTCAGGGATTTGACATCTGCAGAGCTGTGTGGTAGTCCTGTCTGGTCTTATATTTTCTCTATATTTTTAAAAATTGTTTTATATTGTCTTTATCTTATGATTTTTAAAAAAAGGTTTTTTTCAAATAAAGAATAAAATATACATGTACATAATTTACCTAATTAAGAGATCAATACAAATTAATAAATTACATTTCTGATGCATATTAGAAAAACAAAGAAGGTAATTCATTTGCTTTGAAAGAAAAGACAGAGAAGTTACTGACAAATTAAAAATTAGAATTGATGATTTCCTGTTGTTGAGGTATCAGAGCACAGGAAGAAATCAGAATTCTCCCCAGACTTCAGCATCTGAGGGACTGCAATTGCCTTGCTGAAAAATTTGCTGTTCAGCCCCACTGCTTCTGCTCTGAAACACAATGAATGAGCCCACCATTAAATGTTTAAGACAGAGTTACTTTATCTTTTTTCCTTTTTAGCTAATCAAGATCATTCTGGTTGAAAACCCACATACCTCTCTAACAGTAAAAGTTCTGTTCAGATGTCTTGAGCTTCTGCCATCTCCTCCAGATTTTCTGCATGGCTTGAGTGTTGGGCTGTATATTCAAACTATGTACAACAATATTTCTTACAGATGTTAAACATATGCAGTAGGAAAATGAACCGTATGGCAGACTTAGTGACTATGTAAAAGTGACTTTTATGTTAAAGGAAGTCCCCTTTTACAGTGAAAAGAAAGAACTGGTAAAGGACTTGGAGCTACAGAAAAAAAATACTGCTCCTTGCTGTCACATTTCTGCTGTGTTCAGGGACCGGGACTGTCTGTGCATGGTCTTTGAAAATAGTCACAACAGCATCAAAGAAATACATGATTCCATCAGCAATTTCTTATTACAACAAAAATACTCTTATGAGGGTGATTTTTGGTTAACCACTCAGGTCAAGCACATGAGTAGGATTTTTTTCTAGGTCTTGTCTTATTAGATGCCAGAATGTCTTCTACTTGACCACAAGTAAGGACTTTTTAATTTCCTTGCTTATCTTTTAGTGGTAAACAGAATCACCGAATATTCTAAGCTGGAAGAGACCCACGAGAATCATCAAGTCCAACTCTTAAATGAATGGCCCATGTATGGATCAAACCCACACCCTTGGCATTATTATCAGGCTCTGACCAGCTGAGCTGATCTCAGGTCAGGAATGGCTACATTTCTTCACATTCTCGTGAGATGAGCGTAAGCCCAGAAGCTGTTGCCTGGGGAGGCAAGTCACGCTTTTACCACTGATGGCTGCAAGGTTCACAGCCTTGCATTCTTCCTGAGACACGGATACCGTGACCTTGGCCAGGTGCTTCCCTGAAGTCTCATGCTGGCTGGAACGCCAAAGAAAAAGACAACCAGGAGCATACAGGCTTTTGAGACTGAACGCAGCAACTCTTAACCTAAACTTATGATTTAAGACATGGAGCAGAATAGCATAAATTAGCATGATGTTTCCACAAGTAGGTAAGGGTATTGCTAATGTTTTTTTTTCGTAGATTTTGAGATAATGTAGCTCAGTCTTTCTGTCTTTGAATCTTGCGTGCAGTTCAGTTTCTGCTGGTCAGGCTAATCCTCAATTTTCCACATGCACCTTAGATTGTATTATGAATTATGTGCACCTCTTTATAAGGGTCTCTTATTCTCACTCTGATTTTAGCCCTTCATCACCTTGTAATTATAATAGGCTCTGTATTACAGTTTGCTACTATATTTCCAAACTGTATGCGACTTGCACACTATACAAGTGAACTTCCTTGCAAATTCCTGGCCCTTTTTAAAAAATGGTTAATTCAAAGAGAAACAAACCCATAATTTTTGCAACATAATTCATGTGCATACATGTATTACTTGACTCTACTGAATGTTTTTTGTGTGCTAATGTGCAGACCATACCTCAGTAATGCTCTTATTCTTGCACGAGAGCAAACTAACAGTTGAGTGCTACGTATTTGTGTGTTTCTCTAGTAAGTGATTACCTACAGGATATTACTAACACCTATTTCTTTCATACTGACTCGTAACTAATATCCCACTGCCTGTTTATACTGAACGCTTGTCTTCTGGTGATTAATTTTAGAAGATTTCACCTGAAAATGTGGTGTTTGCCTTGATAGAGTGGGCAAAAAGGCAGTCCTGCTGGCATCCACACTTCTGCCCCAAGCATCTCTGTTCTCCTTCAGCCAAGGACCAGGAACAAAACCTTCATTGCAAGACCCTACATGATCACACCTAATCAAGATGACACAACTCCCAAGCACGGATTATGGAATACATACGGAGAACTGTCAAGTCACTCCATAGTGATTACATGAGTTATGCAAATCCAGGAGAAAATTATAAACTTATCAACATATTTGAAAAAAAATTGAGCGGTTCTCATGAGTGCGATGAAAAGGCCAGATCAAAGCAGCAACGCATGAGCCAGAGCTGGCTGCCAGGACTGTGTCAGCTGGCATTTTACCTCCCCAATCACCTCCACATGCCCAAACACTTACTCTGTAAACTGTCAGCCCACCTGTGTTGGAGGAGAACCCTGCTCTGATGGAGCTCCAGAGATCGGCTTACAGAGGTGCCCCAGAGCTGACATTTGGCTTACGGCACTGGAAAGGCTAAGCCAGCCTAGGCTGGATTTTTGTAAATGACTGGCTTGCTTTCTACACCTCTTTGTCACCACCAATTCAAAAATTACTATAGTCTTTAAAGATTATTTATTGTTAGTGCAACCAGAATCCCTGTTTAGAGACCAAGACCACCTGGCACAACCACAGAACAAAAGAGAGTCCCTACTCCAAAATTTTATGTGCTAAGCATGTTCCCTGGAAACAGTCTTCCAACTGGATGAATATGAACAAGTGGACTTGTGTTTCTCTGTAAATTCCATGCTGCAACAAGAAGAAAAAGGGACCCATAAATGATCTGTATTTTGCTATCTGTCAGTGTTAGAATTCTAGAACCGATGCAGCTGACAGCAGTCAGACCTGATGCTGTATTTATGGAAGAACTAGGAAATACTAAAAGTACAAAATCTGGCCAACATTCTTTGCATATTGATGCTCTTCAGATCTTTATTTCTCTGAGGTGGCAAAGGACATATGGTGACTCAACATAAAATTTAGCTCTTTATGTGCAAACCATTCTTTTTTATTTCTTTTTGCCAATTTAGTTGGAGGAGCATATTTTACATAGTTACAGCTGATAACAAGTGAGTCAGCTCAATCTGATGCTTGTAAATCTGTCAGAATCTCACTAACCGTTATGTATTTTACCCCAGCGTTATGCTTGGGCAAATAACGGTTAAGTATTTTATTCTTCCCAGTCTCTTTTCTCTCCTCTGATCCCATTCCTACTCTACTAGCTACCATAGCCTACAGTGAGCTGCTTTTTCCTCCTTTTCTTTATTTGGTACTGATGTCCTGTTCTATAGAGTCTTTTTTCTCGGTTTCTCTCTCTTATGGGGTTGCCTTCTCACTCTTCTTGAAAGTGTGAGGGTTGTTAGACTGTAACTAAGTTGATAATGATGCTTTCATAATTTGCTATCAATATGAAATATACCTTTGCTTTTTGGATTCTAACGAGATACGGGTAAATAAGGTATCTCCATTATTTAATCTCAGGACTCAGGCTTCTCTGAAGTTTTCATTTCCTAACAATTGTTCTTTCAATACCCTCCAAACAGAAAGTTATTACTCTGGGACTGTGACATTATCTGCACATCAATAGACTATATGACTCCAGTACCAAATAATGGAGACTATGGTGATAGTGTTCAGTTAAAATTAGTTGCAAATAAGACTGTTAGCTTTCAAGGATATGTCTAGCTTTACATTTTTGTATGAATTTGTTTCCATTCTTCAGCTATATACTAACACCTGCTATTGCAAATACTTCACATTCTGCTTTCTCCAAAAATAATACTTAGATTTATGGAAAGTTCTTAAATTTGATTGTAGATAAAATTTTAAAGCATGGTAATTTTCCAAATGGAAAATAGACAACTTTGAAGGAAGATATCTCTGATTTTAAGTAACATGTCTTAAGTTTCTGTGTTTTAGCTGAAACTCAGCTGCATCTCAAGTTCTAAAGGTGCAAAATTGACCCCACATCCAAATGAAAATCAGTTATTTGTATTCTTTATGGAGTAATTCACAGCTGATACAATAATCCAATTATCAGGACTAGGGTAGTGGTACTGAAAAGCTCCTCAGCCGTAGCTCTGGTCATGCAATTGTGTGCAAAACAGATGTGCTCCAGGGAATGCCCTCAGAAAGAACTGTCACTGACCTAGCAGATCTTCTCCATAGCCTACGTCAAAGGAGCAAGAACTTCTGTCTTCCTAACCAGGAAAATAAGCAATATAATCAAGACAGGAAAGACTTGTATTTTCTCAATATTAAATTAAATGTATGTATCTACATTTTCAATTTCCAGCATACCAGTCTATACTGGCAACTGAAAACAGCATCAAAAGCTAATACAGTGGAAGCTGAAAGTTAACTTCTGAACTGGAGGTTTTTATCATGACAGAGAGAACTTATAGGCTCATGTTTTTAACGTTGCTAAAATGCTCAGGTACTAAAATAGTTAATGCAAATGCAGCTGTCACAATTAAGTTTCAGATTTTATCATTCTGCTGAAATGAAAGCTCCCTATTTTCATACCATCTGCAGACTCAGGGAGACAACACAGCAACTCTGCTGTCTGCTGGTGTTTTGGCAATTTTACTCCCAAGAGCATGGAGACAACACCCAGCTCTCTGTAGCTGCACCACGAGTGACAACAGCATTGGCATGAAGCTTGGTTGAAATCTGTTGAATGTTCATCGGTGAAAAGCAGCCAGTGAGCAACTGTGACAGGTGTCACATTGGTAGGCAGAGAAAAACACCTGGGAAGTTTGTGGCCATACCTCAGGCTATGCTGATTAAGATACCATTGTTATCTGTCCGGTTGCAGCTAGCAGAGCTCCTCAACTCCTTCTTGAAATTCTGCCAGGGATGGATTTAGAGCAGGGAGGAAGAGAGTAATAATTAAGGGAGCCTCAATGCCTTCGCAAGCCTCTGTTATAATGCTGGAGGTGTTTGTGATGCTGCAACAGGAATGAGCTACGTGCTACCATCTCTTTCTCTCCAAAAAAATCCATCTCTGCCCCATATCCTTTTATGTAATAATGCTCATGTGCCCTGTATGTGGCTAGTGCTCTGACACTGGAGCTGAGGGTCAGAGCTGTGCTCCCTGGGAGGAGAGGGTGTTAGGACAGAAACAGTGGTCGTGATACAGTAACCCAAACTGAGCTAAGGGACTACAAACTGCAGGGTTTTTTTTACTTTAGTGAGATTTCAAAAGATGAAGCAAAGTTCTGCAGCATGATTCGAATCTGTGGTCAGAGGCCCTGAATACTTCGGAAATGCCTAAAACAGTCCCTGCCTCAAGAAAGACATGAGTAACAACGAAGATGTCACTTGCCCACCTGTAAAGACAGATTTTTCCATCTATAAAACTCCTCTCAAGCAAAGATACAAACAGCATCATTGCATGAGCAGGAGGGTTCCCAGCAAGTGGCTTCATTTGCAGGAGGCAAAGTCCTTCTGTCCTGCTCAGCTCTGCTCTAGTGACCAGGGCTCAGCACTTGCTCAAATCTTTCTAGTGGGATAGGAGAGGCAGAGCAAGTCTATGAAATAAAAATTATGCCAATTTTATTCCACAGTTTTTCCAAGTACCTTGTGCTGTATAATCAACATGTGCATGCTGTGCTCACAACTTCTGATTTAAAGATCTTCTGGACAGAAGACTCCCTCCAGCCCTAACCTTCTTTCTTTCTCTCCTCCAAGCCCTTTTTCTCTCTTGATCCAATTCAAGGATCTGTCCCACAGTGTTTGTCATCAGGCTGCATCCTGTATCCCTCAGTGCCTTCAGGGTGTCTTCTTTTTTCCTCTGTTCCAATGGCTCCAAGGTCATTCACTGCTCCTAAGGGAACGTGGCTTTTTTCTTCAATCCCCAGGCATCAGACATCTCTGGACCCCTCTGTCTATTCCTCTGTCTATCTTCTTTCATGGTTCTCTCTTTCAATTTGCAAAACCTTCACTCTATCAAATTTTAAGCAACAATATTTCAAGGGAATGGACAGGAAATTCCCATGCCCATAATTAAATTTCACATGTAGGGCTGTGCGTGCCTTAGTGCCCACACTGACAAATACTTCTCATAATGAGCCACAGCTAGTACAAATCAAGTGACACAAAACCTGAAATGATTGGAGAGAAAAGAATGTGACTCAAATACGTAGGACCTTTCTTTTAGCACAGAGAGCTTTTCATTGTTAAAAATATGCTTGAATACAGCATTCAAAACCTGAACAAACTGATTAACCAGGGACCAAGTCAGTAAAGGAGCAGTGGCACTCTATGTTATCATGTGAGAGGCCCTGGTTTGGAAATGACAGAGGCTCATGATAAATGGCTGCAACACAGCCATGATGCCACAAGTCTCTGTGGAACAATACTGACTCTGCTGCCCTTCCTTGACAGCTGTCCTCAAATCTCTGCAAATGAGGATTACTTCAGGAGGTCATTTGCCCTTCTGCTGTTGAAAAAGTTGTCTGGGGAATGCACATGGTCACTAGCTATGGCGATACACTGAAGTGATCTCTGGAACATAGCTTCACTGCATGTCCCTGTCCCCTTCTGTTGGGATTAGGGACTTCTGTACCAGGGAATGAGCACAGAGACAGTATATTGCCAGTAGAAAGTCTGTCTACCAGGTGATTTAGAAAGCAGCCTATTTGGCTGTGCCAGCAAGCCTGTCTCCTAACACATCCCCTTAGGTTAAGGTCATGATGATCAGATACAGTGTTGGAAGTGAAAAGGCAAAATATTAGTCAACCAACGAAGTTTTCCATTTTATTTTCCCCAAGTGATGCTTTGTGTTTGAATTCTTTGTGAGCAGAGGCAGGAGGAGACAGAGTAATGTACTTGAAGTCTACAGCCATTGATGTGCCATATAATCCAACCTATGGAGCTGACTAGAAACAATGCTTTCTTTAAAAATTATTACAGTTTACAAAAGTTTCTGATTTCTAGTTTTAAGAAATTTTGTCATTTCTCCCCCTCCCCAGCCCTTGTTTTAAATAGATGAAAATTATTTCATGTAACAAAAGGAATTTTAAACGAGTCTTGGACTGTCCAGTGTCTTAGCAGAATGATGTTGTAGAACTCTTTACAGGGTCGTTGTTTGCTCCCTTACAGATTAACACACCTGGGACCAGCTGTCTGTCCCAGCCTCTATATTATCACATGGCAGCCTCAACTACACCTTAATAAGAATGTATTTTCCACTCTTTTAAGTTCTTCAAGTTGCATCTTAAAAGTACATGGTACCTTATATAGGGATTAACTTGGGGGGTTTAGACATAGCCAGTGATTAAGGTGGGCATTTATGACTTTCTCACTGGCAGGAGCCAATCTGTAGGAAAGGAATCTGCAGCACAAGTTCTACAGACAAGGCAAGGTATGATGCTGTAAACCAAACCCCATCCTGTTGTTGTGTTATTCAAGGAGCCCCATCAAATTATTACCATTATTTATACCCTAATAAAATGTAGAGGTCTCTTTCAGGTTTTAGGTTCTGTGGTGCCTGATTCCCTCCAAACACACAATGAAACATAACTCTAAGACTGGTAAAATGAAAACAGTTGGGAGAATTTAACAGAATTCATAATGAATTATTTTGGGGCATATGGTTGTTTTAAATGTTTTCTCATGGCTGGTAGTATTGCAGGGAAAAAAAAAACCAGACGTGAAACCAACAAGGAATTTCATTGTCGTTAAGTGAAAAACACAACATAAATCTGATTTTGATAATCCAGTAATGGTGGTAACATTGGTCCCATCCCAGACTGCCTCTCCCAGTCCCAAGATAGGGACAAGATACTTCCTTCCTCCTACAAAAGAGAAGGAAGGGTGGGTGTCCCAGCTGTGGTATGGCCCCACATGCCCTGAGGTTTCACACATATGGCAACACTTTGTATAGGTGCTTGTAAACATGATACAATTTATTACTGTTTCTCCTTCCCAGTAAACTAGAATCAGAACACTCATTTTCAGAAAAAAATTCCTTTTTTCCTAACAGCTGCAACACTTAAAAAATGTAACTGTAAGCTTTTTTTCCTTCTCATTTCCAGAACTAAAGCTACTCCCAAAGTAAAGATGTGCACCCCTCTTTCAATTCACCTATATATATGAATATATGTAGCATCTTTTCTGATACCTGGTGTTGCTAAAGAATGTATTAGGAATCTCTGCTGCTGAGCAGCAGCTTTCTCTTAATGAAGAAGCAAAGACTTAAAAAAACCTCATAAGTATTCATATAAGTACTGATAATCTAAAAATATTATTTTATGTTTACAATCTTGATTAAAAATAAGAAGGAAGATAATTTTTGTTTTTAAAAATCAAACATCCCTCCAAAATTTATTGCCTTTTTCCAGCATCATAAAAAAAAACCAAAAAAAAAACCAAAAAAAAAAANAAAAAAAAAAAAAAAAAAACACAACAACAAAAAACCACCAACCAAAAAACCAACCAAACCCAATCCTCACTTTTCCTTCCTTTCCCATGTTACTTTAAATGATTAATGCTAAATCTTTATGTACAATTAGTGCTCACTTAATAGGCAGCTTACAAAAATACAGTCAAAATCAGTTTGATTTTGGAATATGAAGAAAATTTGAGGAAAGCATAGGGAAAATATTTCAAAACATGAGGGAGTGCATCAGCTAGAGGTAGCTCCAGGGTCTGCATTTGCACCCTCTGGTTGATATTTAGGAAGATATTCCTCCAACAGTATCCTGAGAGCTCTTGCATCTTACCATAATGTGACACATCCTCCAGTCACTTTAGAATTTCGTTGAGGCACAGTGAATGGGGAGTAAGATACAGGAGAGGCTGGTGAGATTGTTATTAAGAAAGAAGGCCGGAAAGCCAAAGAATCACATTTGTATTGTCGGCCTTTATGTTAGATCTGACTGGCACAGTGCAGAGCAGGAACTCTGAAAGTCCTGGTCCCAAACCTGGGAACTGGGCTTCTCTCTGGGCACTGTCAGGTGGCCCAAGAGCCACAGAAAGCCATGGCACAACAGCATGGCTTTTTCTGGCTACTGCAGGAGTAGAGGAGCTGGAGTTTTTTTAAAAACTAAACCCTAAGAGTATAAAAGTCTAGGCTTCAAGTGCTAGAGCTATTCAGGGTATATGTTCCTCCAATGCTGACCTTATACCTAGGACTGTACCTTCAGCCACTGACCCACAAAGTTCTCGTGCATGGGTTTGAGACCAGAGCTCCACACAGTCCAGAGACCAGGCAAAGTCCATCATGGGCTCATTGCTCAGTAAGCAAGCTAAGCGTTCAGAGAAGGGCCCCACCATCACCTGTACATATCAAAACCACTCCTAATACCACCTGCAGGAAATGCTGATACGGTGTGGAAGGCCAGTTTCCATCAAAGTCCTGATTTCAGTTCACTCATTGAAAGAGCAACAGAGAAGACCATGGCCATCTCTGCTTATGAGCTGCTCTGTGTTGAAGTCAGCAGCTTCTGGCGGACAAGCACCACAAAGGGACAGTGTCCAGAAGCCACGCCCAGGAGTGGGACAGCCCTGCTTCACTCTGCTGCATGCTGGCCACACATCAGAGGAAGAGTGAGAAGCTTACTGGAGAGCATCCCAAACTCTGTTAACCCTGAACCAACTGGAGAACATTTCAACTTTGCAGTAACTATAGATTGTCTTGCTTGAGGTTGATCCACAATAAAGTAAAAAAAAAAAAGTGTGCAAGAAGCTACGGCATAAAAAATGGCCCTGACTAGAATCAAAATACAGCCATACACTGGGTGACCACTACCGCCAGAGTCACTTCATGCAACAGGTGACATGGCTCCATACACAAAATGACTCCAGGCACATTAGGAATACGCTTCCCACTGCTGTGTGAGTGTGATCAGTACATAGGACATGGGAGCCTGAAAGAATGACATTGCAGACTTTCCTCACCAGTGTATTAATGGTAGAATTATGCTAAATTTTTTGTCCAGCACTGGTGCTGAGCATCTTCCTGTCTGAAACATTCCTTGATTAAAACAATGTGTGTGGAAACTTGTGTCTATTAAAAAATAACCAAACCAGTAAGTAGATTTAGTTGTTTCTACAACCTTGTGTACTAGGCATGTTTATCTTAATATAGCCAGGCATGAAGCCTACATCAGATGGATAAAGAGGGGAGTATAGAGTTGACTGAGAGTACAGATTGCTATACTACCACAGATTTTACTCCTTTCTCAGGAATAAAATTTAAGCAATATGCTGTAGGAGTACCTGAGCTGCTTAGCTAGCAGATCCAATTTGCAAGCAAAAGACCTGCAAGAGAGATCAGCAGATGAACTGAAGCTTCATGGCTTTGATGCAGAGCAATATCTTAACACTCACCGTCTCTTTTGCACTTTGCTTGTCCAAAGGAATAACCAGTTCCTTCAACAGCCCTTCAGACCATGTGTTGCCAATGTAGGGACTTTGCCATCCTAAGTTTATTAAGAACACCTAGTTTGTCAAAAATATGCCTGGGAAGCAGCTAAGTAAACAAAATAAAAATATAACACATTGCTGCCTGAAAATATGCTATAGTTAATGCTTGCACAAGAAAATTCTTATAAACATCAAATACTTTAGGACTCTTTTACCTCCACTTGCTGAAGCAGTTGTGGCCTCCTGTTATAGCATCACCCTGCTGCTGGAATATTACCAGCAGTGGTAGCCTGCACTGGAGTTTTATTCCTTTTTCTGGGCCAGTCCTTTCATCTTTCTTTTTTTTTTTTTCCCTCTGAAGGTTATTTATGCAAGTGTGACATGCAGTTACAGTAAAGTTCCTTGCAATGAATGGAGTGCAGGCAGTGGTAAATTCCATTCCAAAACCATTTTGAATTCTAAAGGTTCCATTTAAGGGATAATGATGGGAGCAAAGGGCATTTCTCCAGGATTAATCACTGGCTGGGTGAGATGATAGCCCAAGGCAAAGCCACGGGCCATTAACCCCTGCAGGTCACCTTATCCCTACAGGAAATGCACTGGGTCAAGTTCACTGTTGCTATTATAAACTCTTATTCGAGAGGGGGGTTACACTTCTATGTTTATATATGTCTTCCATTCCCATGTTTGTAATGATAGTGGATAGCTTTTGGCAATGCCTCTATGTTGTACCACCGAGAGATGTAAAAACAAGTTCTATTGTTATATTCGATGCCAAAGACACAAGTGGATTTTTAATGTTTACAGTGAGACATTTAAGATTCTTGGAAAAGAATGAAAAATGAAATGACAGGAAAATACCACATGAAAAAGACCCAAGGAAGTGACATTAGAAAGAGGGAACCTCTCTTCAGCTGGTGTAAATCATCACATCTCTAAAGCCAAAGAAGCTACATGAATTCACACCAGCTAAAGAACTCAGACAGAAGTTGAGGTTGAAACACACTGAAGAATAAATTTTAGGCTTGGCTCCTATACTGTCACATAGGGAACATCACATAAAGGAGCAGTTTGACAAAAATACTGCTAAATAGGATTTATGTGCTTGTGAAAACAGCATTTTAAAGTGCTGCCTGAATCCTCTATTATTTACATAGCTCCCAATCCCACAAACTTTAGTCAAGTTCAATAGTTCCTAGCCGGAGAACCAGGCAAAGGCCTTCCAATCAACCCATTGCAAGGGAAAAGCTATCACTGTAGCTCCACGGGTTGAAGCAGCAGGAATTTTGCTCACTGTGAAGTTTTTCTTTGCTCACTTGAACAGTAGCCCTGGAGTTCAAACTTAGATCCAGAATGAGACTAGTACAAAATCTCCAGGATATGCACATTTGAAGATCCACCTGAACAATGGGACAGCAGGCAAGGTCAAACCAGAGCTGTGTTTGTGAGCTTTCAGCCTGCCTTCTGAGCCTTTCTTGAAATGTATTAAACAATTTCAACTTACATTAAAGAGCAAATAGTCCTTAGCCCTCTGCTAGAGAAGTGCACTGAGGACATGGGCAGTTCTTTCTGTCTCAGTGCTTGTGGCAGCTCCTCTCTTCCCTTGGGGCTGTAGTATCTATATCCTTTTGGGATGCACTGTCTGAAATTCTCTCTCTACCTCCAGCCTCTCTTTGCAGAGGTGGAGCAGGGATCACCGGTTTTATGATGCCCCTGCAGTTAGCAGCAGTAATCCCTTCTATAAAATCGTTTCCTGAATGAGGAACAGCAGGCTTAGACTACTTCTCCACAGACTGAAGGGAGTTCAAACACACCTAGATCCCATCTACAGAGCAAATCTGTGGGGGGGGTGCATTTAACCACTTCATTCTGAAGTTGTGCTGAAGTTCAGCAAGAAGTGAAGATCCACTGAGCCACAGAAAGTGGCCAAGAGCAAATCATGCCCAGCAGTGGAGGTGGTGCTTACAACAGGGAGCCTTCAAGTCCATCAGCTACTCCTGCAACATTTCTACATTTATCCAGTTACAATCATACTTAAAATGCACAAGCAGCCCTGTGGCAGCCAGGATGTTACACTCTCCCTGAAGTAATAGAAATTCCACTTCAGTACAGGAGTTTTCCCCAGCAACATGCCTTTCCCTCAGAGACTGTCCTGATGACTCTCTCCCCTGGGAAAGGAGCACAGACCAGCAGAGCTGCTTGTTGCAAGCTGCAGGTCCTGCACACACCAAGGAAGCTCCTTCCTGACCACAGCCAGGTGCTTCACTTCGGAATAGAGGTCAAATTTCAGATGGAGCCCTGTCTCTTGCACTCCCAGTTTGTGAGTGTAGGTGGCTTACAGACCATGAGGTTTTTAAATCCCACTTGGAGGTGGCTGCCTCTCCTCATGCACTGTATACAATGTCCAGACAGCTAACCCGCAGACCTGACTTCCCTAAAGAGTTTTAAAGTTGCACAGGAAAACACCATCATTTCATAGTTTCAGAATACTACACTTCGCAGCTTTAATGTTCTTTTAATGGAGTTTGTAGGTGTAATACAAAAGTGCAAACATATTCAGTACATGGCAATAAACTGCAAAGTAAATATAAATACAATAGCTCTCACCAAATTGAAACCTTTTCATTTTACTTCTAATTGACTAAAAGGATTTGCAGATGTTGAAAACAAAACTTTGGCATTAATATTTAATAAAATACAGCAATAAGATACTAATCATCTGACAGGATCAAGTAGCTAGGTTTTAGCTCATATGATCAAGTGTAGAACTGATGATGCTCATTACCCTCTAATTAATGTCTAAACCAACATTCAAACAACAGAGAAGATCTAGGTTAGGTAAGCTGTTATCACCATTTGCTTTCTTTACACATTACTTTGAGGAAGGACCCATTATGAGAGTGAAAAGCAATTGTTCTCATGGCCCTGACCCCTTTGAAGATGGAGACAGGTGTACAACAGACTTCAAAAGGAAAAGTCCAGCAATGTCTCCAGCAGGGCCAGTCAGGAGGAACAGTGTAAGACTGCTGGCTACCTGTAAGCAAGCATGGGGAGTTTTCCACTGCTTGTGCTCCCAAGGGGAATGCATGGTCATTTCATGGCACCAAAGTCTCCAAAGGAGGTAGAAATGTAACTCAGGAGTAACTGAGGTACCAGACATGATGTCTTCTCCTTCCCTCACCTTCCCACTTGCTTAGGGAGAGCAAGGGAAAATTCTTGCACAACAGGAATGGGAAGAGACCATTGCTGCTAAACCTGGGCCACCTCCAGCACATGATCCAGAGTAAGAGGGGAAGCAGTGGGAGGACTGGGAAGGGTGCTCCAAGCGCTGCTCACAGGTACCAGCTGGCATCGGGGCCTAGGGATCTCAAGAGGCTGCCACGTCCTGTGCCTGTTCAACTCCCCTGCCCAGCAATTACTGAGCTATGGTCAAACCTCACCCTTCAGATCTGCAGGTACAACAAGCTGTACTGTTGCAATGTCTTCCCTGCTCTGTTGTGCCCACATGTCCGCTCTCTATATTCTTGTATTTTCCAGCTTTTGGGAGAGATTCTCTTTTTTGTTATACGGAAACGGTAGCTCTCAATTTCCAATCACTAGTGCCTCAGTGCTGCTGCAGTACATAACAATCATTACTGTAACAGAAAACATCATGCTTGGAAGATGAAAAAGAGGCTGAGAAAAAATGTATCATAGTCTTAAATCTAAAACAGTTAATAAGAAAAATTGAGAGAAGCAGAATGTAGTTTGTTGCATACTTGGATGGCCAATACTTGGATTGCTCACTTCAAGTACTCATCTCTTGCAGAATTTTATATATATATATATGTATATATTCCAGCAGTTTTTCATCTAACTGTTGAAATACTGTAATGATCACATGTTTCACCTTAAATACAGACTCCTACTGGAAAAAGAACTGGTAGGTAATTTTATTCCACATCTGTGATGGGAAGTGTATTATGCATTTGAAGTTTGAGCCAGCATTTTCTCTTGCATTTTTTTTTTTTCTCAGAAGAGCCAGCAAGAAAGAATGCTTCATTTTACTGCTCTGCAGTTTTGAAAAATGAAATGGGTTGGACCATCATGAAAAGCTGAATAGTTTGATCTATCTGTGCTTTGGCTAGGTTTTACTACAGCATGAGGAATTCAGATCTCCCCATACACAGTGCTCTAATGACAGGGTACCACAGCCTAGCACCAGTGGCAGGGGACCTTTACTTTGGGCCTTACTCACTCTGACATGTTTAATCCACGTTTTAATTCTTTCAGGAATAAGATTAGAAATGGTGCGAGTCCGCATCTCTGCCCCATGGCACCAGCTTTACGTTGATTTAACCGTGTTATACATACATATGTTACATCACACCACAGGGGTGGGGGCTGGACAGGACCAACACTTTTTTTGGCTGCCTCCATTTTATGCTATGTTTGTTTAGCCTGCAAGTTCAGGCCATGTTCAGAGGAACAGTTCATAACATCCATCAAATTTGGGTTTATTGATCAACTATTTCAATTTGCAATGAATACAATAAAGAGTGTCATCCATATGTTCAAGCAGCAAAGGAAAAATTCTGTGAAAAAGACAGATCAGTAGTTATAGCATACACGGTAGGAGTTTCCTTCCCTCTTTTCTGGGACTTCCAAAGTCTTCATTAAGGCATTTGGGCCCCATCCTTGGGGACTTATGGACGTTGGTACAACCTCATGAGTGTCAGTGGAAGTCAGGCCAATTTCAACCAGTCCAGAATTTGGAAATGAGAAATGGCTTCTTTTTATGCCATGAACAGTAGTTGAGGCACAAAAACTGTAGATAATAATTCACATAAAATGCTAGACTAAAAAAAATCCCTTTATATGGAATACTTGTTTGTTGTTTGCTACATTACTTACTATGTTGCTGGATGACGTCCAGCTAAAATAGCCCCAAATACCTGTTTTATGAATATTTTCTGTCCTGCTTTTCTGAAATCTTCTTCTTAAACTATTAATGTTTTAATCAATAGGTAGTGTGGTAGAGCTGACACAAGCGATTACAGCACAGGGCAAAGGAATTCTGCTGCTCTTCAATAATGCTTCTAGGTGATCTTTGTCTTTAAAATGTTCAAGAAAAAAGCCAACAGTGATAAAGAATACCATTTATGTCACCGTATTTAGGTTTATATTCCTATTCTCAAACAATGGAGACTTTCTATCTTCAAACAGTAAAACACTTTATAATGTGAGCCAAATACCTTATCTTGAGTTACTATATAAAAATATTATAGATCATCCAACAATATGAGAGAATGTCACCATATTCATTTAAAATAGCTATCTGTGTAATGTGTGTTACCGTATTTTGCTTGGGGCAATATATTTCCATGCTTTATGAAATTATTAATTCTCATTAAATTCTAATGATCCTGTCTGAAAAGAGCAGAACTAATTAACTGCTCCATTAAAGTTATTACTTACTCCTGATGAGGCCTGTAAATGTTTCTACTTTGTTAGGCCAATGAAAAGTTTTCTGAACCACAACTCCCAGCCTTACAAGGAAAATTTCCCTATTATTCCATGACAGTAAAATTATCAGGTCCTAACAACACCCATGTAGCCTCTAAGACTGAAATCTTACACCTGGAAACAAATATCTTCCTCCTCTCACAAATGAAAGAAAATTAAGCTCCTGCTGGCAGGAAGGATCTGCAGAACCTGCATCAGACAGGTGATGCCTACTCGGGGCCAGCACCTATACAAAAAGTAGTTTTGAAATATCTTTGAGGATTTGCACTGCAGTGGGTCTGTCTGACCTCTGCTGTCACTTGCAAAACCAAAACAACTTTGCTACCTCACCAGAAGACTGTGAAAAATGATTTGAGATTCTCGCCTTTGAGATTCTCACATGCTGTGTCTGTTGGGGTTTCATCCCTGCCCCACTGACAGATGGCAGAGCCATGAGCAGCAGCAGAGCCCGCAGAGCAGCACTGTCCCCCCAGTTTGCACACAGAGCTGGAGTGTTCAGCATAAACTGGTAATTTTAAGAGGATACAGGGTCATCTTTGCAATTAAAAATGGGATCTGCTTGAAGACCATCCTGGCTGCAAGAGGTGAGTTCCCAACACACCCTAAGGACAGGTAAAAGAGCTCCGGCAGTCTCAGCACTGCAGGGGTCAAGGTCACAGGGACGCGTGAGATGTCACCTGTACCAGTGGAAATGAAGGGGGAAGAGCATTGATCACAGCTGATATGAAAAGCTTGATAACTGAGACAGCAAACAAACTGTGACAAACCACGTAGTGTACAAACATCCATATGTGAGGAAGATTTTAAATACACACATGTGAAAATCTCCCATGGCTGTATGCTGGTCTGACCACAGAACTGGGACAGACCTTATTACTGCTACTACAACTCTGACCAAGAGCTACTCCAGACAAGTATCAAATACTTTAATCCATCAGATAATAATTAAAATAGAGATATATTAGTGAAAGAATTTGAAAAAAAATTATTACTTTTGTGATCTATTACATTATTTACATACAATGAATAAATTACATTTTAAATTATTTGCTCAGCTTCATTATTAAAACATTTTTCAAAGTTTGATTTTTTTGACTTTTTGGGGGTTTTTTTCAGGGTTTACTTTTTTCTAGTTAAAGGCTGAATTTTTTATGGAAAGTAAAGAAATTTTAATAATGCTCCTCAGATAGTAAACAGAATTATTTTTTAACATTCTACTCCCATCACTCCCCCAGAAACACTTCAGTTTGCAAGGATTTCTGCCACAAAACCAGTTTTTACAATGGCAGTTGATACTTTGGAAAGGATCAGAAGTTAGATTTGCAACCTAAATTGATAAATATGCACCATATTTTGACTCACTCTGTGCCAATCTCTGCTATTTAGGCTCTGAAGTTTGGCTGAGAGTTTTGGATGCTTCTCTGCAACAAATACAATCTGAAATACTGACTGTTCTGGAAATACTTTTTCCTCTGCTATGTCGTCCTTTTCAGTCACAATAATAAAAAGATAAATTCTTATAATTAGGCCCTTTTCCCAACCCCTTGGAAAATGTTTGGCCAAACATTTGCAGTTGCAACATTTGACAGCACAAGCTTTCCTTAAACCCCTCACCCTTCCCTGCTTTCTCGTGGCCTCCATGTACACTGGGCATCCCGAGGCAGGCAGCTGATTCACCACTCAGGACAATCCCATGGGCTGGTGATCAACTGCACTTTGTTCTGTGATGGTCCACGCCAAGGTCAGGAACGCTATTTTGGGCCCCAAGGCAACTGTGCAAGGAAGTGTTTCTAAGCATGGAAATTCCAAATGATTTGAATTTTCTCAACAGCAGAAACAGCGATAGGACCTAAAACATGCTGACATCCATCAGGCTGGGCTCCTCTGTGCAAGCAAGCACCACGCACAGCCCCGGGCTCAGCTGCTTCCTGGGAGAAGCTTCACCGTTCCTTGGGGGGACCTGGCTCCATCACCCACACCAGCGTGGCATTTCCACCACCCACATACTCCCTGGAGAGCTGTGCCACTTGCTGAGAGCTTCCAAAATAGCAGCTTCCCAACCAATAACGTTAGAAGCTTTTGAAAACATTTGCAACCAATTTTACACTTAATTAAACCCAGATTTGCTCTATTCAGTCATTTGTTCTATAACTTTTAAATCTTTTTTAGTTTAAAGTTTAGGGTTTTTTTCTAAGTCATGTGCAAGCTTTTGCTGTAAATAGGTTAATTGCAGCTCTGATCTTCCTCCAGCATCTGCCAGTAAAGACAAACAGTTTTCAAACATCCAGGCCTAATATGGATCACAACATTTCAAGGTGGGACCAGTCCCACGGTGCTGCCAGCAGAGAATCCCATGCCAAATCATACAGCTAGTAAATAGTACGGCATCAATTCCTCAAAAATTTCCATCGCAAGGGTTGTAGGAAAAGATCCAAATTCCCCATCAGTAAATCTCACAGGGTAGGTGAAACCTTTGCAGATGCCATGTATTTCAAGAGGTATTTCTCTCACATGTGGTTGCAGTCTATAAATCCAAAGCTTATACAAACTAGATATGCCACAAATTTGAAGCTCTCCTCTCTCCTGTGCTCAGAACAAATGTAGGAAATTTGTATGACACAAAATCATCACTCACTTTTCTCCACAAGACAAAAAATCATTATTCATGCTTTTCTTTTAAAATCAGTATTTCTACCAAGAAAGAAAAGTCAGTTGTAAGAAAGACTGTCTGGCTTGAGTTTAAAGGTAGGCTTGTCCTAACTGGTGAACAGTTTCCCCAGCAATGTGCCTTTCTCTGGCTCCAAAGCAGAATCTCTTATGACTCTTACCTTGGGTATGTAAATGAGGAAATAGCAGTTAAAATTAAGCTCTTGCACACCAGAGACCAGTTATTGATTTTCTGCCTCTCTTTACTCATTGAATAGAACAGACAGATTTTTAAAACCTTTGGAAAAAAAATACCTATTTAAAAACATCTACAGTGCATTGTAAATATTAACAAAAAAACAATTATGTCTTGCATCCACTTCTGGTGAGTGCTATATTTTTTTTTTGAGAAACGCATGATCCTCATTTACCGAATAAGGTCACAGAAACACTCCTGTGCCTTGAAGAGCAACTGGAATCACAGATATCCTTGGCAGCTCTGGGCACCTATACTTAGCCCTAGCCCTGGACTAAGGAATTCATCCTACAAAATGTGAGGTAACCAAGTGCATAACATGCTGGTATGTCCCAGAGACAGGCAACAGGTGCTGTGGGAGCTATAGGCTGTCCTTTGCAGAAAATAATAACTGACTGAGTTAAAATGAGAGCTTAACTCCTTCCTGTATCAACCTAGAAGGTGTGAACTGGTGTCCAGTAAAGTCAAAAACCATCATGTGAATCCAGATTATCTGCTTGGTTTTGAAAGCAAGCAGTGATTTATTTATTCCCACAAGCAAAGCCCATTTGTGCATTAGAATTATCTCAATGCCTTAAACAAATTTTCAGAAAAGCTTTCCTATGTAGCAGCCAGGGAAGTGAACTGTTGGAAATTTCATTTCTGACATTAAAAAAAAACCTCTGGTGTGTAGTACTTTCAAATTGATATTAGGTATTCCTATAATTTTTTTAAAATCACTGTGCAATTCCTTAAAACAATAATATTAGTGTCACTTGCTGTCATCTGCTGCTGCTGGTAGGAGGCCACAGGGTGGGAGCACAGATACCAGTGAGGGTCTGACTCAAGGCCAAAGCCCCATCCCTGCAATCCTGCCTGTAACAACAACCAGGGTGAGATTTCCCAGACCACATCCAAGCATTGGGAATCAGAGATCACTTGTCAGTCATCACACACACTGGAGACAATGCCTACTCTCTGAATGCACTGCTACATTCTAGCACTTTTCATTCTTAAATAGCACACCTTCACAACCATTTGATTTTTCGATAGTTGTCTGCATTTTGCAAAGAACAGCCTGTGTATTTTAGGCAAGCCTGCACCACAGTCTAATAGACCAGAAGTATGAGTCAGATACAGCCCCATCAATCTATGTAAGTACAGGCCATTCCCTTAATAGCTGGACTCGATGATCCTTGTGGGTCCATCCCAATTCAGAATATTCTGTGAGTGTGTATGTGAAGTCTGACCACATATACAGCAGCTTATGTAAAATGCGCAGGATAGACAAAATCCGCATCAATCAAAAATATCACCACAATTTTGATATAAATCAAGATCCACAACTCAAAATCTAAGACTCTGGTTTTAATAAATTGGAGTTCTATATAAGGATTAAGGTTACAAATTCTCCTTCTTCCTCTTGTTTGAGGAAGTGTGCAGGGCTAGAAGTAAGAGAGTCATATAGAGGGATGTTTAAACTTAGTTAACCAAAAAAAAAAAAAAAAGGAAACCTGCAGATTCTGTATCCAGAATAAATATATTATGCCACTCTCATAAATATTCACTTTCTGAACCCATTCCAAAATTTACCAGAACTCATACTAGTTTTTTTCTCCAGTTGCTTTCTGCATCAGTGAGACTCCTGACCTCACACATGGCCACTTTCCTCTTTGACACTTTGACATCATCATTTAAGGGCTGTTGTTATCATGGCAGGTTCTTTACAGCTGGAACAAAGAAACAGTATGGTTCTACTTCTTGGGAAGAATATGTACTGAACATCCTGCAACCAGTCCGCTCCTAATCTGTGAAAACCAATGGTTTATGTTCTGGGGAAGTCAAAGGATTTGTGGCTAGTTACTGTACAAATCAAGAAGGAAAAAACATATAGACCTTGTTGCTGAAGTTGTCAGTGATTGCAATTAAAGGTGAATTAAAGGAGGAACACAGAACAAAAATCACCAAAGAATGGAGTATCAGGTAAAGAAGGAGGTAAAACGTGCCCTTCTTTTTAAAGAGAGAAATATTCATATTGCCTTCAAGCTGCTGACCAAGATTACTCTGTACAAGGGATTATATATTACTGTAACCTGTTTTAATTCCTGCCTAATGAATAAGAATTCTGCTATTCTTCAAATGTGTCTTTCTCCTGTATTTTGGATTCTATTTTTAATCAATGAAAAACCTATTAAATTTTGAAAAATAACTAACAGTTTTATGGGGCACGCCGCATGAAGTACTGTCTCCTGTTAATTCAGACTATTTTTTTCAGTTTTGTTGTTTTTGAGATATTAACAATTTCTATTGATCAAAGATGTGCAGAATTCAAGTTGCTGAATTAATTTTCAAAATTTTATTTTAAAACAAATCAATTTACATTCCTATAAACGTGATTTTCTGGGAAAACCTGATAAAAGGAGATTTTCTTCAAAAGATTTCCTGGAATCATTCTGGCTCATTCAGGTACATTTTTCTTGTTATTAAGTTTAAGGTACTATGGCTGAATTTTGATTTAACCAAACACATGCTTGCTAAAATTAACATCAAGAATTATCATCAAAAGTTCAAAATTAATTTTTAAAAAGCATTGCATTTTAAAATTTCAAAGTTACATTTAAAAGCACAAGAAATCCAAACTGTAGACAAAAGCAAAACTGTATGCATTCATGAATATGTTATTTCTAACAAGAATGGGTAACACAATTATATTATTGTATTTTAAGGTTATCTTTAAACAGCACCCTTGCCCTTAAGAACGAAACTATGTCCGGAAAAATTTATCAGTAGTTTATGTTGACATTAGCAATTAAAACATTTCATGGGAATGTTGATTTTTAATTTTTGCCATACTGTTTTCAGACTCCCTGATACCCCCACAAAAAAAACAGCCTAGAGAAAATGACTGCTACTCTATCGCTCTTCAGTATGTTTAACAATCACATTTCTGAGCACAGTCATAGAGCCAGACATACAGGAGCTATGAAATGCACTTACAATTTATTGCCTATAATTAATTACACTCACAATCCTTTACAAGGAAAAAATTGTACCAATAAAATGGAGACCTTATAAGAAGAACCGTGTATTACTTCGAAATGACAGGCTTCTCTAGCAGTTTCACTACCGCTTTTTGGCTAAAATGGATCTTGTTCAAATAGTGAATTCTCTGCCTGGGCCTGTCCCAGCTCTCTCAAGAGCTCTGACTCCAGACTGGCAGCAAAAGCTGCGTTCTTCGGCAGCAAAATTAGCAACCCCTAGGATTCTCTTGCAAGTCTTAAGTCTTGGTATAGCGTGGCCTCGTGTTTTGGGGTTTTTTTTTTAAGCTTCACATCTTGGAATTAACAGACAGCATGAAAAATGTAACTTCCTTTTAACAAAGCTGATTTTCAACTTCACTGGAGAATAAGTTGAAAAATATTTTTGTAAAAACTTGGGGATGCAGAAGGCAAATAAAGCCAAGGGGTTTTTCTACAGTAGAGATTTTCTAGGCTGGAATGTTGGATATCTGTCCTATTTCATGTTTTTAATGCTCAAGATTGACAACATTAATAGTGGGGTTTTATATCAAATGTTAAACACTGCAGAAGAGCAGCCGCCCATCAGAACCAGAAGGACATTTATAGGTTAGAAGAGCCGAGTTCCTCCTGCATCCCTATTAATAACCAGCTACAAAATCCATCACTTATATAAATAGTTGTGAAGCGGGAAGGGGATTAAGCATAGTAAGCATTTGTTTTGGTGGACTTGTTCGGTGGAAAGCAAAACCATAGTTAGTATCAACCCACTTACTCGAGAAAGGGAACTGGGACAGCAGAAATCCCCCAAATGATTTTAGCCTTCTTTTTTTTTTTAATCTAGTTATAATTTATTTTAAAATGTGGTTCCGAGCTTCCCTACTGCAAATCCTAGGCAATTTCAAGCCCCTTGCTGTCGTCCTCTTGAGTCTGTAAACAGGCAAAATTAAACAACAGCATCGCTAAGTGCGAACTTACTCCATTCATCTTAATGGACTGTTAATTATGACCACTTAAATGCCCACAGTGTTAACCCTGTCACCGCTAGCTGCATTTCATCCAAAAAGGCTGTTTATAGATGTTGATTTATCCACAAGCAAATAGATGTAAAACTCTCCATCAATGCAGTGTTAAATTAACTAAATGATTAATAAAGTTGTGAATATGGATTATGAAGCGAGTTGAAAAATCTAATAATCATCTTCTGAAGTTTATTCCTTTCAAAGGTTTGAGCAAGGTGCTGCTTTCAGTGCCGACACTACTGTGCAATTGAGGGTTGAAGAGTTTCAAGTAGGATGTGTTCGTAGTGAATTTTCATGAAGTGAATTTTCAAGGGTCGGTGGGGTGTAGTTAACTGACTGACTTTGCACATCCTAAGTGACGCAGAAATACGTAATGTCAGGGTATAAAAAGGCTAGTTGACTTTTCTTTAATTTCAGAAATATTTATAGAGCAATATTAGATATGAAATGATTTATTTTAGAAAGCCAGCCATTTTTTTTTAAATCTTAAAAAAAAAAAGGAATGGATTATATATATTGCTGCCTATAAAGCTGATGCAATTAATGGAATTAACAGGTATGACAAATGGAATCAATGTTTTGGGCACAAATATATATGTGTTTGGAGAGGGGCACAAAAATCACAGTGGTTTTGAAGAACTTAACAGAACAATATTTGGAGTACAGTCATGACAGAAATTGTATTTTTAATATTGTATGTACTGCAAAAATAATACTAATTAACAAAGCCTTAAGTTTCGTTGTGTCCCTGGTTCTCCACTGGCATCCCCAGCTATTTGAGGAAAATCTTAGCACCGAAGGAGACTGTCCATTTCTTCTGTCACACCATAGATTTTTCAGTCATTCCTTCCATCAGAATCCTGTGGTTGCTCCATACTTGTACAAATCCCAGAAACTAGGGGTGTGTGGTAAGCTGGTTAGCACAGGGAAAAGCAAGAGCTCACAACATTCACAACATGCAAACCCCTTGTAAATATTTTCTCAGTCTGTGCTGGCAGTTACAACCACCACCACTGCAGCAACACTGGCCACTCACGCAATGCAGATATTCATCTTTGCAGCAGAGCCAGAGTTTCCAGAGTCCATGAAACAGCCAGTGTGCCACTCCACAATGATTGGAAAACAACAGGTCCACCAAGTAAAGCATGTCTGCAACCAGAAACCATTTTCCAAAACCCTGAGAACCCAACAATTTGTGCTCAAGCATGCGGTCTGTTTTCCCCATTTAAACAGTTTGAGGCATCAATATTTTTTTTTAAATAAGAAATAGTTGTAAATGAGCAGTCAGGCCCATGTGGTCAGCACATAATGCTGGCAAGAACAACAGTATGTGGGCCGATGCCTTGGGTCTACCACCACTCTCGAGACCCCCCTGATAGTTACCATAGAGATAGTAGGAGCCACAAAGAGTTTCGATCACATTACTGGCTGGGAGGGGGTCAATTTGTATGCACAAGCCCTGCTGGGATTGAAAGAATGCAGAGGAGGACAGGAAAGATAATAGAGAGAAAAATAAGTGAAGGGAGAGTCCAAGAAATGAGAAAAATGAAAGAAAGAAAGGAAAGGAGGGCAAGGGAGATGGGAAAGTGATCAAAAAGAGTGAAGGTTCTGAGAAAAAAAAATCCAGCAGAAAGACCAAGGGAAAATGAAGAGAGAAGGAGAGAAAACATGAGTGAAAAAATTCATCTTGTGCAGACAGCACTTGTGTTGCTGCCTGACAGGAACTGCTGCTCCAGAGGAGCTAAGCCAGTGGTGTGGCCAGCTGCAGGAGCAGCAGGGATAGAGGGATGGATGTATGGAGGGATGGATGAGTGGGTGGATGGATGGATGGATGGATGGATGGATGGATGGATGGATGGATGGATGGATGGATGGATGCATGGATGGATGGATGGATGCATGGATGGATGGATGGATGCATGGATGGATGGATGGATGCTTGCAGCACCTGACCCACACCAGAAAACCTGCTCCAAACACAGACCAGAGGAAGGAGACTGAATCACAGAAAGGAGAGGAGGGTTTGTTTCTGTATGCCCACATAGGAGCATCCTGAAGCTATTGCCAACTGCACTAGCACCACAAAAGCAAACAAGTTTGTTTCTTTCTTCTTTGTACTCCTCAATGAAGGGTACTGAGGGCTCAGGGCAGGACAGCTTTTGACTCTGAAAGCTGTGACTGCCTGGGCTGGTGGGGCTGGAGCTTCAGCAAATGCTCTGGGATCTCCGTGAGAACCACAGCAGCCTCCACATTCCCAGCTGCCTCCTGCAGACAACACCTAAATCCCAACTCCAGAAAGGCTGAGAAGAACAGTTTGAATCATGAACTAAATCAGCAGAGTGTCCCAAACACCAAACTTGGAAAATAATCTCTTAGGGATGACTGTGACCACTGTAGTAAGTGGACTGTGTTGTGCAAAAATCTGCTGTTCCTCTGCAGGTTAGTAATGTCACAGGCAAATCTGCTTGTCTGCCAAGAGGAATCTTAGCAAAGTCAGAGACAGAAAGAGAGATTTAATACATAACCAGTAACAGTTCAAGAAAAAAGTCTTATTCGGTGGTGTGTTCCTCAGCCCTCTCCCTCCCAGGAGGTAGGGGTAACAAAGAATGTCTTGCTTTGATAGCCTCATCGATGCCATCATGCCACAGCAGCTCACCTTGCAGTTCCCAGGACACACACGGCCTCACAGACTCGTGCTGGTACTCAGCTGGGATTTTAGTTTGCTGCCAGGGGAATGCCCCAGAGGTTGGCAGAGCAGCAGACTGCTGCACCATACTGCAGCCTCATGGCTGAGCGGCAGGAGAATCTTTCCTGGGAAGAGTGACCATCTGCTGAGTTTTTCTAAAATACACCTTTTTTCCCTTAGCAGGAGCACCACAGTACTCCTCACTTTGAGGGCCATCCCACTCAGCCCTGTGAGAACAAGACAACATCCCCTACATTTTCTTACAGAGAAACAGATTTAAATATGTTCAGTGAAAATTGAGCATGGATTTCAGAGGCAAGCCCCAAGTGTCAATAGCACCAATTGGCCCAGCTGTATCATGTGCTCAGTACACACAGACCAGCCTAGAACTGAATGTGAAGGTGGGTTGTTTTTCTTTTTGATGAACTAATACTGGGTTTGTATCATTCCACTTTTCAAGCCAGCTGCCAAACTGACCGTAAAGTAGATTTCTCCCTTGCATATTAACACCAATGTCAAGTTACCCTTAAGATCAACAGCATTGCCTTTGAGTTAAAACCACATAGATGTCTGAGTAACAGTAAAATTACTGAAGTATGTAAAAGCCTCTGGAAATGCTGAAAAACAGCTTTTCCATATATAACAGTGTCACCATTTAAGTCAAATACATTGTGATTTTAGCTTAAAAAGCCCTCCAAAGCAACACAAACTAAATTGAAAACAGTTTCTATTCTGAGGAATATACTCTTTACATGAAGCTGCAAACCAAAGCAAGAAAATGGCATGTATAAAACTGCAAAGTGTTCTTGTAGGAAAACCTGAATAGTTTTATGCACAAGTTTCCAAACTGTCCTATGCATTAGAGCTACTATCTTTTTAAATGTGATTTAAATAATAATAATAATACATAATAATATATAATACAGAATCATTTTTAAAAGAGATGGTGTCAGTCCAGCCACAGATATACTCAAAGATTTCAAAGCCTTTTTTCAGCCCTTCCTTATCACTACCACACATGTAGGGAGGGGATCGTCCAGTAAGCCAGTCCCGTAGTTTTCATCCAAGCCCAGTCCAGCCTCAACAGCCTCAGTCTGCTGAAGATTTTTATGAACATCTACTAGCCAGATGAGTCCTCATTTCCAAATCCCTTACAAATTTTTCCACCACAAGAATAATTTCCAAAAGCTAGGTAATAGGCCCCAAACAGTTCTTTCAGTACTAATGTGAACTAGAAACTAAAAAACAATCTGGCAGGTAATTTGTACAAGTCTCTTAAATCTTGAAAATGAGGCTATTCATTTTCTAATAATAAATCTTTACTGCAGATAATCTTATCTTCCTTCCACAATAAACTCCTAATTATTACCTTTCCAGCTAGCATATCTGAGATTTTAAAAGTATGTGGCAGCAGTAAAAGCAAGTGCTGGATCTAAGGACTGAGAAAAAGGGAATGGTTAGGTTAGGCATATAGGAGACCCCTGTTTTTCAAGATCTAGACAACATGATATAACAGAAAAAGTTACTAGCTGGGAGTGAACTACATACAAGAGAAGTCAAGGATAGCCACGGTCCCACTGGCTCTGGGGAAACTCCATCTTCAGTTTGACCAGACCTGTGCTGCCCAAAGGAAAATGAAAGAGGAACAGTCCTCTCTTTCTTTTTTTTTCCTTCATTTTAAGTTAGACGTGGTCAAACCTGGAATCCATTGCTAAATATTAAAGGAAAATGAATAAAACATTTTTGCAAATATTTGTCTAGACTCAAAACTTTTCACATCATTAATTACAAGTTTTATCTCTCATTTATACTGGAAGTACTTCAGGGCTGGCAACCCCATGAGGCCCAAGAGCACCAAGCACACTGTGTGTTATGGCACAGACCTTTTCTGTATAACTTTCACTCTGGTGAGGCTAAGCACATTATGGAGAGCATCTGCAAAACTTAAATTTTTGAGTTTCAGAATATTTATGTCACCCAAGAAAAAAAAAATCAGATAAAGTATGTCCTCACATTAAACTGAAAATCTTAATTTTGAGAAGTAACCACTTGTCACTGTCTATTTTCAGTTGAACCATAGAAGAGGAAATATTTAGAGACATGATCTGAGGAACACATCTGTCTTACAAAACCAGAAATGTTTGCAGGGAATCTGTAAAGTGAAAAGGACACCAGAAATTATCACGCTAATCCTGCCATTTCACTTCACTGCTTTACAGTAATCTTTTAAACAGCACAAGGCATTTAGCAGCACCAACTTTTAAGCACATATATTTACAAACAACTCTCAGTTTGTTAAACCAATCATTCCTTACCAATATATGCACTACTCTAACAAGCACTTAACGGTTGCTTGCAGAGCCTGATATGCCAATGACACAATAAGAAAATAAAGTAACCGGACTATCCTGTCCACTCGGAATAAAATGTAAAATCACTGGACCCTTGGCCTCAGTTACTGGGAAATTCCCAGATACTCCTTCCTCTTCTGGAAGGTGTAGATAGAAGTATTCCCACACCTTTCCTGTCTCCTTAATGATGAAGGTGCAATTTAGCTCTCAGGTTTTGCCGACAAAGCTATGATGATGACAAAGGAATATAATACTTAACAGAAAAAAATAACCTAAGTTTTATGTCATGTAACAATGTTTTAAGTACATTAGGGCAAATGAACTTCATGAATCAAAATCATATTCTTTACAACCAAAATATACTGGTATTTCTCTTCTTGTGAATACAATTCTCTGGGGGAAAATATATTTTTTGAATAATAATAAAATAATTTAAAATTAATTTATATTTTATTGATTTATAATTTATAAAGAAAATGATTTCTTCTATTTAATTCTACAAAATTTCTTTGTCCTTCACATCTGTGGGACAAAATACAGTGTTATATCTCCTTGATCCTTCTTCACACCCTGTTTACTCCCTGGAACCCTACATACCTTTCCCACATAAATCGGATTTCCATGACATTTAAATGCAGTTCCCTAAGTTTTAAGAAAATGTGACACAGCTTTCCTCTCTGGGCCCTATAGCAGTACCCAGTGTTACTCAATCTAATTGAAATCTTCTTGTTTCTTAGATAATATTAAAAGCTTGAACTGAGTGTCACTTTCATTTTCAGAACAAGACCTGCCCATTAAGAAGTCAGTGCCTGCTTTTCTAGGTTATTGTTTCTAGTCTATGCATTTTTCTCTCACAAGCACAATTTTGTAATTTTAGCCTTTGATGGAGCTTGTCATTTGCATTTTATTAATTTTGCTCACTCTGCTTTTCACAAATGCTATTCTTTGGAGAGTCCTGTGTGCTACAATTGTAAAAAAAAAAATAACTAGGAAGCTGCTTGGTTTCATAGTGTCTTTTGATTCAAACAGTCTCAAGAAGTGCTGTACAAACATCAGGACACCTATGAAAGAGATGCTAAATATATTTTTATGTATCAGTCCATGGGGGAAAGCATGGAACTGAGAAATTAAAGCAAAAATGTTCAGCTACAGAAAGTAAAGCTGTACTAAGATGCTGAAATAATCAGGAACTGCATATGCAGTATCTCAGAATTTCCTTGAAAAATTAGAAACGTCATAGGAACAATGCAGTTCTCAACAGGAACACTATCCTTTACAATTAGGATTAGAACTGCTGCCCAAATTGACATTAAAGAAATCAGTAAGTGAATAAAATCAAGCAGTTCTGTCTCGAAATCCTATTCTTTAGTCTTCTGACAATGCTCTCCAGCCATTCCTGCATTATATCTTTTTAGCTGTCTTTTTTGTTGTTGCTGTTGTTTTGTTTGTTTGTTTTTAAAGTGTGTTGTTTCTTCTGTGCTTCTTTGTGAAGGAGTAGGTCCAAAGTGAGCAAACAGCAACGAGAAAATAAATAAATAAATAATCCCGGGGAAGGAGCCTTTCTGAGCCTGTGTAGCTGAACCACTGACTTATTGTCTCTGCTCTCACCACACTCCCCACTTCAGTGGTTGTTCCTCGTGTTAAAAAAAAACAAACAGAAAACCAACAGTAAAAAATTTAAAAATTGTGAAGGCCTAACTGTATTACAGCCTTGCAATTCTTAGGAAGGGGGGGGG